>CAOLHI010001582.1:0-357641 GCA_948474755.1 Ctenosaura bakeri
AAGCAGGATGCGCACGCATTTTCTTATTTTCAGCTCTAAGCCGAAAATACTGTGCGGTTGCGCAATGCTCCCGGGGCCCTCGCGCACTTACCTGCATGCAGTGCATCAAACGAACCCAGCCAGTCGCGCTTCCTCCCCCAACACAGCTTACAGCTCCCAGACTGCGCTGCGGAAGGAAGGGGCAGGGCGTTCGTGCGACGCTCGCACGACCAGCAAACAGCTGCAGGAGGCAGAAGGGCTACCGTGAGCGGCTCACGCAAACGGCTGCTTGTGCGAGCGACGCCCCTCACCACCGCGACAAAGGTAAGGTGCGAAAAGGCTTTATGTTCTGCTCCCCCTTGCTATAAGACAGGTCAACAATATTAACTTCATAATACAGGTGTGGGGTGTGAAAGATACTTTATTTTTCTATATTTATCAGTTACATTTGTATAAACCACTTTCCTCCAACTTGCTCAGGGTATCATAATACTTTCCTCCCATTTTATGCTCACAAAAATTCTGTGAATAGATCAAGGTTGAAAGTGAGTGGCCCAAGGTTGAAAGTAACTGGCCCAGGATTACCCAGTGAGTTTCAGGGTCCAATGGAACTAGAACATGGAGCTTTCAAGACCCAGTCCAACAGTCTAACCATGAGACAAAACTGATTCTATGGACTGAATCCTATTAGTTAGTCTTAATTAGGGTAGGTCCATTGAATCAATTGCTGAATGGTCAACCAAAATACAGGTACATTCTGTTGATTCAGTGGCTTTACTCCAGTTGGGCCTAACAACAGGATTCAAGTCTCTTACATTGCTTCTCTAAGACTACATAGTCCAGATCCATGGAATCTCTAGATCTTACTAAAGTCATTCTGAGGAGCCTCCAGTTTCATTCTTAGCATTCCTGCTGGTTAGGGTTGATAGAACTTAGAGTCCAAGAACATCAGGAGGGCTACAGGTACTACATCCTAGACCCCACAACTTCCTAGTTTACATTCTCGGCCACTACACTAATAATTTAAGGGAAACCTTGTGCTAGGTCCAAAGTATCTCTAGAACATCCTATATCTCTTATAGTAACTATATAGTAACTATTACATTTGCTAGGAGACATTTACAAGGATGGCATGAATGGAATAACCTGTCCTTACTGATTGTATTTAATACTTATTATTCAAAAGTATACCGCCATTGCATATAATGGCTAAAATCTACTGGAAGATCTATTCTTTATGGCCTGAATCCTGCTAGTTAGCCCCAACTAGAATAAACCCACTGCCTCATTTATTGAATGATAAGTCAAGATATGACAGCCCACGTGGTATAGTTGTTTGAATATTGAACTAAGCCTCCAGGAGATCAGGGTTTAAATCCCTGCTCAGCCATGGAAACCTACTGGGAGACTTTGGGCAAGTGACATATTCTCAACCTAAGAAGAAGAAAATGGCAAACCACCTCTGAAGACATCTTGCCAAGGTGCTGCAGCTGCCATACGTTGGAGTTGACTTGAAGGTACATCCCAACAAGAAGTCAGGACACAAGTAAATCCCACTGCCTTTAATTCATCTCTGACTTACGGTGACACTAAGGTGAACCTATCTCCAACTGAGAATGCATGATGTACCCAAGGTCACCCAGTGGATTTCCATGGCTGAGCAGGGAATCGAACCCAGGTCTCCAAGATCATAGTTCAGTGCTCAAACCACTACATCACTGTGGCTCCATAGATTTACTCTACTTGGGACTAATAATAGATTTCAGACCATCAATCCTTCTAAGCTTTAAAAAAGAGGTAAGCTCTCTCTGATACTCAGGAGATATGGTGTCAGACCCAGATAAAAGGAAGACTTTAAAAAAAAAAAGCAGGTATCTCTGAGCTTCTAGAGAAGTTGACTCATTATCCCTTGGCACTGAAACCTGAGTCCCAGGCATGCAAAAGGCTGCAAAGATCTCAGGAAGATCCTTAATCTATAAATATTTAAGTAGGCCCCCTTCCTCTCCAACCAGCCCCCTGTCCCCTCCCTCTCCCCAGAACATATGCCAGTGTGTCTCCTTCAGCTCATAAAACCCAATTCCCCCTGCTGCTTCCAAGCAACAGAAGTCTCTGAGTGGTGATTAGTAGATTACGTGCAACAGAAAAGCTGCCTCCAATCACTTTCTCCCTGAAAATTGCCCAGGCTTCATGCAACTGCACAGTGCCGAATGGGAGCTTTCTTGCCAGGACCGAGTCCTCATTAAAGCCTGGAGGACCTCAGGAGTTTGTTTACAAGACTAGAGCATCATCCTCCCTGGACAGCTAATCAGCTTTCCCCAGGGTTTCTGCTCTTTGAATACTTAGAGGTAATCAGCAGCAACGGACTATGCTGAGAGTGCGTCTAAGCAATTTTGCCATGTCAACTGACAACAGCTTGAAGTAATATTAGCCCCTGTTAGAAGAAGACAAGTGCTCTTTCTGTGCAGCGATGCCGGAGCTGAGCACCACTCAATAAATCAAAGCAACAGTCTTGAAAGCTTGCTATCGGTTCAGAGCCATTAAATTTGTTCTATTTATTTATTTTATTTCTTCTTCTTCTTCTTTTTGGTGAGGTCTCTAACACCATGGGATTCAGAGTTCTATATAGTAATCATCAGCCTCGGAACCTTGAAAGAATTTGCCTAGTCGTACTATTTAGGCCCTTGATGAAATGCATTAGATAAATCATTGGTCAGAAGGCTTCCTGTTGGGAGATTGGTCACAATTCAATGCCCCCACCAGTTCCTGAGAACACACTGTTTTTAGCATCAAGAGCACAAAGGAAGATAGCTCTCAGATTAATGACAGGGGGAGCATCCAACGAAGCAATATCTATCAGGGTTACTGCTGTTCAGAAATTGGAAACATTACTTTTTTGGAACATGATTCCCAGAAACCTTCAGTCAACATGGCTAGCAGCCAACCTGGCTAGGTGATTCAAAGAGGTAGTCCAAAAAAGTAAATTTTCCAATGTTTATGTTAGGAATGCAAAGAATATTCTCAAATTTCATCATCCTTAAAGGGAAACAGTGTTCTGAAGGGTTTCTCAGGCCATTTAGGCACAAAGTTGATACATCATAGCAGCATCGAATTCTTACCCTCCAGTCTGCATGTTGTACTGTTTTAGCACCATAGTTTTCCTCGTGGTTCTGCACGTTTTCAACTCCTAGCATGGTTCACTGTGATGCAAAACCACCATATGTGAAAACCAGAAAAACTCCAATGTACATCTCCCAAACTGGTTCTGCTTTGGTTTTTGCTTACATGCAGAAGTGTAGCATCAATTCACATCGCATAAGTGGCTGGCTATGGGCATTCCCCGACTGTCCCTTCCATCATTTCCATCCCTATCTCTCTCCGCCCATCAAAGGACAGGCTGCCGTCATGATTGTCTTCCTGTGTTAAACGGACAGTGGGAAGAGAGTGGATCTGGTAATGGACTGTTAAAACCTGTTTTTTTCCACGTATCAATGAACATACATTGCTACACACAAATGTAGCAACACATAAATGTGTTAGAAATGTGTGTGTGTTTTAAAAAACAGACCAATCAACGATGGCGGGGTGGGGTGAAAGAGGGGAATGGAAGTGGCCAGGGACTTGCTGTTGTGGATGCAGCAACCGCTGTTCACAGTAGTACGATGTAAATGAGGGGATGCAGACAGCATAGTTTCTGAATTCCAGAATTCAGTTTCCGAATCAGAGTATAAAATAGCACTCTTGACACGCAGTGAACCTCTCCTCCCCTCTCGTGCAGAAATGACCTCAGTGAGAAAATGGCCAATCGTTATTATCTTTTACATTTATGGACTTTGAGGAAAAAAATTGTTGCTGCAAAACAATCTCTATAATGTTTTTTCCAACATTTTAATGCAAAATACACCAATTTTCTGTGCAAAAGTACAGGTTTTTTTTTCTGTTGACAAAAGCAACCAACAGGCAATAACTAAATTATTTGCAAAGAAATCCCATAAACTGAAAGATCATCAAAAATGCTGGAAAAATGCATGTAATCTCAATTCAGCAGAGAGAAAACTTTTGAAGTGATTTGATTTTTCATATAAGAACAAAATAAGAACTGGGATAACATCACACCAATCAGATCTGACTACATGATGATTTCACTGAAAGTGCGTTTTTGCATATTAGAACAAAATAAGCAAAGATTTGCGGGAGATGTTGCATGCATGCATGAAGAGCAAAAGAAAGGACACTGTAATAACCAGTCACATAGATGATCCCTGCCCATTAGGGATCACATCATGAGTAGGATAATGTTGGAATGATCAGATTTGACTATATGATGATGTCGCTGTGAAATGTGAAGGCAATCAAAAACAAGGGCAGTGCAAGATGAATGAGCAAACATTTTCAGAAGGAGGGCTGAAAAGAAGTAGGTTTTGCCTACTTTTCTGGCTAGGTTTTGCCTAGGTTGATTCGAGTCAACTTTAGGGCAGGCTTACACTATGAACTTTTGCTACATTTCATCAACACAAAGGCACTTGAAGGAAAATTGAAGCATACAAAATTTCTATTACTCTGTGTGTGTGTGTGTGTGTGTTCTGCCAGGCTTTCTCCTTTTAGTTGTTGTTTATCTTAGCTGTTTCATGATGCACAGTAGAGAACCTCATTGCTTTTGGGGAAATCAATGGCAGATGGGCTCTGCAATCAGCCTGAGGGGACAGCAGAGACAAAACTTCACAGCTCTGAAGTACAACTGAGTTTCTTCCCTTTCATCACACTGGCTAATGGACCCGTAGAGACTGAGGGAGCCCCGCGATCCCCCTGCAAGATCATACAGGCAGCTGACATGGAAAAAAAAGACCCACTGGCTTCTGAGGAGAGAAGGAAGATCCTCTCCTGCAGTTTGGTGGCAGAAATCTGGCATAAGCACAGGGCAAGGGATTTGCACACTTACCACAGAAGCCTGTTTGAACCATGTCCTGAATAATAATATTCACTTTCCTTTAAGCTCCTTCTCCTGCCTGCTTAATGACTTTTCAGCTAATGGCACCAATCTTTATCAACAGCATCATAACTGGGCCCAGTACTAGATGCTTTAAAAAATGTATTCAGTACATTGACTTTTTTGTTCAAGATTTACTACAATTTAGTTTAATTGTTTAATATAGTTGACTCTTCACATTTGCTAGGGTTCGGGGTGCAGAACCCTTGCAAATACAGAAAAAACACAAATAATTCCCATTGCCACAATTCCCCTTCTATTCCCTTCCAGAGCTTCCCCCTTCCCATTCCTTTGCTTCTGGTCCTGGCATGGGGCGGGGGGGGGACTTGAAAGGCTTACCAGCACTTTCACCTCAAACAGAGTTCTAGAGTTCTAGTTACTTCTGGCAGCCATCTTGAGAAAGGAGCACCTGACCAATCAGCAGTCAGTACACAGCAGAATGTGCAACCACATGGCAGAGAGGCCATGCTTTCAGCAGTGGGAGGGGGCTTTGCTCACCCAAAAGGAAAAACATCCCTTTTAAACACAAGCATTGCAAGCCTAGGGTGAGGAACGCACGGGATGGGAGGAGGAAAATAGGAGGTGGCAAGCATGTGCTTCGCAAATAATCAAATTTGCAAAGGTCAAATTCATGAATGTGGAGGGAGGACTGTACTAAAACCAGGGTCATCTGTGCCATGGTATTTCTGATTTCTCTGCCTGGTTGTGAAAGGTGCATGGTGAAGAAAGCTGACAGGAAACAATTGAACTTATCTGAAATGTAGTACTGAAGGAGACCACGATGGATCCCATGGATTACCAAAAAGATAAATAGATAGGTCAAAGAGCAAACCAAAACCTCCCCAAAAGCCAAAATTCTTTTGAGAAGCCAAAATGACTAAACTGGAGCTATTGTATATCAGACATATCATAAGACTCAGCCAAGGAAATAACAATGCTGAGTTTGCAAGACCTCAGCAGGGCTGTTAATAACAGGGCATCTTGGAGATCTTTTTCATAGGATCACCATAAGTTGAAGCCAACTTGACAGCAACAAACCTTTTAATTTTTACAAAGATGACACAAGGTCAGGAATTCACTTGCCTTGTTCTAAATAGGTTTGAATTCCCAAGGGAGATGGAGTTGTAATGGTGGTACTGTTGGGGAGAGGGGCCTAAATACCCCAAAGGCATCAGCTCCTGTCTGATCTTGGAAGCTAAGTAGGGTCAGCCCTGGCTAGTACTTGGATGAGAGAACTCCAATGAATACCAGGTGTTGCAGGCTATATTTCAGAGGAAGGAACTGGTAAAACCAATTCTGAGTATTCTTTGCTCAAGAAAATCCTATTAAATTCATGGGATTGCTATAAGTTGACAGGTAACTTGTAGGCCTCACATACTCTCTTGGGAAGAATTGAATCATCTAGTATACAAAAGTCAAAGTTTGTTTGTCTGTGTCAGCCAAAGACCTCATATAATTGGCTGCCTAAGAAGAATCTATGGAATCCTGGGGTTTGCAGTTCAGAGAGAGGCCTTTAGAATTCTCAGCTGGAGAGCTCTCAGGCCTCAGTGAACTGTGTCTGCCTTGAATAGGCCAGTTGCTATGGAGATGAGGCCTAGCAGGAAGAAGGAGGAGGGCAGTGTATTCCCTCAGGAACCCAACCTCTGTATATTATTACCTCTGAATACAGATTGGATTGGGGAATATGGGGAAAAGTTACAGGTACTGGATGAGACAGTTTGAGAAATTAGAGACACAGAATCTCAAATCTTTCTCACAAGTATTACCTATGTGAAAATAAAATCCAGGGCGATGTTGGGTATATACGCTAGTATCTGAAGAAGCAAAGTCATGTCTGATAAGGCAAAGTCACATGAGGCAATGCAGGTTACCAACTGGAAAGACCAGACCCATCAGGATCCTGGACAGAGCAGTTGGCTTGAATTCACCCAGGAAATGCTACTTTCTCAGTAGCATGTAGAAGCATTCTAGAGGCTAGCTGACCAAGAATGAGTGCAAAATTCATTCCCTGTAAATAGATTGCCTAATTTGGAAGCCATTGTCTTCCATAACTTGGTGAGGGGTGCATTGGAAGGAGTATCTTCTACATTTGGAGGAAATCATATTCTCTGGCCTGGAAGGTCCTGGAGTAACAGCTTAAGTGCCTTCAAGCTAACTCTGACTTAGGGTTACACCATCATAGTTTTTTCTTAGATTTATTCAAAGAAGATTTGCCATTGTCTTCCTCTTGACGGAGAGAATGTGACTTGCTCAAGTAGCCCATAGTGTTCCTATGGCTGAGTGGGATTCGAACCTTGATCTCCCAGAGTCTTAGTGAAACTCTCCACCCTATACCACTACATCACCCTAGCTCTCAAGGAGCAGCAGACCTTGGCACAAATCCAGTTAGTACTCACAACTAGAGTAAGTCGGTTGAACCAATTGTTCAAGGCTGACTCAGTGTTTATATAAATCCCATTGATTCAATGGTTCCACTCTAATAGTAACTACCAATAGGATTCAAAGTAATGGCTTCCTAGGTGAAGTCTCTTCCCCCTTCTAGTCTTTATTTAAGCCAAGGGCACATATATGAGGCAACTAAATTTGAAAGTGGTATCAAAATTGAACCTGGATATTAACTTCCAAGATGGTTTCTAGGATGATTTTCTTCTAAGTAAACATACGTGCACCTAGGCTAGTCATCTAAGGCCAGTTTAAGGAATTTGACCTTTGGGAGCTGTGCTATGAACTAAGCTGATCCCCATCTCCCAGACTAATGTACAGGTTGGAAAGTAATTATATTTCAAATTTCTTATTTCGGAATGTGCTATATCACAGGTCTAGCCTACTTAAAAAGAGGAAACCAAAAGAGCAAGCATATATTTTGAGAGCAAATACATTTTCAAATACTTATTTAAATGTGAACTGTCATGTGATTTTTTAAAAAAAATATAGAGAGAGCGATTAATGCAGAAATACGACAGAATGGATTTAAGTGTGAACACATGTGAAACTGAAGAGGACAAGGTATAAAAAGAATAGTTTGCCCATCTAAATAGCACTGTACTATATTTTCACTGTCAATGAGCAATATGTAATACTTTGTCAGTGCTTAAAGAAAAGGAGGGAGAACTCTGGTTTTGTGGCCCTAACTGCCTAGATCCAGCCTGAAACAGCCTTTTACCTTTCCTCAGATGGTGTCCTACTTGCCCTCCCAACAGGAACAGCCAGGAGACATGAGGATCCCCACAAGATTTCTGTCTGCATGCTCCCTGCTACCCAATTATATAGTGAGGAACACATAATATGGCATTCCCCAGGCAGAAAGAGGCACATATTATTTGAAAATGAGTATGGTGGTGAAACCACCAAAGAGGAATTCAAACATATAGCCAGGATATGTAGGGAGAAGGTCAGAAAAGCTAAAGCACTGAATGAACTCAGGCTTGCTAGAGACATCAAAAATAATAAAAAGGGCTTTTTTAGATATGTTCGCAGCAAAAGGAAAAACAAGGAAATGATAGGGTCGCTGCATGGAGAAGATGCCCAATTAATAAGGGAGGGAAGAGAGAAGGCAGAACTACTCAACACTTTCTTTGCCTCAGTTTTCTCCCAAAAGGATAGAAGTACTCAACCTGGGGGGTGGGAAGCAGGTAAGGAAGGGGGGCAAATGCAGCACAGAATAGGTAGTGAAGAAGTACAGGAATATTTGGCTAAACTACATGAATTCAGGTCTCCAGGGCCAGATGAATTACATCCAAGAATATTTTAAAAAGACTGGCAGAAGTCATTTCTGAACCACTTGCAATAACCTTTGAGAACTCTTGGAGTACAGGAGAAGTCCTAGCAGACTGGAGGAGGGCAAATGTTGTCCCCATCTTCAAGAAGGGAAAAAAAGAGGACCCAAATAATTTCGCCCAGTTAACCTGACATCAATACCAGGAAAGATCCTACAGCAGATCATTAAACAGTCAGTTTGTAATTACTTAGTAAGCAATGCCATAGTCACTAACAGTCAACATGGATTTCTCAGAAATAAGTCATGCCAGACTAATCTTATCTCTTTTTATGATAGAGTTACAAGCTTGATAGATGAAGGGAATGCTGTAGATGTAGCATATTTTTCAGTAAGACCTATGACAAAGTTCGCCATGACATTCTTGCAAAGAAGCTAGTAAAATGCAGGCAGGACAGGGCTACTTTTAGGTGGATTTGTAATTGGTTGACTGACTGAACCCAAAGGATGGTCACCAATGGCTGCTTTTCATCCTGGAGAGAAGTGACTAGTGGTTCTGTCCTGGGCCCAGTGCTATTCAACATCTTCATCAATGACTTGGATGAAGGACTAGAGGGCACGCTGATCAAACTTGCAGATGACACCAAATTGAGAGGGGTTGCTAATACACCAGAGGATAGGATCAAAATTCAAAACAACTTTGACAGATTGGAGAGCTGGGCCAAAGCTAACAAAATGAATTTCAACAGAGAGAAATGTAGGGTCCTACACTTAGGCAAAAAAAATGGAATGCACAAATATAGGATGGGGGACATGTGGATGGATAATAATATGTGTGAAAGGGATCTAGAAGATCACAAGCTGAACATGAGTCAGCTTCAAGAAAGCTAATGCAATTCTTGGTTACATCAATAGGAGTATGGTGTCTAGATCAAGGGAGGTAATGGTACCACTCTATTCTTCATTGGTTAGACCTCATTTGGAATACTGTGTCCAGTTCTGGGCACCTCAATGCAAGAAGGATATCAACAAGCTGGAACGTGTCCAGAGGAGGGAAGCCAAAATGATGAAGGGTCTGGAAGCAATGCCCTATAAGGAGCATCTTAGGGAGCTGGAGATATTTAGTTTGCAGAAAAGAAGGTTAAGAGAGGACATGATAGCCAAGTTTAAATATTTGAAGGGATGTCATATAGCACAGGTATATCCCTAACAAGTTTCTAGTTGCTGTCATCTTTTGTCTTCTTTGTTGGGGATGCATGTTCCAGTGGGTGTGTGTGTGTGTGTGGCTACTCATAAGTAACCCTTCTATAGCTACTGAGGGAGTAAGACAGTTGGAAGTAGGTTTCTTCCCTCAGCACTGCCTGTTCTTCACCTGTGGAATAATGACCTTTCTGAATAAGGCCCAGTTCTAAAGGGCTGCCTTATAAGTGTCAGATTTTCTACCTGCAAGTCACTTTAGTGTATGGATTTGCCTGGATTGACTAGTCATATGGCAGTCCTGTAGAAACAGAATTTGCTGGGCTATGTGTACATAAATCTCACAAGCAGGCCATTTCCACACTAGACTGTTATAGTGTTATTATTCCACTGTCAACATCCTATGGAATCCTGGGGTTTACAGTTTAGAGAGAGGCCTTTAGCACTATAATAGCACTATAACAGTCTAGTGAGGAAATGGCAGCAGAGTATACTCAACCACAATTGTCCATGTGGCAGCTCCCGCAAAATGACTACTTCTGACTGCTATGAGTTGAAAATTTTCTGTTTCAAACGATAGTACAGTACAGATTTTTGCAGACTTATTTTCAAAAGCAATGAACTGAAAGGACAGATATATTTGATGAATCTTGTCGCCCACAAATGAAATATGGACGACATTTTAATTATTTTGCAATCTTTTGCAAATTGTATAAAAAAAAAAGAAGATATTTGCAAAGGATAGATAGGTGCTGGGAAGATTCAGACACTTTTTCTGCAGGGGCCAGAAAGATCTAGGCAGATTTTGACTGAGATCCTACATCCAGAGTAGGTATAAACACAACTTGATGTGACCTCAGAGCTGTTTTATGGTCCCAAGGGCTCCACAGGGGTCATAAAATCCTCAAATACCCTCTTCATGGTATGGAGGAATGCAATCGGTGTCAACTTGGGGCCAGTTGTTGAACATACATGCACATGTACTGTGTGTTGGCCACAACAGCCCCCTATCCAAGGGAATTCATAACTAAAAGTGGCCTAAATCCTGTTGTTCATCCTTACCACAGTAGACCCATTGAATGAAGGATATTTACCTACATGTCAATGAGTCCACTCTAGCTGGGATTAACGAACGGGATACCAGCCAATGATTATTAAACTAAGAACATTTGCTTAATTTTGTTTCAATGTGTTCTCTTTCTCTGTGTCTTTGTCCCTTTGTTCCTCTTGTTCTCTTTCTCTCCCCATTGTTAATGTGTTTGCTTACCATTCAGCAAACCAAAATAGCACAAAGCACTGTGGATTAAAGGGCAAGGAAGTGAAGAAGGGCTTCAAAAATCCGTCATTTTCTAGGCCTCCAAGCAGAGAAGAAAACATATCAGCTCACAGATGTGGTAACAAATGGCACACCAAAAGCTTTCTCTTCTCTCTTTCTGTCTGTCTGTCTGTCTGGGGACATAAGTGAGCACATCTTCTTCCCTTGACTTTTGCTAAGGAAGCACCCAATGCAGCTTGCCATGATAACTAAATTTATTATTAACTGTGTATTTCATGATGTTAGTGACAATATGTTAATGTGATTTTTCACATCCTCCTGCAGCGAACAGATGGCTCCTTTTACTTTACTTTCCACATCAAGTGTGATTATTTCTTGGTGCCAAAAGCCGCCTGCCGCTCCTCGGTCTCCAGTCTAATTTTTTATGTTGGTAAAACACAGCAGGACTTGTTATCCGTTGGATGGCATCTTAATAAAAGGAGACGTGCCAACATATTGACATCATGTTCAAGGGGACATTTCATCCCTCCCAACCCTAACCCACTTTCGCCCCTGCCCTTTTCCCTTCCCAACATCTCCCTGTCTTTTCTTAGAAGGAGGGAGAGAAAGAGAGAGAGAGAGTGAAGGGGGAAACAAAGAATGGTTCCACCACTTTCAAGATGCTTGATTACTCTTTTTGGGCCAGGTGCCAACCCGTAGATCCAGCGCCCTTTTGTTCTACTACCCTGCCCCTCACTTGGGGCTCTGATCTCTCATCCTGTGTAATGATAATTAGCCATAACACATTCGAAAGTCAAATGTAAGCAGGAATACATTAACATTGAGATCAGTTTAGGGGGGTAAATTTCATTGAGAAAATAACAAAGGAGGATGCAGAGAGAGAAAGGGAGAAACACATAAATACAAACACACACAAAAAAATAATGGATGTGAAGACTGACAGTATGACTTTCAACTACAGTTTCATATGCTTTTCACTGAAGCCAAGAATATCTTATCAGATAGTTGTGGTTGATGCTTTACAAATAATTACAACAATGGTTTGAATCTCAGTTAGAGTTGACCCATTAACCAATGGAATTTACTTATGTGTTGACTTGTTCTACAATTGATTCAGTGGGCCTTCTCCAGTTGGAACTAACCAACAGGATTCAATCATAGATAGATAGATAGATAGATAGATAGATAGATAGATAGATAGATAGATAGATAGATGATGGACTGTAACCATTGCAACTAGATTAAATTATTTTGCTTATTTCTAGATAGAGACCAAAAAGGGAAGTGCCTGAAGTCCTAAAGACTAATTCATAATAATTGTAAATCCAAGGAAACAAAGACAGCATGTGGAATATTTCCCCTTGCTTTCATAGGCAATGATAAGACATCTGTCTGGAGGTATTACCACTCTTTTCTGCTTTGGTCAGACCTCACCCAGAATGCTCTGCCCAGTTCTGGGCACCACAGTTCAGAAAAGATCTTGACAAGCAGGAACATGTCCCCAGGAGGGTAACCAGGATGGTAAAAGAACTGGAAACCAAGCCCCATGAGAAAAAGCTTAGGGAACTGGGTACATTCAGCTTGGGTAAGAGAAGAGCAAGAGCTGACATGGCAGCCAAATGTAAATATTGAAAGAGACGTTACATAGAAGATGGAGACCGCTTGTTTTCTGCTACTTCAGAACACAAAACAATGGATCCAAATTACAAGAAAAGAAATTGCACTGAAACTTAAGAACTTCTTGATGGTAAGAGCTGACTGACAGTGAAACAGCCTGCCTCTGAGAGTGATGGAGACTCCTTCTTTGGAAATCTTTCAACAGAGGTTGGATGGTCATCTCTCAGGAAAGTTTTAGTTGTGTAAATATTCCTGCATGACAGGGGCTAGGATTAGATGGCCCTTGCAGCTCTTCCCAACTCTATGATTATTTGATTCTATGAATTAATCTTAGAACAAACCAGAGAATATTAAACATGGACAATAGCTGTGGATTTTAAGGCTGATGTGGTCCTAAAAAACCATACGGTCATGCTTCCTAAACTAGGTGCCCTCTAGATGCATTGGATTACAAATCTCATCATCTGCAGACATCCTTGACACAGGGGCATATATTCTGTACATAATTACTTCTTACAATTTGTGACTTCCTTCACTAGACAGTCATATAGTGATTTCGTTCATGGGCATAATTATGGGCAAGGAGTGGTTCCACCTTCAGCTATCCCTGGGCTTCATGCCTTCAGTGAGTTCTATATCATCTTTGCAATTCATAAGAATTAGAAGTTGGCCCCCTTGCTAGGCTGTGAGTCTCAGCAAAAGCCCAAGGATGCCAGCTCTTGGCAAATTGAGTCCAATTATTCTGGAAGAGGTCACATTTCCCCCAGAGAGCCAAATTCAAATTTTGTGAGTACCTCCGTGCCATTGAGATACACTTCTATGGTGCTTTTTCAGTTTTCTTAGGCTTACAAGCTATGAATGTATGTGGGCAGTTAGTAACACCCTCTTAACCTTCCACTTGGGTTATTGCAATGTTTTACTTACAGATTTTGTCATCTTCACTGACTCTCAGTCTATCACTGTGCCCAATTCAAAGTGCTTTCTTTCTCACCTTTAAAATACATCACAGCTAGAGATCATCCCACTGTAGTGTAATCATCTCTTTCCACTTGTGGATTCCCAGAACTCTGATATTATTTTCAGAGATCCTGATCCTGTGCTGAGATTCTATGGCTCTACCAATGCAGTCAGAAACCAGGAATGGAGGGAGAAAAAAAGTCCAGAAAAGGAAAAAAGAAACCTTGCTTCAGCTGGAGGAAATCCTCAAAACCAAGTCCCTATGGGAAAAAGTGGTTTGGGAGATCACTTGTACCATGGTAAAATAGATTTTACAAACCATGCCTCCCATAGTATCTTGACTCTGAAGACAACCCAACCAAGCCAGACATTCATGGAAGAGTTGGCTTGGAGTCATCTAACTCCTTTTCCCATCATTGCTGCTGCTTCTTGATTGCATTACACTTCAAATTTGAAGTCACAGCCAGCTGGTTTGGTGGTTAGAGTGTTTGACAAAGACTTGGGAGGCCTACCTTCAAGTCTCCAATGAGCCATAAAACTCACTGGGTGACCTTGATCTAGTCACATATTCCTGGTTTGACCTACTGTATAGGGTTGCTGGAAAGATAAAGTGAGAAAGAGGAGAACTGCGTACAGTGTATGGAGGTCACAGGATAAAAGATCGGACATCACTATAAAGCAACTAAATAATAAATAATATATTACATGTCACTGTTTTATTTTGCCAGTTCCTCAAACTTGATGCCATCTCATGGACATTTTCGTAGACATTGAGGATGATCTCTGTATGTAGCCAGCTTCTAAACAGTAAATTTGCACATTATCTATCAAATATTAAATATCAAGAATCTCTGTGAAAGAAAAAACATTCAGATTTCAAGGACTGAGGTTATACATCAGAGGACACCAGCTTCAGATACTCAGTGGAGAATCTTTTGAGAATAGTCAACATCAAAAGCTTCAGAGGAGAATTTGAGGAGAAAGTCAAGGAGCAAATTAGCTTTACCATTAGTTCACTCTGATCTGTACTTTTTAAAAAAAGTAAAAGAGGGAATTGCTCCTACTTGACATACTTTACTCAAACACACATCACTGCTAAATTTATCATTTCTCCCCCCTCCCTTTAAGAAGAGAATGGCTAGTTTTCCATGCTGAACAGTGCAGGAAGCCCACATAATCTTAATGACAGAATTAAACTCTTCATTAGGCATCATTTTGGTGGCTGGAATGCAGTCTGTCTCCCGATAATGTCTGGTATCATTTAAAGCAAATTAATTTCTCATTTCTTGCTGATGGTCATAATTCTCAGCATGGGACACATTACCAATGACCTTAAGGATGGACATACAACAAACATCGTTAGCAGAACACGAGAATTAAAACTCAAAGAGAGAGACAAGAAACAGTGAGATAGAGAAAGTCCTTTCTCCTTCAACCTTTCTTTGGCTTCTGAAACCTCATTTTCATAATTTAATTTATCTGATGTTGGTCAATTACAGACCTCTTTCCCCTCAGGCTCCTCTAGTAGGTTCTGTATACTCTATTATAAAATTGGTTAATTAATAATTCCTCTCTTTTTTTTTCTACTAGGCAGACCTGCACGGTTAAATTAAAAGGATAGAGCTTCATTACACACATATTTGGAGATGCTGGATCACATGTTTGACTTCACAAGCAAAGTGTGCTTCAGCTGGGAGAAGCTGCAGATCCGCTGAATGGACTCACACAATATTTTAATTTCATTCCAATTTGCTTGTACAGGGTGAGGGAGCCACTAATGAAAATAAGATGTTCCAGAGAAAGTTGGAACACAGAAGTGGATTGTTCCCCAACTTAGGTTTGGGCAGAGCTGGTTAGGAACCATGGGTAGAAACTATGACCCTGTAACACAGAGTGGACAAATGTTGGGGCATCCCCCTGCCCAACCTCAAAAGGTTTTACCCCTCTTCATGCATCTAGAAAAAATTCAGTCCCAAATACCTTGAAATGGCCTTGTGGGCACATGTAGCCATCTGGGGCCTAGCAACAGAGGGACAAAATGAGGACATTGCTCCCAAATAAGAATTCTGCCTATGTGAAATGCTCCTTAAGATTTCTAGCACTGCAGTAACGGGAGCCAGCATGGTGCATTGATGTGAGCTCTAGAAACCAGGATTCAAATCCCCGCTTGGCCATGGAAACCCAATGAGCGACCTCGGACAAGTCACATTCTCTCAGCCTCAGAGGAAGGCAAAGTCAAATCCCTTCTGCACACATCTTGCCAAGACAACCCCATGATAGGTTCATCCTAGGATCGTCATAAGTCAGAAATGACTTTAAGGCACACAACATCAGCATTAACAACATCTTAAGTATATAGAAATATAAGTTACTTTCCCATACTTTTGGAATTGGCTGTCTGAACATTTGAAGACTGCTCCTTCCCTTGTAATTTTAAAATCTCAATTAAAAATCTTCTTATTTTCAAAAGTTTTGGGGTTTTTAGTTTAATATTGATTTATATAAGCTTACACACAAGCTAAAAGGCAGAACACAAAATGAATTCTTGCCTGAATGGAAGTGGCTGATTGATTTCTTAAAATAGAATCAAGGCAATCTGATGACAATAGGTTTTGATATTTAAAATTAATATTACTAAATGGGAAGTGTAAAAGTAGATTTAGAAGTTTGTTGTTTCAAAATGTTGTTTTTGTATAGATGATTTTTATTTTAAATGATTGATCATTAGTATAAAGTAGTCTAGAATAACAAGTAGTCTTGTTAACAATGAATTATGAACTTGAGAAGTGAAGTAAACAAAATAAGTGATAAGCAACAAATAATAATTATGGGATAAAATGTATGAATCAATAATTAGGTGTAAATGTTTAAGTAATATGAACTGTTTGCAACAAAAGCAGGAACCAATTTCAGTTAGGTTTTGTTAGTTGTTTTAAATATGTGTAGATTATGATGTCTGTTGATGTTTATATGGATGTATTTTTTGTTGTTTTGTATGTTTGGATTGTGTTCTTTTTCTGAATAAAATTAAAAGAAAAATATTGGTTTATAAGTTTGTGTGGTTCAATTACATGTACTTGTCAGTTTACTTTATATTCCTTTTTTGTATTTTTTTCTTATAATTGTATGCTATATTTTTGTTTTTCCTTCATTCCCTTTGTCTTTGTGTGTACATACATATTTGCTTAATTTGTACACTTTTGGCAGGACCCAGTGTTTTTGGTTGCTTTATTTCTAAAGTGTCATGTGCATAGATGGAACTATATAAGTAAATGAGAAGACGAGGAAGAGGAGTAGGAAGTAGAGGTTAGGCATCCAAAGAAAGGGCCAAGAAAAGTATGGTATAGTGGTTTGACCATTGGACCAAGACCCTGAAGACCAGATTTTAATTCCTTGTTTGGCCATGGAAACCCAGTGGGTGACCTTGCGTGTATCACATACTCTCAGCCCCAGAAAACCTTAGGAAAACCTTAGGTTCACCTTAGGGTTACCATAAGTCAGAAATGACTTGAAGGCACACAACAACAACAACAACAAATTACTAAGGATATGCAAACACAGCAAATCTATGAGTTAGTTCTACATGTGAATGATTTTCCATGTCTTACTTTTTGCAATGCAAGAAATTTGGGATTGAAGGAAAACATCAGGAAGACATCATTCTTATTTGTGGGGGCAATGATCTCATTTTGCCCCTCTCCTGTAGCTATACCCATGAGAATTTCCTCCAGCACCACTTCCCAAATGAGCTGATTCTCCTCCTATCCACTTTCTTCACTGTATAGCTTTTACAATGAAACTTTTAAGTAACGCTAAGTAACATAAAATATATTGACTTTCAAAAACAAGGTACCAGCCATGATGTGTTTCTTGACTCCAGGAACCCTAGCAGCAGGCAACTTCTGGGACCCATTTTCTTTTTAATACATCAGTACCTGCCACAGGATTCACCCTCACCACCAGTTTTGGATCCATTTGAAACCCTATTAAGCATTGTGCTTGCTTTGAATGCATCCTACTCATTTGCTTCTGAAATTTGGTGACCAACTGGTACTGGTGATGTTCGGTAAGCATTTGCAAGCTTTACATGGGCTTCCCAATTTCTCACACAATTTAGCACTATTACAGCATTGTCTTTAGTGGAGACTGGGAGTTTCAAAAATTAATCTTGGGATCTGTGGGCCACATGGCTCCCACTCCTGGAACCCTGCAAAATAATAGTACTATCATTCCACTTTAACCGCTGTGGTTGGCTGCCTATGGAATCCTAGGATTTCTGGTTTATCAAAGGGTATTTAGAAATTTTGTATACGAACTCTAGTGTCTCCACAAATTACAAAACCTAGGATTCCATAGGCTATTGCCATGGCAGTTAAAATGGAATTACAGTGCTATAACTGAACAGTCTGAAAGGATGCTTGGTGTAACATGAAACCCAAATGGTGTTCAGGAGAGTCTTGTCCAATTAAAGCTGCAAACCTGTATACATGTCCATGGAAGTTAATCCCACTGAACTTTGATGGAACATGGCGTACGATGTGCAGCAAATCTGCAATCTCCCCTCCCTGCACTCCATTTTTATAATACAATTAATGACAAATTTCATTACACCAGCCTTTTCCTCCTTTTCTCATTAGCCACTGCTTAATATCAAGTTTCAGAGAACTCCAGTGGTTACTCTCTATTTTGTGACAACTAATAGTTTTGCCTGACTGTAGACTTTAGAACTGATCTCTAGTTTTGTCTAGAAAAAAGATAATTGAACAGTCAAAGTTTTTCAAACTTCCATGACAAAATGCACCCACTGGCAGCTCATGGCTTCCATGTTAGTAGGGCAGTGAAACTACTCCAGGTTTCAGTCTGATCTTCAAAGGTGCTGCATTTTATACCACACAATAGGTTCAGAACCTTAGATAGCTCATTTTAAACTAAAATGCACAGTGGATTCACTGCTCCACTGTGATGGGAACCACTATCCACCCCCACATGTTCTTGAAAACATCTGGCCCCAAGGAGATTATAACCTAAAACTAGACAGCAACAGAAGGAGGAGAGGAAAATGAAGGTGATGGCAAACAAGGCTTACTTGGTAAGTAAGGCTGAATGTATTGCATTCAAAATATTTTAGTGCTTCTTGTGGAGACAAAGCTGGATGGCCACTTCCAAAGAAAAAAGAAGTTAGAAAAAAAGAGGAGAAAACAGGCCATGAGTTTCCAAAAATGTGCATGTAATAACAGTTCAAAAGCAATTGTAATATTGTCACTAGAAATGCAGTGCTTTTTTCACATTTACTGTAGGAGTAGCATTGCTACCACTACAAATAGACCACCTCCACCCGTGCAACAAATATCAGGATAGGTGAAATTTCCCTTTACCACTAAATTTCTCCTTTCTGAATGTTTGGTCATCTGTTCTAGGAAGCCATCAAAGAGTAGAGATGTAATTCTTCACTAAGTTTCTTCTTGAAGGAAGCCTCAAGTAATTTTCACAAGTTTCTTCCTGCTGTGAGAAAGTCTTTAAAAAACCACGTGCAGTAGATTTGGGTAGAGCACAGGTTTTTCTGGGCAGGAAATAACATTTTCTGTGCAGAAAATAGTATATCTAGGCAGAAATATTATTTCCTGCATAGAGATTGCTGTTTCCTGAACAGAAAATGTTTTCTATGCCCATCAAGCACAAATTTTGCACAGAATAAATCCCCAATTATATATATATATATATTTTCTGTACAGGAAACAACTTTTTCTGCACAGGCAATAGGATTCCTGCATAGATTTTTTTAAAATCATTTTGTGAATATTTTCAAATGTTCTTTCCATCCCTATCAAAGGGAAGACTTTTCTCTTCAAAGTAGGTCCCATGAACCTGTTCACACATACACAGAGGTAATGGGTTTCCCAATTATCTGGCAACAAAAAAAATATTGGTAAAGACCAATAAAACCATTTCAAAATCCCAAATCCAATAAGGCATTTCTCAATAGTGCAATGATTGTGAGCCCACTGCTTGGCCACTGTGTGTACAGAATGCTGAACTCAAAAGGCCTTTGATCTGAGCTGTGTGTGTGTGTGTGTGTGTGTGTGTGTGTGTGCATGCACACTTTCAAGTAGCCTGTCAATTTAGGGTGACCACATGGATTTCATAGGGTTTTCTTAGGCAAGGAATATTCAGAGGTGGTTTTGCCAGTTCCTTCCTCTGAAATACAGCCTACAGTACCTGGTATTTATTGGCAGTCTCCCACCCAAGTACTAAGACTGACCCTGCTTAGCTTCCAAGATCAGAGAGGATCTGGTGCCTTTAGGATTAAGCAGGGTCTTTTTTTATATCTGTACCCTTATACCACATGCATCAAGAAGAGAGAAAAGGATAACACAAAATCCTCTCTAAGCCTAAAACATGAGAGAATCATAAAACATTGTTGTTCTTGTTCTTGTGTGCCTTCAAGTCATTTCTGACTTATGGAGACTATGGAGGGGGCCAGGTCTCCTTTTCCTTCTCCCTAACTGGAGTAGCAGCTTCCCTTTCAACCTGCTATAGCACCCTGCCACCCTCCTTACACAACCCTTGCTTTCCTCTTTCAAATCTACCACCTTAGTGAATAAGAGGTAAAGCCTCTCTAGTTTTATTCAGAAAGATTTAATAATCTGTGGCAGCATATTTCTCTAACATCGGAACTGATGAAAAAGTAGTCTGTTAAATCAGAAATTACAAAAATAGAATGTAATCTTTATTAAAATAACAAATATGGAAAAGATATTGGGTGTTACAAATATATTCAGGTAGAATAAAACTTCCAAAAAAATGTTTAACCAGTTTCTTCAGCTTAACACAGTATTCAGGTATAGAGCTTTCATACAGATACAGGCCTTTGGCTTCCCTTTGTGCTCAAAGGCTAAATTTCCAAATTTAGGTCAGCTCTTCTGATCCAATTCACAACAGATTGGTTTCTTCTTTATCTATCTATCTCTAGATCTCTGAGAAGATAACCACCCTTATTCAGATAACCTTTCTTAGCTGAATGAAAAGCTATAACTCCAAAACTCTATCCAGAAATCTCACTGAAGGAAGCTTTGAAATACCAGTCACTGTGCCTTATATAGAGCTTCTCCTCAAAAAGCTCAGTCCCTCCCAGTCACCAATGGGCTGGCTTTCTCTCTTACACAGAGCCACTTGGGTTACATAACAACCTGTTGCTAGGGCTGCCCTGTTCCTCAGGCTAGCTGCACCCCCAGGCTCCATCGCAGAGACCCTAAGGGGAACCTATCATAGAGTTTTCTGGGGGCTGAGGGTGTGTGACACACTCAAGGTGAGTTTCCATGGCTGAGCAGGGAATTGAACTCTGGTCTCCAGGGTCACTGTCCACCACTCAAACCACTACACTATGTTGACTCACCTCAAGGTTAAAGCCTGTTATACTACTTATGAAGCAGAGACAATAAAAGTGAGGCCAAAGTAGACTGGATTTGGGCAAATGCTGGTGAAGGTGAAGAAAAAGAGAATTCAGCCAACTACTGGCTGATCAGCTTGATGTCAGTATAAGGAAGGGTTCTAGAATGCTTCATTTATCAATCAGTGCATTTATCAATCAGTGCAAAAAATGCTGTTATACAATAGCTCTCTATCCATTTCACTCTGGTTTCAGGTCTGGCTATGTGACAGAGATGACTTTGGTCACCTTAGTGGATGAGCCACACTGGGAACTGGACAAGAGGAATGAGTGGTGGAGCTTGGAGTGCGTGGAGGGGGCATGGCTACAGAGTGAGGGGCATGGCCACTGTGGGGGGGGCAGGGCCAGGGCTAGTGGGGGTGTGGCTACAGGCCGGGATGTCCCAGAAATATTGTTGCCCAGGGTGAATCGCCCCTCCCCCCGCCCTGGGAGGAATATGTCACTTTTGGTTCTGCTGGACTTCTCAGCAGTTTTTGACACCAATGGTATCCTTCTGAACTGCTTTGCTGGGATGGGATTTCATGGCATTGTTTTACAGTGGCTTCATTCCTTCCTTGAGGGATGAACCCAAAAATGGTAGTGGTGAACTCCTGTTTGACTCCTTGGCTCTTGGCCCATCATGTCTTTCAGGGCTCTGTTCTCTTCCCCATGCTATTTAACATCTACATGAAACTGCTAGGAGAGGACAATCAGAGTTTTGGGGTCCTGTGCCATCAATATGCAGATAACATGCAACTCTATTAGTCTTTTCCATCTAAATCCAAGTAAGTTGTTTTGGTCCTAAACTGGTGCTTATCATGAATGGATGGGGGTAGAGAAATTGCAACTCAGTTCAGACAAGATAGAAGTGCTCCTGATCAATCAAAAGAAGATCAGGGAATAGAGATTCAACCTGTTCTGGTTGTGGTTACCTTCCCCCCGATGATGCAGGTCTGCAGCATGAGGGAACTCCTGGCTTCAACCCTGAGCCTGAAAGCTTGGTTTCAGCAGTAGCCAGGAGTGCATTAGCACAGTTGAGGCATGTGCAACAGCTGCACCTTTTCCTTGAGACATCAGACTTGTTCACACTGACACATACCTTAGTTACATCCTGTTTGGATTACTGTAATGCACTCTGTGTAGGGTTGTCTTTGAGCAGTGTTCAGAAACTTTCACTGGTCCAAAGACCCACAGTTAGATTTTTAACTGGAACGGGTTCCAAGGAGCACACAACTCCATCATTGCAAAGCTCCACTGGCTGCCAGTCTGCTTCTGGGCACAACCCAAGGTGCTGGTGATAATCTTCAAAGTCTCATTCAGCTCAGGTCCAGGACCATAGCCATCTATGAAAGCCTATCTGTGTTGTGAGATCACCCGGAAAGGCCTTTCTCTCTGTTCCACAGGTACTTTTGGTGGTAATGTGGGAAAAGACCTTCTTGGTGGTCACTCCCAGGGTCTGGAACTCTCTTCCCAGAGAAGCTAGTCTGGCACCCTCCTTACTATCTTCCTGCAGAGAGGTGAAGGCCTTCTTGTTCTACCAAGCCTTTGAAAACTGAAAGAGGAGACAAGCCTAGTACAATATGCTAGGATTTTAGTAGGAATAGTACCAGTAGTAGTAGCAGTTTATTGGTTTATGTTTTAAACTGGTTTTAAGTTTTGATAGCTTATTTGCTTTTTATCTTTTGTATGCTGTGAATTTTTAATTATGTTTCTTTTAACTGTTGCAAACCACCTAAAAGGAGGAAACTGAATAAAACACTGGTGCTGAGAAAGCTGTGGTGTTCATGGATGGGGCTGTATTATTAGTGGATTCTGAGATCCCCTTCTTTTGGAGCTTGTTATGTTTAGCCTGATGAAAAGAAGGTTAAGAGATGACATGGTAGCCATGCTTAAATATTTGAAGGGATGTCATGTTGAAGACAGAGCAAGCTTGTTTTCTGCTGCTCTGGAGCAATGGATTCAAACTACAGGAAAAGAGATTTCACCTAAACATCAGGAAGAACTTCCTGATGGTAAGAGCCATTCAACAGTGGAATATGCTGCCTCAGAGTACGGTGGAGTCACCTTCTTTGGAGGTTTTCAGCCGGGGGTTGGATGGCCATTTGCTGGGGATGTTTTGAGTGTGTGTTCCTGCATGGCAGGCGGGTTGGGGTCGATGACCGTTGTGGTCTCTTCCAACTCTATGATTCTATGATTAGAACAGGAGTGTAGAATAAGCCTGTGCCCCATACTGCCTGAACACACAAACATGAAGTTTGAAAAGTCTGTCATTTTGACATGTCAAGCAGAGCAAGAATTGTTTCTAGATGGAATTTTCAACTAACAGCTAAGAAAACTTTGTGAATGAACATTGATGACTTTTGATAGCCAGTACCTCCTAGTTAACATTCAGTTTCATCACCATGGCTAGGGCTAATAGTTTGTGGAATTGATATCCAAGAGTTAATAAAAGCTTAATTTACATGAAATCAAGAGACAAAGCTATGAGGCTGCCAGATATTAGTTAATATTACTTGATTCTAACCTGCTTGAGAGACAGAAGTCTAAATTGTGGCATCTACCATCTAATAATCAGCTTGTTACATGAGCTGCATTCAGTTTGCTTTTAGAGAAATTGGTGCTGTTTTAAAGACTGGTATTACTATGGCTATTTCTCCCTAAACTGCAAACCCCAGGATTCCATAGGATGTTGCTAGCACTCTAATAGTCCAGTGCAGAAATGGCCTATGGCTGTAAATTATATACCCCTGAAGTAAAGATTTATAATGCCTAAAGCCATCTACGTAAGTTTGGCCCATGAAGGAGAAAATCCTATGACTGACCAAAAACAGTGGGAAGTCATGCCTTGTGTATATGTGTATGTGTTCTGTATAAAATTTCAGAAATAAAAAGAAGGGAATAGTGGGGAATTTCTAATGCACCAGTTGCTCTTTGGAAATAAGACCACATCGTTCAAAATCTGGAGAGAAATCAAGATGAATTCCTATTTTGACTTTAGAGGTAGCATAAGATTTCCACATATTCTCAGAGGCACATGGATTTATTACCAACTCCTAAAGTGAGCCTGGGCATTCGAAAGAGGACTGTGCCATGGCTCAAATTAATCCATTCCCTAATTAAGAGTCTTGAACAATTAACATCAGGAAAAATGTTCTCTGTTCCATTGCTGACCATCCAGTCTATTAGTAACATTGCTACGAGTTCAAGAAAGCAGCGGAGATTTCATTACATCTGTCTCTGCTTTCCTGTAGCCTATTAATCACTTTTTCACAAGATGTCATCTGAGTTAATGATGTGATCCATTTCACCACCATAGGTGACTGTTTATCTTTCCAATGTCATGCAATAATTCTGGCAGCTTAATCTCGGCATAATGCAAACTGCACTACTTTTTTGGCTTTGACGGTCATCTTCAGTAACAATTACACAGAAAGAGACACATACATGTTCACACATGTACACTCATGTACAGAGCTATGGACATTACAAGGCCTCACTGGCCAGAGACTTGAGGCATTTATTTCCTGACGCATTTAAGGGAGTCCAGAGCAGGAGCAGGCAGGCAGAGAAACTGACACATGATCAAGTTTTGATTCAAAATGTTACTTTTCTGGGCCACAGTACATATACTTATTTAATTTATGTCCTGCCTTTCTCTCAATATAGAACTCAAAGCAGTTTACAATATGTTAACATTTTTTTTTTAAAAAAAGAGAACTTTTAAGCACATAATCTAATTAAAATATTCAAATAATTAAAAACAATATATTGTCTGTGGGGTTCTTGGAGTGGTAGTCCAAAAAAGTAATTTTTCCCAGTTCTGTAATTAAATAATTAGCAGAAGCAGGTAACAGACTGATTATTCTGTCTTCTGTATCATATCTCTTCCTAGGCTTTAAAGATGGACACCCAAAAAGGCTGCATGCAGATCACTGGGAAGTTAATTGTGCAAGAAAGCATTGTACATTCATATTCTGCCCTCAGTCATCTCTCAGTTATGGCCAGCATAGGAACCCTTACACTTAACAATTTCACAAAGTTTTAGGAGTTTCCTTCTGTAGCCATCAAACTTAACTTAACTTAACTTAAGCTCCTTTGGGTGTTACTCTGATATAGGAGCAGGCAAAGAGCACTCTAGGAACTGCTTAAGCCTCCTGCTTTTTGTGTCTTCCAAAATATATTGTATTTTGCACAACAGCAGTGAGAAAACCTTTGACATTTGCTGTACTGAAATAAGCAAGGAGTAAAAAAGCTGAGTTGGTTTTGCTCCCATAGTTAGAAATCTCACTTCTGTGGTTGCATAGGAAGCAGAAATCAACTAAGCATTTTCTGATAAATGTGCAATTATAAGAAAATGAACAAGTGCCTGTCCTCCAGTGACTATAGGCCCTGAGTCTTTGTCCAAAAAATAGTTGACAACTTTATAGGATGAAAGATTATAGAAAAATGCCTGATTGGGCTGTTCTATAATCTAGACAGGTTTAGTCAAACTCTAAAACGGGTCATGAATTTTTGGTCAATTTTCATTTTTCCTGTGGGGATGGTTTTAAAACAATTCTTGAAATAGATTATACCCTTTAATTGGAATCCTGTTGGTGAGTCCCAGCTGTAGCAGACCCATTGAATGAATGGCTGAATGGTGAACCATCATGTAGTTCAATTCCATTAAACCAATAGCTCTACTCTACTCAGGAATAACAGAAGGATTTAAGCTCTAGAGTTCTCTAATGTTCCATGAAATCTTACCTTAGTAAGCAAGTAAGATGGCAGACAAGGGCCAAGAAGTGTATTTAGAGATGTGCGTCCCACGTAGCTACATCTTCCAATGCTATCAGCTCCCAAACCGACTATGGCAGCTGCACATCAATTCCTCTGCCATAACATGTACATTTGTGGGTTGTTGGAGTGTGAGGGGATCAAAGGTGAAGTGTCCAGCTATTTTCCTTTAGCTGGACACACTGTGACAGGCACCTGCAGGGAACTCCAGGGGTCCTTGAGATACCCCTGAAGATGACATCCTTGTAGCTACAGAAAAATAGGTGGAGGGATCTCTGCTCAGACACTCACATTGCCAGATTTATGACAATATGGAAATGGCTATATTGGGAGATGAGTCTGAGCTGCTTACAAGCAGAGTTTTTTGTGCGGGGGGCATGACTTTGGTTGTTTCATGGTCAGAAAAAAATTCCAAGCTACACAATGGCCAAAAAAGTGTGCTTTGGTGAGAAACGTTTCCCTCAGATATAGCTATTCCCCCATCATCACACTTCCCTCATTTGATGACACCTTAGTTTTCAGAAATTAACAATAACAATAATAACAATAAAATGAGTCTACCCAGCCCAATGCTGCTCTGAGTTGATGGGATGCTTGCCTGGATATTCAGGTATAGTGGTTAGAGTGGTGGAATGAGACCTGGGAGCTCCAGGTACAAGTCCGCATGTAACCGTAAAACTTACTGTTCACCGCGGGGTCCCCACTCTTTCTCAGCTTGACCTATTCCAGGCTTCATGTTCTGAGAATAACATGGGGATAAAGTTATTCTGATTAGAGGCAGGGGTATATCTAGAAGGTGGGGATGAAATGGGGGGGTCCCCCCAATAATAATTCTGACTCCCACATGATTTTTTTCCCTTAATCTCCAAATTTCAGACATTGTAGAGAATGAGCCACTGAAAATCATTCATACCTAAAACCCTTATATTTCCTGTGTTTACATTTTCTGTATAGTCGCTTTGCCTACCATTTTTGTTTGGATGCCTTAACTGTATTTCTAAATGTGTAGCTGAAGATGCAATGGTAGAAATGTGGGGACTGAAGGAAAATTTCACTGGAAGGCATAGAATTCTTATGTGGCCCTGTTGTCAGGTTGGCTTTGCCCTCCCTGTCATGTATTCTAATGCCATGTAGTGCTTTGACGTTTGATGTTTGTAATACTGTGTAATTTGTTGGGGAATTGAGAGATTTTTAGTAATAAGTTTCCCAATTAGCAGACTATTTTGTAAATGCACAGACAGAAGTTGAACAAATTACCAGTCCCACTTTATCATCTCCACCCCAGATACACTTAATCTAGCTCAAAATAAGCACAAACAGTTTGGATGAAAAGTATGAAAAATTTACTCACAAAATCTTGTGCATAGTTTACGCAGGTTCAAATTCTTGAAGAAAGGTCAAATGAAAATAAGAACTCACACGCTTACAAGAAAGCATGCTTGTTGAAGGATCGAAGACCACATGCTTGCAGGGAAGCCGAAGAACAGAAAAAGAGAAGAGGAAGAGAACATGCAAAGGGAAGTGGGTGTTGACCAAACAACAGGAACTTTACTCTAGACAGTCCCCTCCGTGCCTACAATAGACATGCAAACCTAAGTAACCAGTTAATTAAGCATGCAAAGGTTGCCACTCTCAACATAATTTGCCATGGAATGTAATGCCATGTTATTTGCCATGTAGTGCTTTGCTGTTTGATGCCATGTAATGCTTGGAACAAAGGGGTTGGAAGGAGATGATGGGAAATGAATGAGAATATAGTGTTTAGGGAAATGGAGGAATGTTATTTTAATGAAAACTGATGGAAATGAGAACAAGTGTAGATCCAAGGTCAGGCTGCTGGCAGGCAGGAAGTGAGCCTGTGAAAAGAGGCATTTTAATTAGCTGTCAAGTCAGAAGCTTGCACGCACAAATTTGTAATGTTGGTCCTTATAAGACACTGCAGATTTAAGAAGCCATTAGTCCTGGCAAATGCCAGAATGTGCTGCTGTTACCCTATTATTCTTGAATAAAGCTTATGCAAACTTCTAAGCCTAAGCTTTCTGGGACTTTTAAGATTTCTGGGACTGGAGTTATTCTGAATACGACACCTGTAGCTACATGGCAAATCGGAGGAAAGGATGAATAGAAATCTTACTAATAAAATAAACACTGGTATGTTGTAGGCAAAGTGATGTGAAAAAAGAGTAAGTTGAAAAAGCATTGAAGTATGACTGCATGTGATTGAGATTTATTATACCCTTGTAATATACACAAAGCATGTGTTTTATCAGTTATACAACCAGAATCAAAACGTGTTCATGCAAGAAAGAAGTATTCATTTGGTCAGTGTTATTCCTTTATGAGAAGTTAGAAATCCAGTACTCAGGATGGAAACAGCAAAATTAAACACAGCTACAAAACCAATATCTAAAGCCTATCCCTATAGTAAAACCCTAAAAGCAAATTTGTAATGGCTGAATCATTATTTCAATTCAGAATTGGGCTGGGAAGGTTAATCTGCTCATCTGCATTACATACCACTGTCCAGGAAAGCTGCTTTTCCTGGGATCAAAGTAGCTAGGATGCACTGATTTAGATGGCATGAGAGATTAAATTTCCTAGGTTTAGGGGAGATAGGATGCTATTTCAGCACTATCCAAGGTACCAAGGGAGAGCAAACATGGTTTGTGTGTTGAACTAGGACCCTAGGAAACCAGGTTTCAAGTCCCCCTTTAGTCATGAAAACTGACTGAATGACCTTGGGCAAGTCACACTGTCTTAGCCTCAGAGGAAGGCAATGGCAACCCCCCTCCTAACAAGTCTTGTCAAGAAAATGATTGAAGGCACACAACAAAAGGTACCAAGGAGGTTGCTGAAGCACACTGGCTTAAATCAGTGCTTGCCAAGGTACCAAATGTGAGGGACCAGCCATTTTTTTCTCAGTGTGCCAGGGATAATTATGATATGTATGCCCATTGGCTATAACTGTTCTTTTATTTCCTGGAAACTCAACAAGAATGAACAGCCAGTGGTTTGTGGACTGACACTAGTCCATGGACCACCATTTTGAACAGCAGTGGCTTAGATGACAATCCAAAGAAGAGATTAATTTTTGCAAGGAATTGTGTTTAAGTTTGCAATAGTACTGAGCAATAGTACTATTGTACTATTATTATTTTACTGAACAACTAGACCAATTCCTATCGCAACCTGGACCAGTAAGCTTGTAGGTGGCATTGTATCTTCTGACTTGTATCTCATAATCTGTTGCAATAGCATGAAGAGGTCAGGTGCACATTCCCTCCAGTGCAAAACTGAGTGTAATTAGGAGTGCTGATCAAGATGTATTTCTGTACCATTAAGCACTGAGTGCTGGCTTTCATTGATCTTCCCAGCAAGTTCTGACAGGATGCAGCTGTCCAGCTGTCCTCTGGATTCATTGCAGAGTATGACCTGCTCCTGGGCCACCACCTCTCAGGAGAGGAACATTTGGTACCAGCTTCTTAGCTGGAGAACATAGATGAGGGATAGTAGATGGCTGATAGTTTGCACAGCAATACGACAACCCAGGGCCTCACAGAACTGAAATCACCTGCTGTCAGGAAGGAAGGAGGATAATGACCTTCACGTGCCAAGTGATTCGACACATTTTTCACCTCAAAATAGACATGTCTTGCACACATGTATCAGGGCTAAAACCCAAATACCTGTCCTTGGCAACCTTGTGGTACTTCTGGGTAGCCACATGAACAGTTTTGTACAAATGGCTGTGCCTCAGCGTCAGAACTAATGGATAATATTTATTATTATTTATTGTACACTTTAATGTATTTATATCCTGTTGCTTGGGGGGGGGAGGAGGAGGAGGAGGAGGAGGAGGAGGAAAGTAGAAGAAGAAGAAGGCTCTCAGACTGAACTACAAAAATAAATTTCAGGCCTTAGGTTTATAGTTCAAGTTTAAGATATGACACACAAGGAATAAAAGAGGAGGAAGGAAGAGGATTGAAAACACATACATCTTATGGTTGTTACACTGGGTAATGCTGAGTCCAGAAATTTATTTGGACTTTGTTGCCTGCCAAATATTCTTGCTGGCTGCCTTAAATCCCATCATGGGAGAAAAATAGGATATAAATTCAATACATACATACTTGGTATCTGTACATGCTTATATGACCAATAGGACAGACAGAGTAGTTTGATATATGATCCAATGGGCCATTTGATATGTCCTGACCTGAATATCTACAGTAATCTGTGACAATTGCATATACTAGTTTGCCAGTGTGCACTTGCTATAGGATTTTACTTCTATTCAGGGCATTCTTCTATACACAACTATGATAAAATAAGCACCATTGAGCATGCTGTTGTAAACGGCAAGTGCACATGTTTCACATGTGGACGCAAATGTCCATAGAGGAGCACGTCATCTGCTGGAATGATGTCTCTACTCTCGTCAATGTATCGCTTCTAAAGCATACCAACCTGTGACAGAATTGCATTCAAAATACATTCAGAACTGGTCTGATTGACTCTTATATTCAGTTTATTTTACTGTCTTGACTTCAGAATACTTCTGGCTCAAGGGTGGACAACCTGTGGACAATGAGTTGCATGAGACCCCAAGGGTATTAAAATGTCCACTACACTTACAGAGGTCATTCATACAAGCACACTGTGAAAATTCCGTGGTGCCTCACAAAGGCCTGACTCCTATTGTTAGTCCCAACTGAGACCCATTGAATTAAAAGGATTTGCCTATTCGTTGACTCACTATTCAGTGACTGATTCAATGGGCCTAATGTAACTGAGATTCATGAAGAAGTGAAGGAAGGCATTACAGCAGCAACTTGCACCATAAGAGTACTACAGAAGTTGCCACTGAAATTGAGCGGCAGTTTCAGCAATCACAGCAGCATCTGCTAAATGCAGATCCAATAGGTAGATGAGATCAAGATACTTTCTCACTTCTCCACAAGTGCTTTCACTTGCCTAAATAAATGCTCTGTGTGTTTGAAGCTGCAAGATAGGCAGAAATTCAACAGACAAACCTTTCCCTACAGTGTGCAAACAATAAGCTGTTACAACAGCAACTGATGGCTTCAATGTCAGTGCAGTGATGAATCCAGTTCAGATTTTTGACTGAACTTTGAAGGAGTTATCCCCTCAATAACTGCAGTACTTTGGACAGCTCTGATAATGTTCAAACTAAAAACAGGCACGGATTCACTGTGCCATTGACGTTGAAGTCACCAGTTGCCAATGGGCAATTGGATCAGCTAACGGTACAGCTTCACTGTCTATGCTGTGAAACCTGCATCGTGATCACTGGTTGAAGTCTGGAGGCAAGTAAGTTTTTAGATCAGAATGTAAATGTGTTGCATTGGAATGATAGATATTATTTTTTAAATCAGGATCTGGTGTCTGAACACTTAACTCTTTAAATTCTGGATCCCTGTATATTGAACCATGTTAGTAATGAACTGAAGTTGCCATCTCTCTCTCTCTCTTTCTGAGATAGTATTTATCTTTAAACGGCAAGTAGGCAGTAGTTCCTTAAAACTGGCTGATACACAATGGGGCAAGGATTTTGTTTCAGGTTGTTTGAAGATCTTGCCAAAAATCTATAGATTCCATATAAAATCTAAATGCAGGAAAAAGCAAAGTGGAATGTGAACTTCCTGGGCAGAAATGTTAATGATTTTCCTGTATCCAAAGCAACCTTTCCACATATAGAGTATTGATCTTGGCTTGCCATAGGGAAATGGAGTGTGCCAGCTCCAGGGTCTACCCTGTAAAGGGGCACTCTTGAGTTGTAACTACCAGTGGGGGTTTATGACAAGTGAGGAGCCAAGCTTCCAGCTGAATTTCCATTTAGTTATTTTTGTTTTAATGTATGTGTGAATCAATTAATCCTGTCATAGAAGGGCATCGTAAACTGTGTGCCAGAGTTAATGAGTCAGACATTATCACATCATTACACCAGCTGGCATAATGTAGCATGTGTTGTTTGTCATAATATACACTGCCATGCTTAACAACCATTAATTGTTTACACGAGCAGTTGTATTTTTTTTTCTTCAAAGAAGCTTTGGTGACTGGTTGATATTTTAAAAGGGAGTTTGCTCTCATAAACAGTTGGCAATGCCTAGTTGAAAGGTGTGTAGGTAATGAGACAAAGAGAGAAAGAGCGGGGAAGAGATAAGCCTGAACTCAGAAAAGTTACCTTTGGGGTAATTGTTCACCCAGAATCCCTTAGGCACCATAACCAGCAGCAGCTCCCAGAATCCCCTAGCCACCACAATCAGCAGCCATATTTGCTGGGGAATTCTGAGAGTTCAAGTTCTTAAAAAATAAACTCTTCCACACTCTGAAGTAGATGGATCAGAATTGGGAAAGTCCCTTTTAGAAAGTAATTAATTGGGTAGTTTTTCCCCAAAGTAATTAGCTACATTGCACACCCAACCGGAAATCAAGAGGTGAACACAAATGATGGGAAAACTAATGGCCACATTTATTCAAACTCTGTGGTGAGGTCCAACTAGCACAGAAATCATCAAAGGTCAGGGTTCTCACTGGCAATATCCTGTCCAGATAGCCAGCCACAGTTCATAGTCCTCCGATCATAGTTGCAGCCACAGACAAAGGCTATCAGTCAGTTACCATTTTTTGTTTGCTTGTTTTTGTTTCAGCAGTCCAAGTCAGTAATAAATTCAGAATGTCAGTTCAAGAGAGCATCCAGCAGCGTAGTCAGCACACAAAGTAAGGGTCAAGATTGTCCAGGAATGTGAGCGAAGGATCCAAAGGAAGAACAATTGTTTCCACCAGTAATACTAGTTGTCTGCAAAGAATTTCCCCCCACCCCTTCCATTGTATTTATTAGCCAACAGCCTCTCCCAACTGCTTGCCTAAATAATACACCTTCTCTGTATAAATGCTCTCAGTCTTGTGGGTTCTTCCTTTTTTTCTATGCTGGGCTGCAGTAAGTATTGTCCTGTTCGTATCTGTGCACTGTGGCTGTTGAGAGGATGCTGTCTGCATTTGCACCTGAGTCCTGGGCCTGAGGCATGACAGGGGCCATTTCCCACTACAGCGTTATACGTGATCATTCCACTTTCAACATCCTATGGAATCCTGGGGTTTGCAGTTTCGGGAGGGGGCAGCTGGCCCCTACCGAAACTGCAAACCCCAGGATTCCATAAGATGTTGAAAGTGGAATGATCGCGCTATAACGCTGTAGTGTGGAAATGGCCAGGGTAAGCCAAACATTCCCATTTCCTGCACCATCCTGCAAAATATGATTGAATTAGGTTAGAAATACCACCCAGGCCAATTTCCTGTATTTCCACAGTGAAGCAATATAGAGTAGGCAAAATTTCCCCCTCTACCTTTTCTTAAACTTGCCAGTCTGGTGCAAAATGGTAAAAAACTCTTACTTGGATCTGAAGCAACCGGCCTACACATGTAGCCCCTATGAGCTATTGGTTGGCCCAGTGGGTAGAGGAACCCTAAGGAAAGAGTTGCACTTGCAGTTTGAGTACAGAAGGAGAGGGAGAGATGGAGAGGATCTGCAGTTGCCAAGGCAAGGGCTTTTCATCTTGAATAAGGTAATGGTATTTTCAGTTGTGTATTTAGGAGGGAATGGTTTCTAACTGGCAAGCAAGCCAAGCAAGGCTGCCTTTTCTCACCCTGTTTAATTTATACACTGAACATATCATGCATAAAGCAGGGTTAGACTCAGAGGAAGGAGGCATAAAAACCAGAGGAAAGAACACCAAGAATTAAAGGTATGCAGATGGTACCATACTACTAGCAGAAAATAGCAAAGACTCGATTACTAAAGAAAGTCAAAGAAGAAAGTACCAATGCAGGTTTACAATTGAACATTATGAAAACAAAAGTAGCATAAGGTAGAAAGCAGTACAAAAAAAGAAAGACAACATTAAAGATGGATGGATTCAATCAAAGAAGTCACAGTCCTGAGTTTGCAAGACCTGAGCAGGGCTGTTGGTGATAGGGTGTCTTGGAGACCTCTCATTGATAGAGTGTCATAAGTCAAAGTTGACTTCACAGCCATTAACAACAATTTAGGAGGGCGCAAAAGGATAAAATCTTTGTAATGTAATTTTTATATTGCATTTGCTTTTATTTTGTATACATAGTTATAATGTATTGTTCATTATTGGGGAGGATTAATTACTAGTAACTAGTTATTTGTTACTCTTGTCTGTTAATCTCTGACTATCATCTATCTATCTGTCTGTCTGTTTCAGAGTTTGGAAGAAACTAGATATTTGAAACATATTGCCATGCCAGGATGGTGACATTGTATGGTAAGGGCCTAAGTTCAGCTTCTTGAATAATTCCTTTAAAGTTCAAACTAATGCATCACTTGACTGACATGGAGGCCACCAGTCAATAGTGCACCTGAAATGGGCAAAGGGGTGCAACATTACTTTGGACACAGAGTATTTGGACACAACATTACTCATGAGAGACAATGCTCATAAGTAATGACATGGCATTAGATATATCTAATTTTTCTCTCCACGTTGGAGGCACAGCCGGGGGGCAAACAGTGTGGATCCAGCAGATCCCTGTTCTCGCCCACCCTACCCATTACCCAATCTTCTCTCCTCTTAATGAGGTAGTAAGGTCAGAAATGTCAGTCTTGGAAGGAAGCCATCATGGAGCACACACAAGCCAGGAGAGGCTGCCGCAGTTTGCTTTTCCCTGAGCCTATGGGAAAGGGTAAGATTCCAGCCCTTCCTATCCTCTCCCTCCTGCTGGGTTAACGGAGTGCAGAGTACTTTGAACTCAGCACCACAAACCCTCTCTCAAGAAAGGAGATAGGTAAGAGAGAGGAAACTTAGGGCTACCATGCCAACCCACCCCTTTCCCTTTCCTATCCCTGACCTGGTTTGGACCCCAGGTGCCCACTCTCTCTACCATGCCTTGGCTTCCTTCCCATAGGCACACACACATTTTAATACTTGCATTTTTTCCACTTTTGTGGAAGTCCTGCAACCCTAACCCTAATGAATGTGGAAGGCTGACTATATAAGCCTACATTAGCAAGACGGGGGTTTGCATCCCACATTTTATTTCTTAGGAGGCTGGATACAGGGTAAGCACTGTAGAATGCTATCAGCACTAAGCGGAGGTGCAACATAGATAATTGGACATCTCTCATTATAGGTCAAATAAAATGTACACAAAAGAGCCAGTGCATTGTAGTGGCTTGAGTATTAGACTAAAGGCCTTATCACACAACGCTATTACAGCGCTATTATTCCACTTTAACTTTCACTGGCTGCACCCTGTGGAATGCTGGCATTTGTAGTTTGGTGAGGCACTGGAGCTCTCTGGCTGAAACCTCTAAATGCCTCTTCCTAAAATGCAAATCGGGATATTGTCATGGCAGTTAAAGTGGAATAATAGCACTATAACAATGTAGTGTGATAAAGCCCTATGATTGGAGACCAAGGCTCAAATCCCCACTGTGCCATGGAAACCTACTGGGAGACTTCAGGCAATTCACACTCTCTCAGACTCAGAGGAAGGCAAGGGTAAACCCATTCTGAACAAATCTTGCCAGGAAAACCCGGTGATATGTTCTCCTTGGGTTAGCTATAAGTCAGAAGTGACTTAAAGGCACACAAGAACAACAAAATGCACACACTAAAGAGAAGCACAACATATTCTCTTCAGTCCCTCCCCGCTTACCCCCTCCGCATCTCTAATCACCTGGGGCTGTCAGGCATGAGTATACAGATTGGACTGATTTGATCACAAAAGCTTGGCTGATAGAAATTTCTTGGCTGCCTGAAGACAACATTTGGATACTCACTGCCACAAACCCAGGTTTACCAGCTTTCTGAGAATTAGATTGCATCTGCTTCTGGCCAGACTTTTCAGCCATATGGCTTTGTACGGCCAAAGGCTAGTTATGTGTTTAAGAATGAGATTACTGGAGCAGTCAAGAGCGCTGGATTTGACCCACTAGTAGTACAAAGAGAAAAAACAATGCCTTGAAACAAAAGGCCTTTTGGAGTTCTTCATGATAGTGGTGGTGGTTGTGGTGATGGCAGTAAGATGATAATAATGGATCCATCTCCTAAGGCAAAAAGTAGATTCACCTACAACAATTTGGGATGGAAGACGGAAATAATTCTTGGTGGTGCTGAGCTGAAATAGGGCTGTTTTTAAATGACATTTTTGGTAGCACCAGAAACCCAGAACTCTCCAGTTTCAGTGTTTTTCTAGGGGTTGTGCTAAACAGATGGCGGTAGAAAAAATATTCGTTCAGGCAGATATTAGGAAATCAGTAATGCAAGGCTAGATTGGTCTGTGAGACTTGTCACTCTGAAATGGTTTCACTTGTCCTCAATGTCCAAGATAGGCGAGAATTTTGTTTCATTTTGATTTTTTTAAGTATAATGAAGCCAGCAACAGCACCAACTGGCAATCTTCCAGGAAGCATTCCACAACAAGGGCACCAACACAAAGTAGGCCTTCTCCCACCTCCTCATATTCCTATAGGTGGGATAAGGGTCTCTCCAAGCAAACTTCAGTCCTCCCAAAGAGGTATATGAGGAGGGACACTCATTTAAGTGTTGCAATACCAAGGGCTTTGAATGTCATCACAAGAACTTTGAATTCAGACCAGAAGGATATTGGCATTTACTAATTAAAGAAGCAAGAAGGAATGAACAGTACCTCTGTCCTCTTCCTTCAGATCATGAAAGTATATAAAATGTGAGTAAGCAATGCGTGGGCCCCCAGTTCTTGCTGTACTGTCAGCCCCATCATCCTTCGTCATTGGCTATGCTTGCTAGGGCTGATGGGAACTGCAGTCTAACAACATCCAAAGTGTGTAAGCTGCCCATTCCTGTCCTTGAGGAGACAGTATCAGCTCCCACTTACCTGCCAGCTCATGCATGTGCACACATACACACATTAAACTCTTCCAAGCTCTTCCAAACTGTGATGTTAGGAAATATTTTAAGACCCCTGCCAAACTGGAGAAGATCATCTTATTGTTTAAGCTGTATTATCTCCTTATACAAATATGAGTCCAAAATATTAAATAAAGTAGTATTCAACATCCAGTGCTTCAGAACTGGAGACAGATCAGAAATTGCTTCTGTTTGCATTTTAGTGCAAATGTACCTTTACTTCAAAAACCATATGAAATTTAAGGGGTCACCATAAGTTGACAGGTGACTTGAGGTCACATAACGTACACAGTACCCAACTGATATTTCCTAAACTTGCACTTATACTGGTATTCAGACACATGGCAATAGCCATATCTTTTTGAATTTCGCAGTACAGTTCACACATATTGTGAAAACATGCATGAAAAGGCATATATTAGGGGAAAGTGTGCAGCAAAGACAGTATAATCAGAAAAATGCTAGCAGAAATGTACATTTTAAGGAAAGGATCTACAAAATGCATCTGATTTGAGAAACACATAGGAAAATGTATACAAATTTGGGGAAAGAGTTCAAAAAATTCATCTCCCCCCACCCGCATAATCACACGTAGTGGAGGGGGGCTTTTGCTGGCCTCCCACAAGGGGAGTGACAAGGGTTGCACGGTGGGACAGGGAGGGGGAGAAGGCTGCAGCCCCTTTTAGGGCCACGCAGCCCCCTCCTCAGCCTCTCTGTTTGTTTGCCACAGACCCACCCTCCCACCTTATGGTTTCAGTGTAAAATTACTCATTGCTTCAGGGCCAGATAGGAATTCCCCCCCTTGAGGGGTTTCGCCTACTCTACACTGCGCCAAGGGATTGGACAATTGGTTTCACAGGGTGGCATTTTAACTAGGTATTGAATAGGTCTCCATGGCTGGTATGGGGGGCGTGAGGGTCTTGGCGAGTACCTATGGCCCCCTTTGGTGTAGGATGAATGCTGCCCTTGGGGTGGGCCCACGACTGGCCCCCTCATGTGGGGTCGCGAGATGAGGGGGTTTCGATATAAAGTCGAATGCTTTCATGGCCAGAATCCATAGATTGTTGTGGGTTTTCCAGGCTTTGGGGCCATGTTCTAATAGTATTTTCTCCTGATGTTTTGCCTGCATCTCTGGCCAGCATCTTCAGATCCTCTGAAGATGCTAGCCACAGATGCAGGTGAAATGTCAGGAGAAAATACTAATAGGACATGGTCTCAAAGCCCGGAAAACCCACAACAACCTAAGGGGGGTTCGGTTTGGGGGGCTCACCTTCCAGAAAAGGGCCAGCCTATGGGTTGGATTCAGAGCTCAGTACCTCACCCAATGGGGGCTGGGGAAGAGGTCCAGAGGTGACCCTTGCCTTGCCCCCCTGGTCACAAGTTCAAAATCAAGTTCACAGTCAAGTTCAAATTCAAACCAAAAAAGTTTAAATTCAAGTTCATTACTAGCTTTATGTTAATTAGGCATACATTAATAAATTGTCCTAGTTCAACCCAAGCCCTGTGTGTGGTCTTTTCATTTCATGGGTTGGGCAGCAAATAAAAATCACAAGAAAAACAAGAAGTGGAATGGAATAAACTTCACATTGGGAAAATTAGAACATGAAAGAATTTGAACTTGACAGATCCATCAATTCCTCCTGGGGACAGACCTGTTCCTTTTGACATTGTGTTCTCTGGATTATTTCAGTATGGCTAAAGCAATACAATTTGAAGAGAAAGCATTACAAAGGTGTATGCCAACAAAATGTTTTTCTCATAAACTGCCCACTTTCCCCTTTAACTGGATTGCCTAGCAGGGAGTGAAGGTAAGCCCTGTTTATCACACCTGATCTCCCTGAACTAAGGATGATAATATAATCCCCTATAATGAAATTGAATCTTAGGGAAAGCAATATTACTGGAGTTCTCAGGCTCCATATTGAGGAAATGATTTTACCTCTTAGATGGACTTATAGTAATTGTCTAAAGACTTGCTTACAATCTCTGCCAACTGTAATGAAATTTGTAATCCTGACCTGCTGGTTATGAGCTGTACAATTACTTGGAGTATATTTAGAATAAATAATCCATCATCAGAAAGCCCTAAATATTCCTCGGCTTCTGATATAAAACACTACATCCAAAAAGCTGGATTATGGTTGCTTTGACAAGAAGGAGGTAGTCATTGCTGAACTTTGATCCTTCCATAAGCCCTCATCACTTGTTTTCACATCCTTCATAAATGACTTCTTTTGTCTGAGATCTGTTGAGCAGGAGGGTGCTTTGGAAACCACCAGTATTAACAAACAGGAATTCATGAAAGAAATTCATTCTGCTTCTTGCCCATCATGATATCACAAAGCTCTCAGAAGTTACAATATAGAAGATAGTTACAAAGATCAGGCAGTTATTTGGGATGGTGATGGAATTGGCTTTTTCCATATTTTTAAATTAACCTGGATTAATGTGCACTTTTGTTGATGTTGTTAGGCTGGATAACCAAACCACACCTCTCCGTATACCCAGGTGGACATGGGGCTGGCTTGAACCTCCAAACACAAGGTAGGGAAGTAGAAAAGAGAAGGAAAGAAAGACAGACAGACAGACACACACACACGTATAACTTTGGCCAAAGGATCCCAGGAAGGAAGAGTTATTCTTTCAGGCTTCCCTCCTTATACCATTTTTACATTTATGTTAAAGAATGCTTACAGAAAAGAAAAGATTCATGCATAGCATTAGCAGAGTCACAGCTTGTACACATGTTACATTCTATCTGACCCTTAACTTCCCAAGTCTACATGACCCTGTTACATCCTAGGTCATTCTCAATGATATCTTCCATGTTTGCAGTGTCCCTCTTTTTGCACATGCTGACTATAAACAAGAGCAGAGAAGAATAAACAATTATAAAGCAAGATTGTTTGATGAGCTCCAAGAGTCCAAAATACCAAATAATATCACAGTTAAATTTCAAGCCTAACAATGTTATGTGCTATTAAGTGTGCTTTGACTTGTGGTGGCCCTATACATGAGGCAGCTTCAAGATGTTCTCTTATTAACAGCCTTGCTCAACAGTTGAGGACTCAGACCCATGGCTTCCTTAATTGAATCAATCTATCTGGAGTGTGGTTTTTATTTTTTTCCTATTGCCTTCAACTTTACCAAGTGTTACCAGCCTTTTCCATCCATCTCATGATATGTCCAAAATATGATAGCCTCACTTTAAACATTTAATCATTTTAATCATAATGAAAATTCAGGCTTGATTTGCAATTGGACCTTTTTTTTTTTCATGGCCCATGCTATCTGCAAAATGTTTCTAAAACACCATATTTGAGTTGGACTGATTTTTTTTTAAACCTCAGCTGTCTGCACTGTCCAGGCTTCACAACCATACACAAAAATCAGAAGCACTACTATATGGGATGATCCTAAATTGGGTTTTGAGAAATGTATCTTTACATCTGAGGATGGTATCTATCTCCTTGACAGTTGACTTTCTAGGTCCTAGTCTTATTTTGATTTCTTGACTGCAGTCTCTGTTTTGACTGATGACTGAGGCAAGGCATAGAAAATCTCAAACTATTTCAGTATTTTCATCATCCACTTTGAAGTTACACAAATCACTGGTAGTCATAATTTTTCTCTTTTTAATATTTAGCTGTAACCCTGGTTTTTCATGTTCTTCTTTAATTTTCTTTCAAAGTCTTGCTATTTTCTACTAGTAAAATAGTGTCACCTGAATGCCTTAAATTGTTGATGTGCACACTTGTTCTTTTGAAGTTTGTTGAACTTTACCCTCTTAGAAGGAGAATAGAGGAGAATCTGTGGCTGGCACACTGTTAGTCACATATGCAGACATAAGTTGTCCATGCAGAGATTATATATAAATCACACACACACACACACACAGTGAGCCTCTACCTTTGCAGGGGTTAGGAGTCGAAGACCCCTGAGAAAGTGAAGAACATGAATAAAACCAATATAAAAATAAAATAAAAATCATGAATGCTATTTTTCCTACCTGTGAACAGTTCTCTAGGAATCTCTAGCTCCTCCATTGTGATTCTGTGGTCCACACAGAGTATAGACTCATGTCGGAAGACCTAGAGATTCCTAGGGACGACACATATTTTCATGCTGGGGGTAAATAAGGTAATACATTTTTAATAAATTAAATAAATTTTAAAAACGATCAAATGATCAAATCTGCGAGTACTGAACCCACAAACATGGAAGGCCAATTGTACAACATATTGCAGAGTGGGTTGTCAACAATGTGCACTGATCATTGATCCATGTACGTTGCTCTACACTGATAATGAGTATACAGATTGTGTAATGTAACTGCCACCAGATATCTACCTGCCTCTGAAGCGATGTAGGAATCTAGTTGCTACCTACACATTTTATTGGATTCTGCCAATAAGCCTTGGAAAATTACAGTTCGCTTTCCCAAAAAAATATCAAAATGTAAAGAAGCACAGCACAGCACAACACACACACACACACACACACTGATATTTGGCATGATCAAGAGAACTGACTATAACTGCATATTTCATCCAGTTCTTACACCAGAAAAAAAGTTACAGCAATGTATTAAATTCTCATGGAAGTCAACTGCAAGTATTAAGGTTTCTATTTCCAAACTGAGCTTTGGAGTCAAACCAAATTGAACTAGATAGCCTCTGGACAGGGCCAAGCCATACTGATGTGTTTCCCAAATTGGAGTCCATACTGAATCTTGTGCTCTGTGCCCACTCCTACCAAATTCCCTTTTAAATGGGCAAATTTACAGGGTGGAGCGATAGTGCTGTGCTTCAGTCCATCCCTTCAGATTTAAAATGGTAAATTTAAATTTAAAATTTAAAAAACATAATTCACTCAAAGATTAAGTCAGAAGCAAATTCTTCCAACTCAATTTTATTTGCAAAACATCTGAACTAATAATCATCTAAAACTGATGAGAAATAATGTGTTAATTGAGACCCAGCGTAGTGTAGTGATTTGAGCATTGGACTATGACCCTGGAGATCTGGGTTTGATTCCCTACTTGGCCGTTTTTTAAAATTATTATTTATTTATTTGTATCCCGCCTCTCCATATGGATCGAGGCGGCAAACAACTTACAAATAGCATGTATTTTGAAACAGTTCTACACATGCCCCCAACAAGCTGGGTACTCATTTTACTGACCTGCAAAAGGATGGAAGGCTGAGTCAACCTTGGAGCCGGGCAGGATCGAACTCACAACTTTGTGACTTGCAGTACTGGCATTTAACCACTGCGCCACCAGGGCTCCATGGAAACCCACTGGGTGACCTTAGTGCATCACACGCTCTCAGCCCCAGAAAACTCCACAATAGGTTTGCTTTAGGGTTGCCATAAATTGGAAATGACTTGAATGCACACAGAACAACAACAATGATGTTTTATGCTTCTCTCATGTTTTAGGCTTAGAGAGGATTTTATGTTCCTATTCTTGATGCATATTGTATAGTGGGACAGACATAAAAGCAACAATGTGTTAATAGCATTTCTGACCTTGAATGCCATTTTTCCCTACAGAAGAGCGCTGGAGATTTGTCATGCATTGGGAATCCCAGAATGAATTACTTTGAAACCCCCTAGATTGTCATTCTTGTTCTGGGTGCATACCAGCATTTCTTCTTGTCTGCTAGCTGATTTCAAGAGGAAATAATGAAAAACATACAAAAGGAAACCATTTTTAAAAGGTCAAACATCTTAAAATGTCATATCTTCAGCAACTTCTATTCATTTCAACAGGATCTGCATGGCAAAACTTCTTACCAGATTGTGCCCAGAATTTTTTTTTAAAAAGCATAAAATCAACAAATTTTCCAATAGCAGCTGTTCTGTGCTCGTAGCTGAGAATATTGAATACACTTGCCCAAATTCAATCCCAAGCCATTCACATACAGAAGGAGTTCTTTGTGTGCATTTCCTTGATTGTATGGGAATATAGACTGATGCTCTTATACAGGGGAGGCCTGTGACTCCAGTGTCAGTGATGTGCTGAATCTCTTGTGAGTTTCAGTCCAAACTTCAAAGGCGCTATCCACAAGGCTACTGAGAGCTAGCACTGGGCCTAGAGCAAGACTTAAGGGGGAATCCCTAAATTTAGCAACACACAGTGGACTCTCTGTATCTGTGGGCATTCAGTTTCAGGTTCCCCCACAAATGGCAAAAAATGTGAACGATCATGTCTCACATTAATATGTCCACATTCACATCACCACCATTTTATGTATAGGACATAACGCTCCATGATTACTGAAACTCAGAGATCCAGAAGTCATGTTCTCCAATCTATTAGGGTACCAAACATTATTTTGGATACATTGTTTGTTTTCTCAGACATCCATGTCCTCCAGAGGTCAAGAAACTTTCACCACTGCACAACCTCTATTGTCTATATACAACGGCATATCATTACATCCTCTGGCAGCAGCTATCTGGAGTTCCAGGCAGAAATCTTTCTCAGCCCTATATGGAGCCCTATACGGAGATATTAGGGGATGAACCTGGCAGCTTCTGCATGTAAAGCCTGTGTTCCAAGACTGCCCTGTGGCCATTCCACGTGTAGAACCATAGTTCCAAAGAAGTCCATAAGTCCCTGTGCGGTTCTCCTTCTTTGATTTTGCTGCTTAAAATCCCCTTGGTGGTTTGCTCAAAAGAGGGAAGGGGATTGAATTTGCATGTGCTTAACTGACACATGCTCTTCCTTCTTGGTCAGACAGCTGTTCAATGTGTGTTGCAATAGAGTCAAGACATCTTAACTATATTTAATCAAAATCATACTATTTTACAAAAGAATGCTGGGCATGCTTTTTCAAGTATTTCATTCCCCATAAAATATGTTCACATGACTGTTCTCTCTCAGACTGTGGTTTAAGAGCTGTCTGCTTGCTACCTAGAACTTGAGAGATTTTCTAGACTGCAGCTCCCATGATCCCCCACTAATTTGCTAGCAGATGTACTCTGGGAGCAGTAGTCCAAAATAACCTACTCCCCAGGCAAGCTCTGATACTACCATGGCTTCCCTACTTGAATCATAGACTCATAGAGTTGGAAGAGACCACAGGGGCCATTCAGTCCAACCCCCTGCTATGCAGCAACACACCATCAAAGCGCTCCCAACAGATGGCCATCCAGCCTCTGCTTAAACACCTTCAAAGAAGAAGATTCCACCACACTCCAAGGCAGCATATTCCACTGCTGAACAGCTCTGACTGTCAGGAAGTTCTTCCTGTGGTTCAGGTGGAATCTCCTTTCCTGCAGCTTGAATCCATTGCTCCTTGTCCTAGTCTCTGGAGCAGTGGAAAACAAGCCCGCTCCCTCTTCAACATGACATCCCTTCAAATTTTTAATCATGGCTATCATGTCCCCTCTTAACTTTCTCTTCTGCAGACTAAACATACCCAGCTCCCCAAGCCACTCCTCATAAGGCATGGCTTCCAGTCCCTTCACCATTTTGGTTGCTCTCCTCTGATATTATAATAATATCAGCCCTGTCTACCATGCACACAGCCTCCCTGATTCTTACAAATCCAAGAAGTCTGAGTGCTAGAAGAGACAGAAACAGCTTGCTGGGAAAGGGGTTAAAGCAGCTGGCCGCCTGCTTCCCTGCATTCAGCTCTCAAGAGTGTGGCAAAGTGTATTGTTTGGCGTAATCACGACACAGATCCACATGTGTACGCCTTCAATAATTCATGTTTGCAGCTTGTCTCACTGTGGGGACAGATGTCAGTGAAATCAGCAACAGCCGATCCTGCTGATCCTTTGCATAATCAGGTGCTCCCATGATCCCATGGCGGCAGTCCTCCCTGGGAACATGCCCATCAGTGCTGACTTCACCTTCACAAGAAGAAGGGTGCACAGATCTGGATGGTCAAGCATATAGCTGGACAGATGAATAAACTTTGGATTTTCTACTCCCAAGTTTTAAGTCAGCTGAAGCTAAGTCCACAAATATATCACTGCCACTGTACATTTTCTGCCACCCATTCCCCCCCTTTTTTCTGTATTCCTGTCCTCTGCTCCCTCTTGTCGAAGGAGTGGTAGCTAATGGTTTCCAGGTCAGTGTGATGGCATGAAATAAAAATATGGATTTTGTGAGGGGAAACCTGTTAAGTGGTGGTTAAAACATGGTGGCTAATGCCATACTCTTTTAAAACTTATGCTAAATCCAGCTTGATAGGACATTTTTGTTTATTCTAGTCCTGGGAAGTGTGCCATTCTTGGAATGCAGGCATTGATAAAAGTTACATCTTGAAACTGGAACACAATGAGTAAGTCTGTATACCACAGCTAGACATTTTCAGACATTAAAAACAACTTTCCTTTGTTTCTAACTAAAATAAAGAAATGTAAAAACTGTCTTAAAAACAACTTTTGTTTGTTTCTAGCTAAGATAAGGAAATGTAAAAACTGTCTTAAAACAGTCAGCCTTAGTAGTTAAGACAGGCAGCTTAAACCAGATTGAGGGGAGGTGGGGCAGCTGGTCATGAACTCTAGTTACCTACAGCTTCATTAAGAGCCATTATAATATTAACTTTCACACCCCCAGGGTGAGATCTGGTATTATAATTTGAGGACCACCTATATGGACATGTGCAATGTTTGAATTCTGACATAATAATGTATTCATGGCATAGTTTTCTATATGTATGAATTTGGATTAACCAGTTAATCAGCATTTTTGCTTCTGTAATCATGCGTAGCACAGTATATAGTTGCCTGTGTGCAGCCATTTCTTTGGAGTGGCTTGTCTCAGTTACATGGGCATAGCTATTCCCTCTTGTGGAAATGAAATAAAAAAGAACTCCTTTGTTATGACCCAGGTGTTATTAACTAATTATTAATTGGGAGTTTGTGACTACAAATGGAGCAATGATCTGAACTTTTTAAAGTCTGAGCTATAAAGATCCTTGTATAATTCCTCTCTTCTCAGCCGTTGATGAGAAGCATGTTTTAACATGCTACAAGGTTCTTTGTCATTTTTTATTGTAGCATGTTTAGCAAAGTTACCGCTTTGGGCATAATTACTGTTACCCACTTGTTCTCATTCCATCATGACATGCCCACCTAAGCAGGCAGAAGAAACCCTTCTGTCCAGCCAACCCAAAACTGCAAGATTCCAGTTTCTTCCTCCCCTCTCAGACACACCCTTCTAAGCAGGAAAAGGAAATCTCTTCCTTTTAGTTACACCAGAATTGTAGTTACTTTCTCCTAATACCTACTCTCCCAAGCTAGAATCCCAGTGCAACTTTTCTTACTCCAAAACTCCAACTCACACTCTTTCACCTCTCCTGTCACACTCAGCAGCACAGGTGTTCTGGGAAAGCTATATGTTGTGTGAGATATTTTCATTCATTCATTCATTCATTCATTCATTCATTTTTTTTGGAGCCACATTGTAAATTTGAAATGTAAACGGCAGTAATGTAAATAGAGACTGAACTGTACCATTTGATTCACCAGGACTGCAGAAACAAGCAAGCATATTTGCAGATATGCAACTAGTCCAACAATATTGATATTTCGCAGAAGGGTAGTGCAACAAAACCACCACATAACTACACGAGTGTAGATCTACCCTGCACAAGCACAATATAGGACCTCAGCCTATGTTTAAAATTATTAAAATTAAATGGTCTATAGAATTAAAACCATTTAAAAGGAAAGGACAAAGGTTGTGCAGCACAGTATCGACAGCCCTTTTTCTTGGAGAACAATCCATTCTTAAAAGGTTTTTGGAACAGAAATGTAATCACCATGGCTAAGGCATGTAGTGCTCCCATCTTTACAAAATAGCATCAAGGGACAGTCAAAATTCATAACCTGCATGACACTCAGGAGGCAGCTGTTAACAAGTTTGTGTTCAACCTGAATCCCCCCAAAAAGTATGATTTTCCATTAACTTAGCCATGTGTTTCTCTGTGAAATTAATACAGTGTCCACATCAATAAATTTCATGATCCACACGTTTCTACCTTTATGAAGGTTAAGGAATACACATTCAACAGGTTAGTATTTCCATGGCAGGGAGCCTAGAGAACTTGGTGACCTGACATCCCAGTTCCAACATTGTAACCAAGAGGTGGGAATCATAAAGCCCACAGACCACGTGTAGTCTTCAACGGGGTCCTGGACATGCCTTGGCTCCCTGAACATCTCATACCATAAAAAGCACCTAAAAAAAATTGGTTGGGATCCTGTTGTCCAGATAAAACAGACTCACTGAACTAACTGTTCAATGGTGAAGCAACAAATAGGTAAACCCAGTTTATTCAATTATCTACTGTAGTAGGACTGACATGATTCAAAGTATTGTTTTATGGTTTAAGGGTGTGGTTTTGCCCCTAAACACGGCTACAGCCCCCCACAATCCAAAGTTAATTTTCTAAAGACAGGGAGTGACCATGGCATCACTTCTGGTTTGAGGAAAGGCCAACAGTGTGGCCCATGCTGAGTCAGAAGGACTCCAAACGGCCCTTCAACCCTCTCCATTGTCCTGCTCTAACCATTTCACTGCATTTGTTCTCAGTCTCTCCTTGTTTTAATGTTTGAACCTATATTTATCTTTCTCATTTATTCCAGAAAACAGCAGCACCAGAGCAATCCTCTACCAAGATAAATGACTTTTTTGTAGAGATGGGGGATGGATATTTTCTTCTCTTTTCATTACTGTTAATTCAGATTGTTTTTGAGGAAATATCATGGCTGAGTCAAAGTATCTCATTACAGCTGCCACATGTACTGTTGCCTAACACCAAGTACCATTTCTCTTCAGAAAGTGTATTTGCATAAATATTTCTAATCACAGTCCTGTAAGAAGAGACACGGCATAATTATTTGCGACTTTTTAGGTAATATGTCATCTGAATCTTAACATATGGCGTTTACGCTGGATGACGGCAACCTTGGCTGTACTGAGAAGACCTGGACAACATCCAGTGAGCTGTGAATCAGCCAAAAACAATGGAAGAACCATATCAATGCTATGCCAGGTTTACACCTTTCATTCAGCTCTCAGAGCTTATGAGCAGATGGTTTAGCAGGAGAAGCACAAATTGCAGGGAAAAGTGGAGGATATTTCCCTTACTGTCTCTTCATTGTTCGTGGAGGCTACCCTTTGAGGGCTGTACATCAAATCAACATCAATAAACAAAAGTATAAAGAGTTGACCAGAGTTTCCATAACCTTAGGGATATTTTTACACACTATGTGATAAATAATCCAGGCTCATCATGTTATATACATCAAATAGTGTTCTACAGCCAGCCCTACTATGGTTCTGGGACAATAGAAAGTAGCTGACACCAGTGGAATACCATACAGTCAGCAATTCTGTGAAAGCTTCTCTGAATAAGTAAATTGCAGTCAGACCATATCAAACTCCCCACATTCAAGGATGTATAGGGTCTAGTCACGGAACTTCCCCATGTATATATCCAATCAGAGTTTAGAAATTCACTTTTGACTACAACTCTCATGTTAACCAGGGGAATCTTGGAACTGTAATCCCCAAACATTACTTTTTTCCAGCTCTGCATGCTAATACATCCACCCTCTTGGCTCTCTTAGTCCTCATTGTTGGTTCCTGACGGTGCTTAGCACTGCTGCCTACTGGTTTCTCCAGGTATAACCAGCCCATGTCAAAACATCACTTACCCATACTGTGAAATCTAGTATCAACAGTAAGTATGGGATGCTCATGTCACCATTCTTCCCGAGCACATTTCACTTGTCCATGGGATTCAACAGATGTTTGCTGGTACTGATGCAACACTTTCACAATCCCTAATCCAACTTTCATTACCCACACACTCAAAAGAAACCCAGAAACAATTCCCACTCTCCCACATGTGTATCAGTTGAGTACATAGAATTAAAGAATCATAGAATTGGAAGGGACAGAAAGGACTATCTGGTCCAACCCCCTGGCATACAGGCATGCTCAACTAAACCACTCCTGAGATATGGCCATCTGACATCTGTTTAAAAGCCTCCAAAGAAGGAGAGACCAGTACCCTTAAGGACAGTCTATTTCACACAGCTCTTACAGTCAAGTAATGTTTGGATTGTAAAACTTTTTTTTCTGGTAATTTGAATCTACTGGTTCATGTTCTAGTCTCTGGAGCATTAGAAAACAACCTCACTCCCATGGTCCTGATTTAGGGTCCTTTCACACTACACAATTGTAGTTCTATCTTCCTGCTATGGACTCCTAGGATAGGTAGTTTGGTGAGGCATTAGAATCCTCTGGCTGGGAATTCTGAATACCCCTTCCTAAATGGCAAATCCTAGGATTCTATATGCTGCCACAGCATCCCACACTTCCACATAACATAACAAAGGTAGCTATTACTTCATCTCATAGGCCATTTCCACACTACACTGTTATAGTGCTACTAGTCCACTTTCAACATCTTGTGGAATTCTGAGGTTTACAGTTTACTAAGGCCAAAGAGCTCTCCAGCTAAAAATTCTAGATGTCCCTCCCTAAACGGCAAACCCCAGGATTCCATGGGGTGTTGAAAGTGGAATAATAACACTATAACAATGTAGTGTGGAAATGGCCTAAGTCTTTTCTTCTCCAAGTTAGAAAGGCTTACCTCCCTAAGTTGTTCCTCATAGGAGTTAGATTCTAGATATGTACCTATATTTTCAAACATTTGTCCCGTTCACACATTATATGTTGCAAGAGCAATTACCAGGATATTACATCAGCTATTTAGTTACGTATATTTATGAAGTAACCTCTCGTCCCACCTACACCCACCTAATTGAAACATCATTCACCCATGCACCAATCATCAACAGAGTGGACCTCCTTATTCCCATGCAGCTGACGCCCAGATTGGGAGAGCTGCAATCCTGGCAATAGCATCAGAATTCTAAGTTGAGATTGTGAATATGGAACACAAACCTAGATTTACTCATTTGCAATTGTTCCATATTAATGATCTCTACTTAGTCAATAGTAGGGCCGGCCTCATGCTCACCTGTCCATCAGTAGAATGCATCTCCCACTGCATCATTCGCCTTTCTTCCCTGTCTTTTTCTTCCCTACAGAAGTTCAGGAAAGATGCTTACTGCTATAGATAAAGGAAGGGAAGGGACTGGAGGAATCCCTGCAACATCTTCCATCCCCTTAGACTTTTTTTTTTTTTAAATTTGGAGAAAACCATTTATATTTAAGTTGCAACCTGGGACACATGGACCTGAGAGTGCAGTAATTAAAACATTTAGATACTCTGTTTCCTTGTCCCCATCATATTTTATGCTGCTCTGTTCATCAATCATGTGGATATACGCATGCGACCTTAGTTACTGGCATATGATGCTGTGTGCATTCTCGTTTTATTGGAGGAATAAAAAACTATTTCATTCAGCCATAAAAGGGCTTTGATGGAAGCCAAGTAACTGAGGTTCAGTCCATATTGGACATTGGCAATTAGACTGGTAGGCTGGAAGAAACAGATGGAGGGCATAATAGAGGTAGCATTGGGTCCCCCTTGGTTAAAGATGTTTGCTGCCTTTGTTGCTCATCTTGGGAGTCTTGCTGGATACTTGGCAGCCTGGGGCCAGATGGCAGCAGAGTCCATCTGCACTTGGCAGGAAGGTGATCCTCTTTGCATTTGGCTGTAGAACTGCCTCGGCACAGTCACAACTGCCTCAATAAGATCACATGCAGAACATGTTTGTCATGCGTTCAGCCATCTCCCCTCTACCAAATTTTTCTCTCCAGGATACATAGCCCAAAGCTGAGTTGGTCCTCAACCATGACTTCCCAATTCACCCAAAGAAAGAAAGAGAAAAGAAGAGGACAGTAGTCAAAAAGACACACCCCAAATGTTGTGAGCTGGGCCCCTGGCACCCGGGAGATGGGTTTTGGAGTCCTTGTTGGCATCATGGGCAAATGTCGGCAGTTCTCCAGTGGCATAAAAGGGTTCATTTGTATTAGTGACCTTGCTGGGTGCTTTTTGCATTCACTGTGCAGTGAGAGGATGAGAAAAGACACCAAACTTAGGAACAGACTAAGGGAGTGAATTTTCCTCTGTTGCTAATCTGCTTGCACAGTTCTCATTGCTGTTGGGGAGACATGGCCTACACTTGTGCACTTTGGTTTTCTTTGTTTGCTTCTCTTCTATATAACCCTTATGAGTCCATCTTCCTTCAGACTTGGACCAGAGCACCTTAGCCCAGGCTCCCCATTTATCCAGTGACAGGAAATTTGATTTCTGGAGATGGTCTGTTTAGAATTAGTTTGGGGCGCATATCTACCATTGGTTGTGAGGGGACATTGAACCCAATCAGTGAAAGGTCTGGAATGCTTCTCTGATATGTATTATCTGCTCTATCACTTCCTACCAATCAAACGTATGCTATAGCAGTAACATGTGTCAGTGTTTGGCACTGAAAGAATTCTTGAGGAGGTCTGGAGCTCCTGGACACCAAGCAACAAGAACAGCATCAGCAACATGCAGGACAGGACAGAGGCCAGGGGAGGTGAAGCAAAGTCTAGAACCGGAGGGTGCATCCCCCATCTCAGGATCCTTGAGATCAATGACTTGTGGCAGAATCTGGAAAAGTTAGAAACTCATCTATACAGCGCAATTATAGTACTTAGATTCCATTTTAACTTTCATAGCTTCATCCTACCAAATCTTGGAATTTGTAGTTTGGTGAAGTACTTAGAATTCTAAAGAGCTCTAGAACACTCCTTCTGGTCTTCTCTAGCTGACCATGCTTTCTTCCCCATGAAAACATCATTGGGTGCTTTCTGAGCTTCAGTAAAGTCTTTTTTACCCCCCATTCTAGAAAGATGAAATGCTTCTGCTAAGCCTTACCTTACCTCCTAAGGCTTCCTTTACGAATATCCTTTTTAGCTGTTGTGCAGCATGTGTTTTCAGTTCATGGTTATTTAAGCAGAGTTCCACAAATGTAACCATTCCATATAGGCCGAAATCCTTTTGTTTGTCCTGACTAGAGCAGAGCCATTAAATCCATTGGACTTACCTGTATGTTGAGTTACCATTCAACAATTCATTTACTGGGTCTAACCAACAGGATTCCAGTCTTGCAACTGTGCATTCTTGGGTGGTGCATAACTATTCATCAGTGCCTTCAACATACCACTTGATTCACTGGGATTGCAGGAACAGCTATTGTGCTTTTCTCACTATACAATGAGACAGTAAACATACACACTGACAAATAACGGCTATACAATGTCAATATTTAACAGAGGGCTGCTTCAGTACAACTGCATGTAACTACATGAGTGTGGACTTAACACTACGCAAGCATCATGTAGGATCTCGACCAAACATATTGGCAGAAAGGTCAAGTAAAGCATGCTACGTTTTTTCAGTTCCATCCTTTAACCTTTGGTCCCAGCTTTATTATTGTGTGTCTTCAAGCTGTTTCCAACTTAATGCAACCCTAAAGCAAACCTATCATTGTGTTTTCTTGTCAAGATTTGTTCAATGGAAGGTTGTCTTTTTCTCCCTCTGAAGCTGAGAGATTGTGACTTGCCCAGGGTCACTCACTAGGTTTCCACAACCAAATGGGGATTTGAACCCTGCAGTCCTATGCTCAAACCACTACAACCAGTAGAATTTCAGAAGTTCATTCCTTAAGCTGAAAGGGCCTTTGAACTACATTATCTGAATGGTGCTTCCAACAATCCTGTACTGTGCGCCAGATGCATATGGTGATAGCATGGAGGATCCTGTGTTTATATGCCTACAGCCATCTAACAGAAAACCACAGTAGGGGTAAGACTGGAATGATGGATTTTCTGGCTCACCGCCCACTACATTATATTTGTTCTCATGTGTGATACCAACACCTCATTATGTCCTCCAGAGCTCTTTGAAGAAAGGGTTTGATCCTGATGCAATCATTAAAACTGATGTGATTTGGACCACAATGCAAGAGCAGGTACACTACCACATGCCAGTTATTATCAGGAAGCAGCATCTACCCAAACTCCTTGCACCTCCTACTATTCAAATGACAATGCTGTGCTGCAAACAGATCGGGGGGGGGGTGAAAGACACAACAACTTTTGCGTACCAAGTCCCTGTGCTTTCGATAGCAGTGCCATGGCTCCGTCAGACACAATAGCTTTATCACAAGGCAATTTATTCAGAGCCAGGGTTTTGAATATTCAACAGAGCTCCAGGCTAGTGATTCTGTTGTGAGTGAGGTTTCCTTGTCTTCCAGGAAGCCCTTGACAAAGGTCACAAACAATTTGCTCATTCCTCTTATTAAAATAAAGATGGAAAGCACTGATGATAGCTCTGCCCAGCAGCTAACTTCATCATCTGTAGCCCTTCCAACATATGCTTGTGAGATAATGAAAAATATAGCATTAAATACAGTGGCAGATTGAATCTTGTTTCAGGGTAAATATAGTAAGTCATTTTTTTTTCCTCCTCATTTCCTCAGAACCTGTTTAGCATTAGGCTGTTAATATCATTGCAGAGACAAGACAAACCCGTTGCATAATATACTGCGTTTCAGGCCAGCCCCCGCATAAAAGTGAGCAACAGAAAAAACAGGGACATTATGTTCCGGCATCCTTAATAATGAACTGCTGCAAGTCAGCCTTCCTCCAGCAATGCCCCCATCTGTAGACCTTCAAAGAACTTTCCCGGATCTGTATGAATTTCTCAGCATCTCCCTTTGCCTTTCAGCCTGGTTGTTGGCTTCAGCATCATTTGGTGGCTGCATCTTGAATACTAGCTGTCTTTGTCTGACTGGCTGACATTCATCTCAACCAAGTTCAGGGTCATGCTGCTTTAACATGGCTGGTCCCAACAACTTACTGCACTCTGGGGAAGGACAGGCTGAGATTAAGAAATGCAAAGACTTTGTCTGCATGGAGAACAAGATTTCAAGTCCTTAGCCTTTAGTATTAATAAAATTAATTTAAAATAAATTTAATAAAAATAAATTTAAAATAAAATTAAGAAAACAATTTATGTGCTAGCATAAGTAGAGAGTCAACTCTACAAAGAAAGGGTTCCTGGATGGAACCCTCTAGAACAGGGATGGGAAAATAGCAGCCTGGAGACCCCAACCTCACTTCAGTGGTCTCTGAATCCTCTCTACTCTTCCAAAGACCCCCTCAAATGTCTTTAAATATTTTTGTGTGATTTGGAGGTGATTTTTGCCTGAAAATAGTGCAAACCCCACCAGTGTGTGATAGCTTGAGACAACACACTCCCACAAATCCCAGCCTCCACACCGCTAGAAGCTCTACCTTCACATATCTCCTTTTGGGACAGTATGTGAGCCAAAATGGTGGCCAGAAGTGATCCAATGTCACTTCCAGTCACCATTTTGGCCAGGATACAGCTGGGGAAAAATGGTATTTGGGAATGCTGTAAGGGGGGGGGGGTACAGCCCTATAATAGGGCCAAGTTTTCCACCTCTGCTCTAGAAATACTTCAGATACCTCCCATGGTCCATTGGGCATCTGTAGGCTTAAGTGGTAGTCTGACATTTCGATGTAGGTTAACCATATAGACTGCGTTTATTTTAAGATATCACACTTTAAGGAGGCTCTGTGTTCAGGGGAAGGTACAAATACAGAACACAATACATATAAAGGGGAAAAAAGCTCATTTGAAATGTGGTGCTGGATGAGAGTTCAAATCATGCCTGAACTCTCCCTAGAAGTGAACATGACTAAACTGAGGCTGTTGTGCTTTGGAGAGATCATGAGATGACATGACTCATTGGAAAAGACAACGATGCTTGGTAAAGTGGATGGAGGTCAGAAGGGGGAGGCCACATTACAAGTGGATTGATTCAATCTGTGATAACTGAAGCCCCTGTCAGAGCTGCTGATGACAAGCAGCAGCTGTTGGTCCCTGTGGCTCTGGCTGGAGATGAGTCCTGCAGCTCAAGAGCTCCCCCTGCTGCCATGGACCAAGTAGGCTCGAATGTTATTCTGCCTGCTCCTTTAGGGCAACAGGGATCCGATTCTGAAGATGGTTTGGAGCCTGTGCCAATCAGCCCACAAACAAGGCGGAGACTCAAGAGAGCTGAGCAAAGGGAGGCTTCCTTGATTAAGTTCAAGAAGCAGTGACTGGTCACACCTGTGTCTTGGGCTATATAACTGCCTGCCTGGAAGCTTCCCTTTGCTTGTGGCAAACTTTCTATAAGCCCTCTCCTTGCTTGTTCCTTGCTTCCAGCACCTAGCTCCTGATACCTTGGATTCATTTCTTGGCTTCTGACTCCTGGATTTTGGACTCTGACTGTGGCTTTTGCTTGTCACTCAGGCTTAGGTAAATGGACTCCCTATGAGTAATTGCTTGCTTTGACTCCTCCTAGTGGGACTCTGCTATCTCTCCCTCTCCCTTCTCTGGGCTGGCTCGCTGCCTGGGTCTCTGACCTTGACACAATCCAGGGAGCCATAGCCTTGAGTTTGAAGACCCAAGCAGTTGATAACTTTGGTTCTTAGGCTCTTTCTGCACCTTACCTTCTCACATCATGGTTGACTAAAGAACTCTCAGCTGAGCTAAGAGTTAAGAGAAACATGTATAGGAAATGGAAGAAGGGGGAAACCACCAAAGAAGAATTTAAGCAAGTAGCTAGGAGATGTAGGGAGGAAGTCAGAAAGGCTAAAGCACAGAATGAGCTTAGGCTGGCCAGAGACATTAAAAACAATAAAAAGGGTTTTTTTAAATATGTCCGCAGCAAAAGGAAAAAGAAGGAGACAGTAGGGTCGCTACGCAGAGAAGATGGCGAATTACTCACAGGGGGAGAGAAAAAGCAGAGCTACTTAACACCTTCTTTGTCTCCGTATTTTCCCAGAAGGATACAAGCACTCAACCTGGCGGTTGGGGAGCAGGGGAGGAAGCAGGGGAAATGAGGCACATAATAAGTAGAGAGGTGGTACAGGAATACCTGGCCGCATTGGATGAATTCAAGTCTCCAGGGCCAGATGAATTACATCCTAGGATATTAAAAGAGCTGGCAGAGGTCATTTCGGAACCGCTTGCTATAATTTTTGAGAAATCTTGGAGGACAGGAGAAGTTCCAGCAGATTGGAGGAGAGCAAATGTTATCCCCATCTTCAAGAAGGGAAAAAAAGAGGACCCAAATAATTATCTCCCAGTCAGCCTGACATCAGTACCCGGAAAGATCCTGGAGCAGATCATTAAGCAGTCAGTTTCTAATCATTTAGAAAGCAACGCGGTAATCACGAGAAGTCAACATGGATTTCTCAAAAATAAGTCATGCCAGACTAATCTTATCTCTTTTTATGATAGAGTTACTAGCTTGATAGATGAAGGGAGTGCTGTGGATGTAGCATATCTCGATTTCAGTAAGGCCTTTGACAAAGTTCCCCATGACATTCTTGCATCGAAGCTAGTAAAATGTGGGCTGGACAGGGCTACCGTTAGTTGGATTTGTAATTGGTTAACCGGCCGAACCCAAAGGGTGTTCACCAATGGCTGCTTTTCGTCCTGGAGAGAAGTGACTAGCGGGGTGCCACAGGGTTCTGTCCTAGGCCCAGTGCTGTTCAATATTTTTATCAATGACTTGGATGAAGGAATAGAGGGCATGCTCATCAAATTTGCAGATGACACCAAATTGGGAGGGGTTGCTAATACGCCAGAGGACAGGATCAAAATTCAAAATGACCTGGATAGATTGGAGAGCTGGGCCAGGGCGAACAAACTGAAATTCAACAGAGAGAAATGTAAGGTCCTACACTTAGGCAGAAATAATGGAATCCACAAATATAGGATGGGGGACACGTGGCTGGATAGCAGTACGTGTGAAAGGGATCTAGGAGTCTTCATAGACCACAAGCTGAACATGAGTCAGCAGTGTGATGCGGCAGCCAAGAAAGCCAATGCAATTCTCGGCTGCATCAATAGGAGTATGGTGTCTAGATCGAGGGAGGTACTGGTACCACTCTACTCTGCTTTGGTTAGACCCCATCTTGAATACTGTGTCCAGTTCTGGGCACCCCAATTCAAGAAGGATATTGACAAGCTGGAGAAAGTCCAGAGGAGGGCGACCAAAATGGTGAGAGGCCTGGAAGCCATGCCCTATGAGGATAGACTTAGAGAGCTGGGTATGTTTAGTCTGCAGAAGAGGAGGTTAAGAGGGGACATGATAGCCATGTTTAATTATTTGAAGGGATGCCACGTAGAGGAAGGAGGGGACTTGTTTTCTGCTGCTCCAGAGACCAGGACAAGGAGCAATGGATTCAAGCTGCAGGAAAGGAGATTCCACCTGAACCTCAGGAAGAACTTCCTGACAGTCAGGGCTGTCCGGCAGTGGAATGTGCTGCCTCGGAGTGTAGTGGAGTCTCCTTCCTTGGAGGTTTTTAAGCAGAGGCTTGATGGCCATCTGTCGGGATTGATTTGAGGTTGTTCCTGCATGGCAGGGGGTTGGACTGGATGGCCTGTGTGGTCTCTTCCAACTCTGAATTTCTATGATTCTATGATTCTATGATCATCCTCCAGTTGCAATCCTGGTAATACCTCTGCCAGAAAGGGAGCATGACAGGAATGCTCCCCTCTGCATCCAACCAGCTCCTTGCAGAAGAGAGCACAATGGATATGCCTATTCCTTCTGCAGAGCAGCCAGGCACTTTCACATGTGTGCTGGGACAGGAAGCACTTCCATTGCACTTCTGAGCCTTCTGCAGGGCAGGTAAGTGCAGGATGATCACACAATTGGGGGTCATTGATGGAGAAAACCTGTCAATGATTTACTCTGCAATTGCGCTGGCTGGTGATGAAAGAAGGATAGGACTGTGACAACGTCTTGCAGAAGCATCGCTGCAGTTCTGCTCCTCTCTCATCCCCAAGCTGGGACAAGATCCTCCTGTGGAAAGGGCCTTAGAGGTGCCTCATTCATAGGGTCGCAAGTCTAAGGCAGTTTGATGGCAGTGACAACAACAACAACAACAAAAAAACTATAAAAAAAAACCCTGAAAGAACTCAATATGTTTAGCCTGAGAAGACTAAGTGGGGAGGTGTTGCACTCATCAAATACCCAACGAGTTTTCATACAAAAGACAGCAAAGATATTTTCTTCTCCTCTAGAATGCCAAATGAGGTGTTTCATTCAAACATTCAGGTAGTAAGAGCTTATCATGAAACTTTTTGCCAGGAAAGGTGGTGGTCTCTTTTTAGTTATTTCCCTTCACAATAATTCACAATTATCAAGGCATTGTGAGAGATATAAAATCATGACCAGCCTTCCAAACACAGATTTTGCTGTTGCCACCTCTTGCAATGGTTGGGAGGGAGGGAAGACAGGCAGGCAGATAATGGTGGCACTGTAAAGGATAAATCCTAACCATGAGAATCTGCTGGAACATCTCTTTTGCCTCGGGGAAGTTTGGTGAAATGATTCTCCCAAATTTCCCTGTCCACCAATGGACAGGAGAATGTTGACAAGCCACTGAGACACAGCTCTGCTGATTACTAATTCTTTTTCTTTCCTCAGTTCATTACATGGGAGATCCCTGCCAACCAGGGAACATGTGGCAACCAAGGCGATGTCACAATGCTATGCAGCCAAGTCAGACAGATTTTGTTCTGCGCGGACATCAGGAAATTGAAAGATAGAGAATGAGAGAGTTCTATAAAGGAATTGTCAAATATTGTTTCAAACGGTGCCAGAAAAAGGAAAAAAAAAAAAAACACTGAAAAGGAAACCAGTAAAAAATATGCCTGAAAAATGAGGAGAATTTTCAGCTCAGCTCCTACCATTTGGCAGCATCACCCATCTAATGTTCATGTTTATCTGAACCTAGTGGGTGACTTTGGAGGCTTCCATTAGGGTTGTGTCCATATGGTTGCATCGTATTGCTGTTACACATGAAGGTGGTTTTATCAGGGGCTAGCAAGCAGCTCGACTTAACTTCAGATAAAGCAGCTTCCAGTGAGGTTTTGTCTTTGGGGGATAAGCTGTTTTGTTTCTCTCTTTCCCCCTTTGGCTGACTTGCAAATGTTTCAGTCTTGATGCTGTGGCCTCGGATATATTTTGGAGGGCCGGCAATGCTAATCAGGCCAAAGTAGCCTGCCAGAAGTGATGTCTGTGTCTTAATTCTAAATAAAATGCACATATATTATGTCAGACTTACTTTAGGATGGAACAAAGCCCAAGTCGTTGAAAGCAAAAAGTGAGCAGAAGCATGCATGGAGCAGCTGCTAGAAGCTTTGCTGAGGATCTCACAGATGTTCAAACCTAACCTGGAAACTTTAGAGCAGGAAAGGGGAAAATTATATTTGCAGAAAGCAAATCATTTCACTGTTGCTACTGGTATCGGCTCATAAAAGAAAAGAAAAAAGATCATTCTGCCTCTAGCTTTTCCCTTACCCAGCATACGCTTATTCTGTAAAGTCAGGAAATGGCTCAGTTGCTCTATAGCTCCAAGATCTAATTAAGTGAGGGCAATTCAGTCGCCATAGCTTGTTTAGCTTATTGTTTATCCTTGTGGTGAGAGGGAGGCTTAGTAAGTACATGGGATGGCTCCCTTACCAAAACAAACAAATGAAATCATGAATTTCACTGCATCGCTTGTGGCAGTGCACTGAACTGGTAGAAAGGAGGTGTACCCAGCAGGATGAGATTATAGGCAGCCTACGTGCAAAGTAGCACATATGTTAGTACCTTCCACACAGGAGCTCTTGTGCTAAAATGCATAGCCACAGGGCTGTCTGCACCATGGGAGTAGAGTACTGATGTATGGAAATGAGCATCCAAAATCAGCTCCCTTTCACTCCTTTGCTAAAACATCAGTCCCGAAGGCACTTACAAGGGAGTAAGATGCCTTGAACACAGTGGGAACCACTGCCAGGTAAACATGCTTAGGATTTTGTTGTCATTCTCCCAGAGCTTGGAGGTGCTTTTTGGACTACAGCTCCCAGAATCCCACAGCCAGCTTGACAGTGGTCTTGGACTGCCACAGTTGTGAGAGACATGGAGAACCTGTAGTTTATTGAACACATCAAATCAGACCATTGGTCCATTTGGTTAGTACTGTCAAATCTGATAGGTAGTAACTCTCAGAGGCCTAAGGCAGAGGTTTTATGCAGATCTTAGAAAAGGGGTTTTGTTTGTTATTTTCTGCTTTTCGTTTGGGATGGCAACTGCTCGAGTTCTCCAGCCTGCATGGCCAAGGGATTCTTGGAGAGGCAAGGGCTACCACATGTATTTTAATGCCATGCCCCTCCTTGAGAGTTCTTCATCAAAAGATGGAAGACAGAACAGATTTAACCATGGAAGAATGAACCTTCGCCATCCTGAAATCTTCTGAGAAGACCCATCTCCCTTTCCCACCACCCTCACAGGTACATCTGGTAGGAACATGGTAGAGGGCCTACTTTGTAGCTGCCACCAGACTCTGAACTCCCTTCCTAGAGAGTTTAGTTTGACACCTTCCTTGCTGTTCTTCTGTATGCAGGTGAGGACCTGTTTTGTTTAGACAGGCCTTAGAGCTGACTGCTCAGAGGGAAGGGGTCTTTCATGTGTTGTGCTGTTTGTTTCTGTGGTTCTTTTTAACGTCTATGCTTTTAAATTAAGCTTTTAAAAGCTTGGTTTTATTCCCAGTTTGATTATACTTTTAACTTTAGCCAGACCTGCATCTTCCCCAGCTGGCTCTGCTATGATGCATAGCTTCTAACTGATGTAGAAAATGGGGAAAGGGCTCAGCCTTAGACAGGTGTAATGAAGGCCCATCTTCCTAGAAAACTACTCGCCCCATCCCTACCTCCACCCCCTTATTAGGAGGGCTACAGTGCTTCATCAAGTGGTCACACCTAAATGTAGGCATATAGGAATGAAGGGGGACAAGCAAGAAGGCACTCTTCCTCAAATCTCCAGATGTTCTGGATTGCAACTCCCAATAGCACTAGAGAACCTGGCCAATGGTCAAGCACAAATGCAGTTGTCATTCAGAATGTCTGGAGGGCAAGGAGGTTGAACTAAGCACTCCATTGACCAAATATCTTCTGGAAGGTAAAATACAAAATGTGCTCTTTTGTGTTCTGACTTGGAGATTTCATCTCAGTGAGAGATGGTTTTCCAGGGATGAGACAGCCAGCGATTTTGCTGAATTGACTGTCCTCGAGTATGAGGCTCCTAGGGAGTGATGCCAAAACCATCAGGTCAGTTCAATGACACACTGCCTTGAACAATACCATCAAACTGCTGTCCTTCCAACGGAAAAGTATCTTCTCCCTGGCTGGCCAAAATCATGCAAGCGTCTGCAAAACTTCAGTGCCAGCAGTTGAAACTGCAATACTTAACTGTGCAGCCAGTCCCTCTCAGCTCCTTATTTGCTTGCCTTCCTGCTGGGCCATTTTAACAACTTAGTTGCTAAATGTTCATTTCAGCACTTCACCCAAAGTGACTGCTCTTAATTGCACTGGACAACTAATTATTGCCAGGATGATCCAGTGAAATATGGAACTAAGTTAGAAACTGACAAAGCTAGTAAGTTCCAAGTCTAACCTTACCCCAGATATGCCAGAAACTATAGATTTCAAAGAAGGCAGCACAGCCTTTTAAAAAGAAAAAGAAGCTGTTTGTGGCAGTTAATGGGGAGGAGAAGAAATCCATTTTGTTCATGTGATCAAGAGGAATATCAAACTTTGCTTGCAGCCCAGCGTTAGGGAGTCTTGACATATGAAGCTCCCTTACACTGAGTCAGAACTTGGTCCTTCTTGTCCAGTAGTGTCAACATCTATTGGCAGAAGTTTTCAAAAGGTTCAGTACACTCAATGGTGAATTTTAAAAAATTCGGCAGGCAGGCTTTGGATATCCAGTTGATACTGACTCTGAAATTTTCATCCCAGTTCTAAAAACAGATGCTGATCCTATGCTGACTGCAGTGCCAATATTTTGAGATATCATATCTCAATGCAGAATATGAGCTACCTCTCTCTCTTTCACACGCACACACACACAATATTCTAAAAATGCTTATCAACAAAGTTGAAAGGAAAATTCTAAGGAAAACATATGTGTACAAAATTAGTTTACTACTTTCTGTCTCCCTTTCAGGATACATGTCTCCTATGATGAGTTTAGCTAGATGTGCTTTAGAATATGTTGCAAAATAGATCCACTAGCTTAGGTATTGCTAGAGTCTCCTAGAATGATACATGTTATCAGTTGCCAATTGTTGATTGCAACTATGCATCCGATTGGAGCTTGCTAAGGTATTCCAGGGCACCAAATGATTAATTGCTTTATTGTTCACTGCTATATCGTATCCAGGCGAAGGGGAGAAGATCGGGGGGAGGGGGGACTGAAAGTATCAGCAAGGTGTTATGAGAACTAGCAATGCTCAAAGGTAAGAAGAACTTGAGAAGAACTCAAAGGTAAGAAGAACAAGAAACTTGTTTCTCCCTCAAGGATGAAAGATATGTAAACAACTGATGGACTGGAAAACTGTCTAAACTGGAGAGATGATGTTAGATTTATGACCTTACATCAGGGATTAAATCTACAGTTCTACATCCCTTCCTTCTTCTCTGCCTTCTTCTTGGGCAAAGTTCTGCCTCCTTTCTCCAGAAGTTAAAACAGAGTCACATTCTCATTGGTTCCTCTGTGCAAATATTAGAATACATCCTAAATAAGGTCAGAGAGGATTAGTTATAGAGGAATAAAACTGGCACCAACATCTTGGTAAAAGTGGATGATTCTGCAAAATAGCAAACAAAAAGGCTGTAGTACTTCCTATTATGGTCATGCCCCAGTCCCAGGACTCAGATACAAACACAGACAGGACCCTCCCCAACAGCCCCAACACAGAAACATGAACAGGTCAATACTTACTGCAACCAGCTGAGATGAAAAAGACAGAGCCTAGAAGACTCAGAGCAATTATATAGAGAAAATGTATTCATTGGGCAAACAGCTGGAGGAGGTTGTCAGTTCATAAACACAAGGAAAGGGACGGGGAGAAACCTGTTGCAGAAGACTGGTGTCAACAGTGGAAGCAATGTGTCCTACCTTCAGATCTCTGACTTGTGTTCTTCGAAACCTTGACCCTTGCCTTCTGTGTTGACTTCTCTGCTGGGTACTCCTTTGGACTGCCACTTGGAATTTATTACTGACTCAGACTGCTGGACCAACAATAGTAACTGGCTGACAAACTCTTGTAAACTTTGTCCATGGCAGCTGCTAAAGACTTTGTTTGGAGAGTTGTGAATCTTGGTGGGCTGCTGGCATAAGATAATTATCCTGTTATGTATCTCTGCCCAACTCAGGATTCTTCTGGGTTTTTAATTTTTATTTCATTCTTCTTCCTAGCACTAACAGTTTTGAATGGCCTCTCCACCATTAGCTCAGGGATAGGATTTGGCTGGCCCTCCAGATGTTGCTGGACTCCCAGCAGTCCTAGCCAGCAGAGTCCAGCAGAGTCTATGGTGACGAATGCTAGGGGCTGCACTTCAACAACACCATACAATTCCCATCCCTACCTTAGATCAAAAAGAGCCAGTGTGATATAATGATTTAAGTGTTGGACTATGACCCTGGAGAGGAGGATTCAATTCCTGATTCTCCAGATGTCTATAGAGTCTTTTTAAGACAAGAGGTAGCAGCCCTCTGTATATGAGTTACTAGGGAGCATGGGAGACTCTGGTTGCATTCCTGTCCTGCTGGTCAGCTTCCCATAGTCAACTGGCTGATGGCCATGTGTATATTTGGTCATCCCTCAGTCTGATGCACCATGGGTCTTATTATGTCCACCATCCTCCCATCCAACAATAAAGCCATTGCAAAAAGGGGGACAGATGAAAGGGCTGTTTTCTCAGCTTCTTGTTGTGTTTTGTGTCCTCAAGTCATCTTTGCCTTGTGGTGACACTATAACAGGGTTTTCTTGACAAGATTTCTTCAGAAGAGGTTTGTCATTGCCTACCTCTTAAACTGAGAGAGTTTACCCCATTGGGCAAAAGCCCTCTAACGCATATGGAGGGCATTTCCACCATTTGTGGATGCCCCCTCAGCGGTCAAAAAACAATTTCACAAAATTTTTGCAAAAATATTTGCCCCCAAAAGGCCATGAGGGGGTGTGGAGACTTCTCCATCATGTTTTGGTCCATTCTGGGCTCATTTGGGCCCAACAGAGGCCCTTTCTGAACCATAAGTGAACAAGAAGTGATTCCCACTCACTTCCTGATGTCAAAAAAGAGGCTTCTCCTGGGCCTACAATGGCCCAAGAAGATCTCCAAAACATGGTAAATGCTCCCTTGTGCCCTAGAGGGCATTTGGAGGGGCGAGTTGATTTTTTTTCTCCGCTGGAGAAGGTGTGTTGTGAGATGCAGCCCTCTGAGGTCTCCTGGCACATTAATGTAACTCCTTACCATTCAAAAGTTGCCCACATCCATGCTACACCATGTTGGCTCTTCTTTTCACAAATTAAGGACTTTCTGTCCAGAAGGAAGAGGTAATCATAGTAACCCTTACTCTGGCCCATCATTGTAGCCTGGATCAGACTAACAAAGAAATTACCTCTGTTCTTCTATCCCCTTCTACATAACCATGATTCAGAGTTCTGGGCCATTGTGTGTGAGACATACTGGATCTAGTATGCAACCTGTTGTCCTAGGGCCACATGTGAACCGTATGTCAATTGAAAAAGCTCTCTGCAAGTGAGCTTTTCTTTACCCTGACCCATATGTCTTTCCCACAGCTAGCTGAAGAGAAAGAGGGCAGACAGAGAGTATGGGTAACACCCACTTTTGATTCTAGCCCCTCTTGCCACTGGATTCAGCCCTGCGCACTTCCAGCTTCCCACTTAATCACTTACCCAAAGGAAAATGCAGTCCTCAAGAAGAACTTAGTGCACTTCCCTTTTGGGACCACAACTCCAAAATCCCCCAGCCAGAACATTGACTAGAGATTTGGGAATCCCATCTTATCTTGGAAGCTAATCAGAATCAGAGCTGGATAATACCTGGATGGGAGACTGCTAACTAATAGCAGGTGCTGTAGGCTATATTTAGAGGAAGGACCTGGCAAAGAATCATAGAATCATAGAAATTCAGAGTTGGAAGAGACCACACAGGCCATCCAGTCCAACCCCCTGCCATGCAGGAACACCCTCAAATCAATCCCGACAGATGGCCATCAAGCCTCTGCTTAAAAACCTCCAAGGAAGGAGACTCCACTACATTCCGAGGCAGCACATTCCACTGCCGGACAGCCCTGACTGTCAGGAAGTTCTTCCTGAGGTTCAGGTGGAATCTCCTTTCCTGCAGCTTGAATCCATTGCTCCTTGTCCTGGTCTCTGGAGCAGCAGAAAACAAGTCCCCTCCTTCCTCTACGTGGCATCCCTTCAAATATTTAAACATGGCTATCATGTCCCCTCTTAACCTCCTCTTCTGCAGACTAAACATACCCAGCTCTCTAAGTCTATCCTCATAGGGCATGGCTTCCAGGCCTCTCACCATTTTGGTCGCCCTCCTCTGGACTTGCTCCAGCTTGTCAATATCCTTCTTGAATTGGGGTGCCCAGAACTGAACAAAAGCTACCTTTTGAGTACTTCTTGCCTAAGAAAACTGTATGAAATTCAGGGGGCCACCATAAGTTGACAGATGACTTGGAGGCACGTGTGTGCACACACAGACATCCTAAAAACAACATTTCCAAGCTCCCAAGTAAGTCCTAAGAGTTCAGGTCCAAAACGTGAGGCCTAGGGACAACCTCTGGTGATGTTACAAGAGGAAGCCCCTAGTACTTCCACCAAGCATGATCAATTAAGCACTAACCACAATTGCAGTGAGAATGCCATTCCATTTTTTTTACAAAAGAAATCTAATAAGAGAAATGCACATACATATACTTCTCAAGACAGTGCTCTCACCCTGAGATTCCTTCCCCTCATCTTGAGAAGCAGTGAAGAGGAGCCAGGACCTGCTAGATTTGCTACTGTTAGCTCTGACATCTCTCTTTATCTCACTCTCTCTCTTTCCCCTCTCTCCCTCCTCTCTCCCTCTCCTCCATACAATCCACTCCAGATCGATTTTCCCTTCATTTCCTTCTCATCATTGCTGCTTGTGTGAGTAAATGAAGACTATTTGGCTCATAATCTGCTTTTAGGAAGCAGTAATTTCCTATTCACTGCTTATACAGTAAATCTCTCCTTCTCTTGCTTCTCTTTTCCATTCTCTTCCTCCACTCATCTGCCTTCCCCTTGCAGAAGGGGGAAAAATCCACCCTACAAAGCATGTGTTTATCTCTTTATTTTTAAATATTACAGCTTCCCAACATCTGTCTTTGTGGGGTATAATCTTACTGATGAAATATTCAATGTTTTTCTCTAGTCCTTGTCAATATGTCTCGGTGTTATCAGCTTAGGAGATGAAGAAACGGGAGGGTGGATATAACCTCAGCTTACCTGTGTGAGTCTCTGTGAGGGGAGGATGGACTTATTTTGTTGAGAGCAAGAATCCAAGTAATTCTTTGTGACACAGCTTCATTATTTTCAGCTCTTTCCATTCTGTCTGCTTAAATAATGTCACTGCTGAAGCAGCACCCTTTCATCTGGAGAGCCATGTGGCAGAGTTCTGAGCCAATACAAAAAAAACACCAGTTTTATACCCATTGGTGAATTTTCTCTCTTTCTTTACACAAATGACTTAATTCACACAAACAAAGCCTAGTTTCCATCCTAAATAGGAAAGAAGATACTGCCACACACCAGGTGAAGGTGTTCAAGAAACATCCTGCCATTATTTGATTCTACTAAGTACAACACTTGACTGACTTGACTTATGCCATTTTTGCACTAGACTGTTACAGTGCTATGATTCCACTTTCAACATCCTATGGAATCCTGGGGTTTACAGTTTTGGGAGGGGCCAATTGGCCCCTCCCGAAACTGCAAACTCCAGGATTCCATAGGATTTGAAAGTGGAATCATAGCGTTATAACAGTCTAGTGAGGAAATGGCCTTACTTACAGGTAGCCAACAGATTAATGCTAAAACTTGGGAAGAAGCATGAGACAGGATCTTGAAAGATACCTCTTGTGTCAGGATGAGACCCCTGAAGAAGTCCAAAGAGTATAAAAACATTTCGATCTTTTGGAAACAGAAGACAATATATCAAGATGGTGGGGGACTTCAGGAAGAAAGATGGAGAGACAAGGAGTTTTTAATAACTTTATGCCACTCCAGGGAAGCAATTTTTTTAATTGGATTTTTATTTTTTTTAAAAGTACGACTACAAAGAAAGAGGAAAAGTAAGAGCAAAAATGGATGGAAGGTTGAGTATGGAAGTACATAGGATACCAAGATGAGCTAGTCATACATATGAACAGAAGCTGACCCTGGCCCTTTTGCATGGCATTTGCCATGCGAAAGAGCCTCTGGAGCATCGCATGATTGCGAGGAGCATTTCGGACAATGCTGCCGGGACCAGCAGGCACCAATCGTGCACTATTTCATTTTCAGCTTGTAGCTGAAAATGGTGCGCTATTGTGCATTGCTCCGGGGCCCTGAGCACACTTACCATATGTGCTTGCGCTTCCTTCCCCAGTGCAGCCTGGGAAAATACCCAGCTGCGCTGCGGAAGGAAGAGGCAGAGCCTTCATGGTGCATGCTGGCTGGCAGGCAGCAGCTGCAGAGCCGAAGCAGCGGGGATACGAGAGCCTCTCGCAAGAGGCTGCTTGCGTGATCCCCAGGCCCTAATGCAGATGAATGTAAATTGCGGAAAGGGTCCCTGTTTCCAAAAACACATCTTCTTGAACTTGATCCATACTACACAATTATAGCAGTTTGTTACCACTGTCATGACTTCTTTCTATGGAATTCTAGGATTTGCGGTTTCTTAAGGTACTTGAAATTGTCTGCAGGAGAGACCTAATACGGCTGTTTAGGGGAGTGGACTAACCAAACTAGAAATGCCAGCATTCCACAGGATGGAGCCATGGCAGGCAAAGTGTTATAAAACTTCTGGAATTGTGCAGTGTGGAAACACCCAATGTCTGTAAAATACACAATCCTGAGTAGCTAAAGCAATGAGCTCTTCTGATGATTGAACAATAGAAGGTGAATGTTGACCTTTTCAACTTTGGACTATAAGGGCCTTTCTGTACTACACTGCTATAGTGCTATTATTGCACTTTCAACTCCCTATGGAATCCTGGAGTTTGCAGTTTGCATTTAGAATTCTCAGCCAGAGAGCTCTTCAGCCTCAGTAAACTACAAACTCCCAGAATTCCACAGGATATTGAAAATGGAATAATAGCATTATAACAGTGTAGTGTAGAAATGGCCTAAGTCAACAGTAAGAAAACGCAAGATCTAAACACGCTAAACATTAGTTAAATTCCATGTTCTAGGGAATTTTTAAAGAATGTAAGTGTGACTTTCTTGCCCCTCAATACTCTCTGCAGACCACGTTGGATGCAGGAGCACCAAACTATGCCTCCACAAAACAAAACCCCAGTACTTTCTGCTGGCCACACTGGATGCAGGAGCATAAAACTATGCCTCCAGAGATGAAGAAAAACAAAACCAGAAAGGACTCCTGGGCTACAATCAGTTCTGAATTTTGGCTTTTGGCTTTTGTTTTGGCTTGTCACCCTACTCTATCCCACCCTCATGCAGTGCCTTAAAGCTGCTATACTTGAGGGCCCCAAGTTATGTCAAAACACAGGCGTTTTGTCAAAATAATAATAATTGTGCCATGGGAGGAAACAAGGTGTTCAATTAAGATAACTATTGGAGTTTCTTCTTCAGGTTCTCCCATGTTCTGACATTAAGCTGATGGTCAGGAGAAACAGGTTTCTTGGTAGAGGCACCCAAACTATGGAATTCCTTTCTGGTGTGGTACCATCATTACTGTCTTTTAAGAGAGAGAGTTGGTCCACATCTCTTACCCATTCCATGGGATCTGATGAACCTTCCTTTTAAATCTGTTGCCTGAGATGCTTCCTTCACTCAGTGTAATGGCAAGGACTAGTTCTGGCATGACAGACTATATTTCCCTTTCTCCCCAGGAAACAAAAAGAAACTTGCTAACATGAGAGCCCTCTAAACTAAAAGACTCAAGGTTCCTGAACTCAAATGAGATGGCAGGATCACCCTTTTGTTTTCCTTCCCTTGCAGTGAGGAAATGGCTGCTTTAATCATAAAAATGAGACTGTAATCTTGAAGAAATCATCTTGACCAGTATTTAATGACTAGTCTGGTAGTTAACAGCCTGAGGCAGAGCCCACAGCTATTAAAGCTCAGAAGGGGGAGAAGCGATAATTAACTGGACTCAGCTGAGGCAAGGATTTCTGAGGAAAAGGACAAAAGTGTATCAAACGATGAGGACAGCTCTTTGTAGGCAATCAACTAACAATATATAATAGGCTGGTTCTTGCTTACAAAAGAGAGTATCCCCTACGGGCTTGCCAGATGATCAGAACAAACCACTTTCTCCCACTCTTGAATCTGTACCAGAAGCTTTATCTGGTCCACTAGTGATACTTTCCACAGCTAGGAAAGTTGGTTGTCTCAATACTAGTAGATCCGTTCATACAGCAGTGTGAGGGCCTGGGGTTGCCAGATTGAAAACTGGAGCAGGTAATAAGCACCACTTGCTGAAATTCCCTCTTCTAAGCAAACATTAAAAGTACAAGAGCCCTCTCCAGTTTTCAGTCTAGCAAATCTCAGAGGGTTCTATTATTTAATGGGTTATTTTGGAGTGTCACACTCCAGTCCCATCACAGTTGTGGTTGCTTTGTTCATTTAGGCCTTGTCCTATTTCAGTCCTGGCACAGATGATAAATCAGACAGAACCAACTGAATATTTTTCACCTTGTTACTTACTTCCAGGCAGTAAGCAAGGAGTTGTAAATAAAGTCCAATATAAACAAAGTCTGGCAGGGTTTCACAGCAAGGAAGTGTCTAAGGTCAATCCAAGCATTTGGCAAGGCATCCAGCAAGATAGCAGGTCAAATAAGCTCTGATAACTCCTGGAGGGGAAGGACACCAACTAAATAGACTCAAAGCCTAGCGCAGCTGTGCCCTTATTGACTGTTGCTGGTTATACATTCTGAGAGAGCGACGCTGAGTCTCTCTTTGCTGCCTGTGCTGTGCAAAGCTGGATCTAGGTAAGTGTTCTTCTGTATCTGAAGAGGCAGAACCCTCTGTTGGAGCTGGCACCACCCTCTGTTCTGTTTCTGGCACTGTAACCTCTCTCTATACAACAGATCTTGGCATGCCCCCTGTTTCAGTCTCTGGCATGTCCTCTGCTTCAGACTCTGAGAGTCCATGCTCTGGAAGCAGGGCATGACTGGCCTCAAATGCATGAAATGAATGGGATGGTAGTCAACAACTTTTATCTCTTCAGGCCAAATTATATGTGGTGTTATTAGGGTATGTTACATAGACAGCCCTACTATGAAGCACAGTGAAGCCAGAGCTTAGAGAAGCTAGCATTGGCACTGACACATTAACAGTGGCGTAGGGACAGGTGGGTGAGGGGGACAGTGCACCCTGGATAGCATTTTTTTGGGGGGTGCCACTGCTCCTTGCCTCCCCTCACATGCCATCGTCCTGCCTATGCACTCCATCACCACTCCCCCAAGCACTGTTGCCCCACCCACGCATACCATTGCCCCACCCATGTGCACCATCATCCCACCCTCACGCGTTTTCATCCCACCCCCACACCTCCATGCCCTACCTGCCTCTGTCCCTACCCCACTTATGCCAAGCTACACCACTGCAAATTAATATTCAGCTGTTAAAGAAAATACGATGGATAACATTAAAAGAGAAGAAACATAGTTTTAGAAATTGGTTATTTTAATTGTAAATTTTGAAAAATCACTTTAAATTACTAAAAAGGCCATGGCCCGATTACCCTCAAAATTAACAGATTAAAATACCATGAAGCTTGCTTTATCTATCTCTGTATCTCTCTCTCTCTGTGTTTATTTTATATCCCACTTTTCTTCCATAAGAAACCCAAAAAAAGCCATTGGCATTGAATAATTAAAATAATGGATTTAAAATTCACTGTAGAATTTGGAGTAAAATTAATGTCTAAATGTATTGTTTCCAAGCTCTGGGTGAGGCAACCACCTTAGGTAGCATATGCCATGAAGCAACTGTGGTAGCCCTTCAGTGGTTTCTCCTTGAGCTCTTCCTCTCTTGGAGGATAAAGCTTTGTGTGCCACATATTTTGCCTTGTTCCCATGTAAGCTGCCCTGCTGCCTTTAAGGTATATCTGAATTGCACATTTATAATAGTTTGATACCACTTTAACTGTCAGGTCTCTCTATCCAATGGAATCATGGGACCTGTAGTTTGACGAGGTGCTTGGAATTCTCTTCTAAGGAGCTTCAGTGTATTCCCCAGAAGTACAGCACTACAGGAGCTTCCTAGCAGAGAATTCTGCATGCCTCACCAGATGACAAATCCCAGAATTCTATAGGAATGCATGGGGTCAGGTTGTTGGCCCTAAGAAAGCTGCAAGGCTGAAAATGGATCCACACATGAAGATTTTGGTGCTGTGGTCTTGTTGTGCTTTGCAATTTATGTATTGCTTATTTATTTCATTTCTAGTTCAGGCCCCTCCCTAAACTACAAACCCCAGGATTCCATAAGATATTGAAAGTGGAATAATAGCACTATAACAGTCTAGTGCGGAAATGGCCTAGGATACTAAAATCGTTCACTCTAAAGGGGTCTTCATGTTGGAATTGCTTTGAGGTCTCAGCTGCCTTAATCCACGCTCTTCTTTGTCCTAGTTAAGCATACTGGAACATAGATGGCCTATGATGATCTATGCCTTCATAGATGATCACCACAGGAAAGCCTCCACTGAATGTTCCTCCTCCCATCCTAAACCATTAAGAATTCTAACAGTCATCACCAACACTTTGGACTGAGCTGAAAAACCAATTAGAAGCAAGTACAGCAACTCATGCTCCTTCTTTGTGGTCTCTGTTGATAACGTGAAACAACCGTAGGGTTGTTGTGTGTGTGTTCTTGAAAGACAACCCTACAAAGAACATAGTGCTCTAACCACAACTCTGATACTATTTTTCTTTTGGTGTATAGAGTATTTAAACTAACCCATGTACAGACAAAATTCACACCAAGTTTCATCCTTCTGCAGACTTCTGCAGCAATACGAAGGAGCTTTCCTACAGAAGAGAAACCACAATATAACGATTAAAGCTAAAACATCCGCCGATTGACTATAAACTGAGGTCTCATCAGTGGTAATAAGGATTTTTGGAGCATTTCTTTCTATGATTATTTGGTTTATAATCTTATCCATATCCAAGTGGAAAAAAGAGAGAGAGAGAGATTATCGACCAAATAAATCTAAAGCAATAGAAAGAGACACGGGAAGGGGGAAGGGAGGGAAAGGAGGAAAACACACAAGAATTCGAAGAGATAATAAAGATTATACCTCAATATTGGGATTATGATGTTACTTCTTGATTTCAATAAAAGTGGATAGAGAATCTTTTATATCAGGGACACACAGCTAAGCTGTAAGGATGGAGTAATCTCCTGGGAATTATGCATTGAGAAAGAAACGCAACTTCATTTTTTTTTCTTTATTGGATGGCTGATGAACTGGAAAACTCCAGGATAGCCTGGCTTTAATTTGTAATCTTAATTTTCAAATAAATTAGTGCAATGGAAGGGGGAGCCAGTGGAAAAGGAAGAATTGTAAAGGTCTCTCTTAGCAACACAGAAAAGAAGAGTGAGGGGAGGTGGCCAGTGAGCTTCAGGAAGCATGAATTTCTAGCTATTTCCATACTAGACTTTTATAGGGCTATTATTCTACTTTCAACATCTTACGGAATCCTGGGTTTGCAGTTTAGGGAGGGGCCGACTGGTCCCTCCTGAAACTGCAAGCCCCAGGATTCCATAGGATGTTGAAAGTAGAATAATAGCCCTATAAAAGTCTAGTGCAGAAATGGCCTCTATCTTCTTTGCCCACCTATTCCCTCTTATCAACCTGTTTCTTCTTTTATAGCCATCTATTGCTTTTTCATTTCTTTTTTTTAATTTCTAAAGCTCATTACGAGCTTTAGGCCTCCTGACCCTCTCCCAAAACTATCAAACACTTTCTTGTGCTCTTCTATAGTGATTTCCCCACTTCTTTCCTTTCTAACATGCTCTTTTAAATTTCAGTTCTTATGGCAGCCATCCTAGTTTCTTTCTTTATAGCAGCCATCCTGGTTTCTTTATATAACTCCCACAATTCTCATAGGAATTGCTTGCAATTGTGCCTTGTGCATTTCACCTTTAGGGAAACCCCCAACTATTAGGAATTTCCTTCTCCTTGAGTTTCTCTGGCCCTGGGATCTCAAGCAGTGTTTCTTCAAGCTTCTTGAAATTGGTGCTCTTAAAAATCCAGAGTGCACATCCAAGGGTTAATCAGCTTTAATGTTAATTTTATATATAGAATATCATGGGAAAGAAAATTTTCTGAACATCCGCGTTAAGCAAGAAATCAGTTGGTCAGAGTCCCGAAAGCTAAATTGGGTATACCGGGGGGGGGGATCCTACATATATTAAAAGCCTTTTCTGCCAATTTTATCTTTCTCCTCTGCACCTTCTCAGGTTTTGATGAAAATTTCAGTCGACTTTAATGGAGTCTCCCAATTTTATGTCAGCCAAGACTAAGTCCCTTTTATCTGGAGTTTCAATCGGCTTTTATCTCTGAAGAGGCCATTTGTCTTTCCTGATTTTATTCTTCCTTTCCCACTGTGTTCCTCCATTTTGTCATAACTCCCTGAATAGGAACATAAAAAGGAGATGCTTACTCCAGTGTCTTTCTTCCCATAGTTAAGAAGATTGAAACAGACCACTGCTGCTATTATAATCCCTCAAGGAGAGACCTCTTATCTTGTGTACAAGTGGATTTATCGGTACAAAAGGAGAGGAGTAAAGCATCGTTTACATAAATAACGTGGAGCTAAACCACTATCAAAGATGACTAACTGCTCCAGAGTTGACACATTAAATCAATCAGTGAGACCCCAGTGAATGAGAAATGGGTTAAATATTGCCTCCACAACCCCCACCATGCCATAATATCACTCTAGTTCATGATGAGGTAACAAAATACTCAACGTTCATGGAACAGCTGCTTTCATAAGGACAGCAATCATGAAAAGCACTCCCAGAATTTCTCAGTACCTGCACGGCAAAACAAAATTTCCAGAGAGAAAATTAAAATGCCAAGAAGATTTATCCTTACCTACGCAGATGTCCTGCAGCCCAGAGCACTGGAACAAAAACTGGGGCACTAAAGCAGAAAGGAAAGAAAGAAAGAAAGAAAGAAAGAAAGAAAGAAAGAAAGAAAGAAAGAAAGAAAGAAAGAAAGAAAGAAAGAAAGAAATTTGTTCTTTAAAAAAATAAATAAAAGATAATATATTTTTAAAATAAAGTAAGAGCCATGAAACAAGATGGAAGAATGTCATGACTGACATTTTTTTAAATCTGATACACTCATACTTTAAATGCAGTGAACACCACCCTGATGATCAGTGTTGAAGATTCAGGTAGCAGGCCTGTCCACTTCTAGCATGGGGCAAACTTCTAGTATAGGAGGCAAAAGTATAAAATAAGCTCAGGCTCGCTAGGGAAGTTAACAGCTATAAAAAGGGCTATTTTGGTTGTCTGTAACAAAAGGAAGAACAAAGAAATGGGAGGGCCACTACCTGGGGAAGATGGCAGAATGCTAGCCTTCATTGCCTTGGTCTTCTCCTGAAAAGAAAACAGTCCTCACCCTGGGGAAAATGAAACATATGATGCAGTAGGGGAAATGTAGCACAGAATAGGTAAAGAGGTATTACAGAAATACCTGAGTACTCTAAGGTCATTTCCACACTTCACTGGTCGTTTTTGCACAGCATTCGCCATGCGAAAGGGCGCCTGGAGTGTAGCGCAATTGTGAGGAGTGATCTGCATAACGCACTCACAATCGTGCGGCCCTCCAGGGTAGGCCAGGTGCCGCTTGCGCACTTTTTCTTTTTCAGCTTTCAGTCAAAAATGGTGCATGATCATACATTGCTCTGGGGCCCCGCGCACACTTGCTGTGCATGCGGAGCCTCCAGAGCCGCAGCAGTCCCACTTCCCAGGCTGTGTTGTGGAAGGAATTGGTGGGGCTCTCGTGCTGCCTGCTCAGGAGCAGGCAGCTCGTGCGGAGCTGAAGCTGTGGGGATGTGAGAGCCTCTCGGCAGAGGCTGCTCACATGATCCTCACTCCCCAGCGCCGAGAGAAGGTGAGTTGTGGGAAAGGCCACGGTTATAGTGGTATTATTCCACTTTTAACCCTCCTGTGGAATTCTCAAGTTTGTAGTTTCCTGAGGCCCAAGAGCTATCTGGCTGAGAATTCTAAATGCCCCTCCCTAAACTGCAAACCCCAGGGTTCCATAGGATGTGGAAAGTAGAGCACTATAGCACTGTAATAGCACTGTAACAGTGTAGTGCGGAAAGGTCCCAAGTATCCAGGGGCAGACGAACTATGGCCCTTTTCACACCTTTCCTCTGTCCAGCGCGGTTGTGTGGGGATCACGCGAGCAGCCTCTTCCATGAGGTTCTTGCATCCCCACTGCTTTGGCTCTGCAGAAGTTGCCAGCTGGCCGGAAGGCAGCAGGCAGGGTCCACCTCTTCCTTCTGCAGCGCAGCCAGGTATTTTCCCAGGCTGTGCTGGGGGAGAAAGCTCAAGGGCCACGGCTCCAGAGGTAAGGTAAGTGTGCGCAGGACCCCAGAGCGATGCACGATCATGCACTATGTTTGGCTAAAAGCCGAAAATGATATAGTGTACAATCGGCACCTGCTGGCCCCAGCAGCGTCGCACAATTGCGAGGACGTTGTCTGAAACGCTCCTTGCAATTGTGAGACGTTCCAAAGGCCCTTTCGCATGAGAAATGCCGTGCGAAAAGGGCCTATGTCCAGCTTTCAGAGATGTAGCTACAAAGAGGCAAAATGACAACTTTGCTCCCTGAAACAAGAATCCTGCTGCCCAACACAAAATTTTCTATAAGTTCCCAAATTTCTAGCATCGCAGAAAGTGAGATGTTGCAAATCATTCCTACCTAGAACTCCTTTATTTGTGATGTTGACATTCTTTTGGGAATGTATAGCTAAATGTTCAACTGAAGTGTTAGATTAGTGCAACACTAGAAATCTGGCATCTGAAATAACATTTCATTGGAAGGCAGAATTCTCATTTAGGGGGCATTCTCTCTCCTCTCATCCCCACCTGATTAGAAACCATAGTTTTCATTCAGAGAATTATTAAACCATGTCACTGACCATAGCAGTATTTGGGGAGTTGCTTGAAATATTCAAATTCTAACTGCTACAGGTATGAGGAATTTCCTACAGACACAGTTTGTGGTGCCACAGGAGCTGGACTTTGGGCCCATGGCCAAGACTATCAGCCAGAGTGGTTCAAAATAATCCCCCAAAGAAACAGCAATGGAAGACTGAGACTTCTACATGCCCCTCCCTAAACTGCAAACCCCAGGATTCCATAGGATGTTGAAACTGGAATAATAGCACTATAACAGCGTAGTGCAAAAATAGCTCAAGACTCTTCCTGTTCTCCTTTACTCTCGGCTGATCTATTTAAGGGCAAACTACTCCTGCACACTGAACTCATTTTGTAGCACTTGAAGTGAGCTGAGGACATAGAGGGAAATTGGGAAGAGGAGAAGGAGAAGAGAATAATTAGGACATTTTAAAAGCAGCTGAAAAAGTGGGATGACAGAGGATTGATTGGTACTGTCCCTTCCAAATCAGTACAGTTGGCGGGGTAGGAGGTACATGTGGCGGGAACACAGAAAAGGGCCTTCTTGGTGGCTGCTCCCAGACCCTGTAATTCCTTTTCTAGAGAGGCTTCCTCCTTGCTATCCTTCTGTAAGCAGATGTAGACTTTTTAAAAAAACTATTTTGGCAGGGCTTTGAGAGCTGGTTACTCAAGCAAAAAAGCCTTGCATTAGTTATTTTCCTTTTAGTGGTTGCCTTCTTAACTGGTTTTAATTTTCTTGTTAGCTTAGTTATATTTTTAACTTTTGTATGAGGTTTACTTTCAGCTATATACTTTTGCTTGTAAGTTGCCTTGAGTCCTAAATCAGGGGAAAAAAATAGTGACCAAGATACTAGATCAGCTACTTAGTTAAATACATTTAATTAAGAGGTGTCTCCTAGCCTGATCCCCCCAATCCCTGTTTTCATCTGTGAAATATTGGATGCTATGATATTTCTCCCTCCCCCCTCTACTTTGCCCCTTCCTTGATGCTGTTTTCTGTGTGAACACACAGTGTCTTAGATGAAATAAGGTGACAATATACCACAGCTGCTTGCTTCTCTGGTATCTTCTGCTGTTTTTTCCCCCTAATCTTCCTATTTACTACCTTGAATATTCTTCAGGGTTTTGGTTGTTTGATGGTTTTTGTTTTTCTTTGTGTGTCTCTGTGTGTGCTTGTTAAGCTCTCCTTGTAAACCTATAATCCTGAAAGATTTCCAGAAGACGATAAGACTAAGAGATAAATGAACTGCTAGATTACCGCTCTTTGGAACATTGTCCTAATTTTGCACCTTATGCTCCAACTAAGCTTAAATAAGTAGAAACCACAGAAGGGAAAGGAGAGGGAGATCTCAGAAGCTCCCTGTCCCAGTTCTGATACACCACGGGTGAGTGTATGTGCCTTCAAGTTGCTTGTTGACTTATGGTGACCCCTGAATTTCATAGGGTTTTCTTAGGCAAGGAATACTCTGAGGTGGTTTTAAGCAAGTTCCTTCCTCTGTAATGGTGCCTAAAGCACCTAAATCTCCCTAAAGACTAAGTTTCGGAAAGGTTTGTCTTCTTTTGCAAAAGAAGCAGCGAGATCATCTTTTTAGCTCTAGTGTTACGTTGACTTGGCTGCCATAATTTGTTGATAATGTGGTTACTAATGGCCAATTTATTATTAATAGTAGTAGTAGTAGTAGTAGTAGTGGGCAGTATATTGCCATAACTGCTATTACTAGGGAAATTGCTACATGGTAAAGCAGGGGCATTAACTAAAACCATTTCTATTTGCTCAAGCTTTTTTCTGACCTTGAGCCTTTGTTGGTTTTGATTCATGTTTCTTTTTCCCATTCCTATTTTGCCTTTGATGGTTTTACTGAAACAAATAAGTATTTGTCATGAGGAGAGATGAGCAGCTTCCTGCCAAATAGGTGCAACATTTCACTACTTCTTTGTGTTGCCTCAACTAGGGTGAATTTCAAACATTAATTCCAGAACTAGAGTATCTGTCATTCACTTCACTATTCAGTTCCCTGGCCTCTCCCCCTGCTGCACTATCACTGCCAGCCTTCTGTAAAACCATGTGTAGATACACATAATAATTAACATGGGGGAAGTCTCTATGGGATCATATATGCAGTTGTTATTGTTGTTGTTGTAAATTGCCATCAAGTTGACTTGGACTTATTGTGACTCTATTGTTAGCAGGCTGTACACCTGACATGGTCTAATCAGCAAATATGAGTCAATTGGCATAAAAATATATATAATACACTGCTATGGCTGCATGGCCATGCTGTCTGAGAGGAAGACTGGTTGAATATGTGTGTTGTAAAATTAGGTCAAGTAAGACTTCAAGGCACAACCAGGTCAGAGAAATTCCAGCAACGATGGACTTACAGTTAACCTTCAACGACTCAACCTTTAGAGACAATCACACTTGTGATGTTTTCACAAAACAGCTGATTGTCTTAGTCCCTCTTCCTCTGACCACTGGAACTTCCCTTTTGTCCTGACACCTGCCTAGCAATCAAGGAGCTATCACAATTCCACTTACCCATTTGTCACCTAATGCTAAGACCATTAATCCATTCCAGACTCCATTGTTTATACTGCCAGAGGGCCATTTACACCTTCACCCTCCAGGCAGAAAAATAATATTTAAACCCCAGTTTTAGTCAAATCTCAGTACACTTAGGTCCTTTTCGCACAGCATTTGCCATGCGAATGGGCGCCTGGAACATCACGCGATTGTGAGGAGCGATCTGCATGACACACTTACAATCATCCAATGCTCCAGGGTAGGGCAGGCACTGCTCACACACTTTTTCATTTTCAGCTGAAAATGGTGCGTGATCGCGCATTGTTCCAGGGCTCTGCGCACATTGCTCTAGGGGTCCCATGTGCATTTGCCATGCATGTGGAGCCTCCGAAGCCACAGCGGTCACGCTTCCTGCCCCAGTGCAGCCTGTGAAATTCCCAGGCTGCGCTGCGGAAGGAAGAGGCAGAGCTCTCATGCTGCCTGCTCAGGAGCAGGCAGCTCGTGTGGAGCTGAAGCAGCGGGGACACAAAATCCTCTCACTGGAGGCTGCTCCTGCGATCCCCGCACCCCAGCACCAAGAAAAGATGAGTTGCGGAAAGGGCTTTAAAATGCCTTGCCAGCCAAGCCAATTTGGCCAGTGTGTAACTGACTAAGGCCATTTCCACACCACACTGTTATAATGCCATTATTCCACTTTCAACATCCTGTGGAGTTCTGGGGTTCATAGTTTACTGAGGCCAAAGAGCTCTCTGGCTGAGAAGCCTAAATGCCCCTCCCTAAACTGCAAACCCCAGGATTCCACAAGATGTTGAAAGTGGAATAATAGCACTATAATAGCGTAGTGCGGAAATGACCTCAGTTTGAGGCAATTGAAGTAAGCCTGCACAAAACCCATACTCATTTTCATGTTCTTTTGCCCTCACATGTGCCTTTTCTTTGCAATTATACCATGTATAAACCATTTTGCAAACCATTTTCCCAAATGCAATTATTTTCACTAATATACCAACTTTTTGTGTGCAGTTCCCATTAATAAATGCAGCTGTATATGCATTTTTTTTAAATAGAGAACTACATCATGAAATTTGGAAAAGTAAAAGTCTTGAAGTATAACTCCATTTTTGGTTCATATATTGCTTGGGGAAGTGTACATTAGGGAAGCAGGAATTAAAAACACAAACCAAATACTTTTCTCAGCTTATCCTCGGTGGCAGGCCACACCACCAACAAACAACTAAGAAAATATTTAAAATTATTCTCTTCCCTTTTCAATCTCTGTACAATATCTTTTTAATCGCAAAGCACCGGTTAATCCAAGCTTTTGAAATCTATAATAATCAAAGAATCTTGTCATACTTTCTACTCATTTTGACCGACAACCTCCCCTCCCCAAAATGAGAAACGTATAATCTCGTAAAGCTACAGAGATTTCTGATAAAAGGTTAGCAGGTAAATCAAACCTGAAATGAATGGATTAGAAAAGAAAGGTTGCTGTAATATTCTTTCTCGTTCAGCAAGACAGAAGCAGATTTTGCTGAAACTTGCTCTCTAATTCCCATCTGGAAAGGCATTACTTGGGGAATGAACAGGTCTGTGGAAATGTCTTTTTTTAATGACATCTGTAAACTCAAAAACCTACAACTGGAGCTAGCTTAATCTGTCATTCAACAGCAGGTGCTCTGCATGCAATCACAGCTCTGCTGATGAAAATCAGATATTCTGGGTACACAACCTGTTCCATTTGATCATCTTGGTGCTTTATCCTGCCTTTAACCTGTCTTCTTCCTTCAGCCCCAGATGTATCCAGGTGAATGATTGCATGCACCAAAAAAAAAAAAAGGGGCATCCGTATTTGGGTTGGTTTGAGCTTTAGTATATATACCTTGCCCCAAGAGATTTGGTTGAATATAAAAGACTAGAGTATATACTTGTCATTGCCTGGGATTTTATTTTTTCATAGGTGATACTTGTTTCAAAGATTTGAGATCCTGTGTCTCTAATTCCCCAAACTGTCTTGTCTAGTACCTGTAACTTTTCTCCATATTCCACAATCAAATCTGTATTCAGAGTTATTAACATGCCCTCCTCCTTGCTGCTAGGCCTCATTTCCATAGCAACTGGCCAGGCCCAAGAGCTCACTGGCTAAGAATTCTGAAGGCCCCTCCCTAAACTGCAAACCCCAGGATTCCATAGAATCTTCGTAGGTAGCCAGTCATATGAGGTCTTTGCGTGACACAGACAACAGACAAACTTTGATTTTTATATATTAGATTACAAAAGCTAACCTTCATTCATTGTGGATGAAATAGTGGAGGATAACAGAGGAATGGACAAATCTATCCTTTTTACTTTCTCCCATGGCTGAATTTCTAAAATATCAAGTTATTTCCATCCCAAATATGAAAACATTGCAAATTGTGACATTAAAAAATGAAACAAAATGACATTCTCAATGTCTGCACTGGCCAAATTCAAAAGTTTACAACTATCCCCAGCATAGTGAGAACCAAGCTGAACCCATCTGCCAGGTAGCTGACGAGAAGGAGGGGCTTGTCAGGAAAAAGACATGGCAGCCCTAATTCAGTGCCCCAAACAAGGCTGAAGAAACAGCTATTCAACTGTAGCATGGATGCATGAACCAAGTTCTTTCCATCTCAGATGCATGAGACATAGCATGGCAGCGTTAGAAAAGAGCAGAAGAAGAAACAAAAGGGAAATTTCAGACCACCAAATGTTTAAGAATTTATCATTCCCAAAAGCCCCAGCTAAGGATACAGAACTGTGAGAGTTGCGATGCAAAATACCCAAAGGTTCAAAGGGTGCTCAGACCTGCTATTATTTCAAGCATATATATTTGGACGTATTCTGTCAATAAAACTTGCTTTTGAGAAAACAATATTGGCTGTGATTAAGCTCTTGGTCACCTTCTTTTGGTATTTCAAGGGTTCATACATGTATTTTCCTAAGCCCAGTGGCAATCCATGAGGCACACGAGCAGCCTCGTTGCATCCTCCCTTGAGTATGTGTGTGCATGTGCTTTCAAGTCACCTGTTGATTTACAGCTACCCCAGAATTTCATAAGGTTTTCTTAGTCAAGGAATACTCATATGTGCTTTTGCCAGCTTCTTCCTCTGAAATATAGCCTACAGCACCTGGTATTCACTGGTGGTCTCCCATCCAAGGACTAACCATGACTGACCCTACTTAGCTTCCAAGATCAGACAGGAACTGTTGCCTTTAGAGTATTTCGACCCGTCCTTGTGTATCCCCTGCTAGCAGACCCCATCCCAGGGAGTATAATTTTAGTATTAAAATGCATCCAAGCCAGAGGTGACTAGTCTGGCATGCAGATAGTCTGTCTGGTGATTGGACAAAAGATCAAAGACTCGAAACTTTGCCTGCCACACCTCCATAGGAAACCTCGGGAAGGCACGTAAGCACAGGTAATGGGCCATCAGCTACAATAATACTTTGGGGAGATTGAATGATTCCCCCGGACATATTAAAGGAACATCCAGTTACACGGTGTGACCATCATGCAGCCATCAGGCAGCTCTCACGCAACCATTATCCTTCAGTTTCAGCCATTATCCTTTCTGGGAAGAGGGTCTGCCCCCAAGGCATGTTTCACCCTATGACTAGACCCCCTTTTTGAGACTCTATTTTGGAGCTCCCCCATATCTGACTAGCAGACTGTCACTCTGGTAATTGAGACTTCCCTCAGGCCCTCTCCCTGTGTTGAGTTTTTCACCACTTGTCTTTTTCTCTGGCCAAGACTTCTGTACAGGTACAGTTATCACCCCTTTCACAGTCCCTCCGCTTTTCCTCTATCTATTTTCACCTCGATAGTCCTTGTGTGCTTGCGAGAGAGATTGTGTGTGTGTGTTTGTGTGTGTGTGAAAATATTTTCTAATAAAACATCTTGATCAAACTGTTAGCCTGGTTCTTTTGTGATCTGACTCCGTAGACATTGGGTAAAAGATCTTACTAATTGTTGCCCTGCCCTCTGCATTGTTAAAAGCCAGTGCTCTGCTAATTTCCCCAACTTTGGCATTTTTGGAACTAATCAAGGTATCTCCAAGGGGACCCTCTGAAGTGAGGGTAACACTTGGGACTGCCTCCAAGCAATTGTCTTTCACACATGAAAGCACAAATTGGAAACACTGTGGCTGAAGTATTGCCTTCTGTGGAACTATGCTGACGTAGTTGCACAATCATTATGCTACATCACCCTTCTGCTGAATGCTGACATGGTGCAACCAACAGTATCTCTGCCAATGTGCTTACATATCATCCCAATGTGAACAGCTGTCTCTTCAATCCTGGTGAATCAGGTGGTACATTGAAGGCACTGACAAATAGCTAAGCACCATCGACGCATGTGCATCCACATGGCTTGAATCCTTTTGGTTGGTCCCAACCAGAGTAAACTCATTTTCACAACTGTTCAGTAATGAGTCTACATGTAGATAAATCCACTGGATTCAACAGCTCTATTCTAGGAAGGAATAAGATTTATGCCAGTGTGAAATGGTTATATTTGTGGAATTCCACAAATGCAATCATAAACTAAACACATTGGCCATTGCACAATGGCCAAACAAGCACAGCCTGATATATAAGGGAACTTACCTGTGTGCATGACACCAACAGAATTTGAGCCTATGACCTTTGGTGGGGCGTTATAATTTCCAGTACCCTCTCAGCCAGCCTGGATGTTCATGTCTGCTGGGGGACCCGGGGTGGGGGTGATCCCAAAAAGTAACTTTTTCCAAGCTTGGCATGAAAGCACAAAGCTTGCACATAAGAAGCAGCAGATAAGTAACTTAAGTGCAAATCAGGAAGGCCCCAGGTTCATGCCTCACGTCTGCCAGCCAAACAAATCATCAAGTTGTAGCCTCAGCCTTAACTGGCTGTTGCAGAAAATCTTTTAACTGGAGCGTGTTGTATTGTTTTTGCATCATTACTGTGTTTCCCTTCCTTTTTAAATTGTTGTAAATTAATGTGTTACTATAACTGTTTCTTGAATTGTTTTTAAACTTTGCATTGTGCCTTGTTTTAACTGTATTTTGTTTTAACTTCTGTTGTTTGCCATCTTGGGTCTCAAGTTGGGAGAAAAAAAGACTGCCAATGTAATTAATTAATTATACCCTTCTTCCCCTTCGCCCTCCTCGAGAACACATTAATTGTTGTTATTTTATTTATATGCTGCCTTTTTTTTTCTCAGAATAGGACCCAAAGTGGCTTCCAAAAAAAGTTTTTTAAAAAATTAAAAATTGGTTTTCTGGTGTTCCTCGTCTTATCGAATCAAAGAAATCTTCGCTATCAAAAAGAATATATATGCATGCCTAATGTGTATGTCACCAAGAGGATCTCACTTTTGTATAAAATATGCAGAGAAGACTTATGTTGCACCTGCCTGCTCTGTAGCTGCTAAACATAAAGAGGCTCTCAGGCCATTTCCGCACTAGCCTGTTATAGCGGGATGATTCCACTTTCACATCCTCTGGATCCTGGGGTTTGCAGTTTCAGGAGGGGCCAGCCGGCCCCTCCCGAAACTGCAAACCCCAGGATTCCAGAGGATGTTGAAAGTGGAATCATCCCGATATAACAGGCTAGTGCAGAAATGACCTCAGACAAAGAAGGAGGTCACCCTAATTCAGTTCAGCAACATGAAGATGATTAAATATACAGGGATTCAAAGTCAGACTTTTAACAGCTTAATAGTTGCCCAGATGGAAAAAATCTGTCAGTTTTTCTTTCTCCCACATTCTTTTCTTAAAAATAAAAATCCCACGTTCTCTCTGTTGAATTTCTGAAGCTGTGAATGTGTGATTTCTGAAAAGTTGTATTTTAAAAAAATGAATTTCTCACCAGTTACTCAGCATTCTTGGAGTAAATCATGTTTCTTTTTTACTCTTGTGACCACTTATTTTTCAAGATATTAGCATGTTTTCCTTTGAAAAAAAAACTGGCATGTCATTTAACTAATTGTGGAAGAGAACTTTACAAGTCATTCCCGCAGAGCAATGGGAGGAAAAGACTGGATATCTATTTGGAGACAAACAGCACCGTTCTTCAAATTGGTTCAAGTGCAGAGATGTTTGTGTTATTAATGTCTATTGAAATTTACTGTAGTTCCTAATTTGCAGCCATCACTAGACGGGTATCATGCCATGTGATTTATGCCCAAGCAAAAACCTTTACTAACTCAGTCCTCGTAAATATGATCATGTCATAATTTAGCACTAGATTTCATCTTTTAATGAAAGAGAAGTTAATACGATGGTTATTAATGCTATTTTTAGCACATTTAAAATTGCAGCATTGTGATAAAACAGTCTATTCAGTGGTGTGGTTTTTAAAAAAAAAAAAAAAGAGCTCAAAATGAAACCTTAACAGCTTTAATTTTTGTGGACTTGGCACTGAATTGCAATGTATTGTAATGCCAAATGCAAAAATTATTGCCTGTAAGATGTATCGTACAATGGACCTGAAAGGGGAATCTGCAGTGTTATGGCATATTCTATATAAAACATGAAAGTCTTGCTTTCAGAGGCCTAATCTAAAGACCTGGAACTGAAAATCCCACATAAATAACACTTGTGTCGTTATTGTATCCAACTTCCTTTTCCCTGTGACTTGATTTGAGCATTAAATAGTTGTGGAAAATATGATCCATAAATAAACTACGATCTTGACTTATGCTTCATTCCTGTTAACAAGTAATTCTTCTTTTCCTCACCCCTGCTGGTCATATGGTGCAGAGACAGTCAAGGGCACAAGGTGATGATGTCACTGGATAAATTATTCTATACCGTTCATGGGGAGAGAGAGAACTCCAATAGGGATGAGTGAGAATTTTGTGTCAGGTCATTTTTTTTTAAAATAAGAATTTACTAAAATTTGCATCTTTCTTCAGTTTGGGGAGGAAAAGCATGTGAGGATTTTAAAATCTTGCGAGGCCATTTCTGCACTAGATTGTTATAGTGCTATTATTCCACTTTCAACATCCTATGGACCTGGGGTTTGCAGTTTAGGGAGGGGCCTCAAACTGCAAACCCCAGGATTCCATAGGATGTTGAAAGTGGAATAATAGCACTATAACAGTCTAGTGTGGAAATGGCCTAGGAGAAAATGAAACTGTGGCCTTTTCCCCACTATGCTCTTCCAGTGCCATGATTCCACTTTCTTTTTTTTTCTTTTTTTTTTAATATAATTTTATTCAAATTTCAACAAATAAAACAAACAGTAATTTCTGCAATGTTACATGTAATGTTTTTCCTTCTTCCTTTCCTTTCTGGATTACAATTATTGATATTCCCTCTATTTGCTATATCACGTATCGCAATAAAATGCTAATAATCTATAATTTGTTAGTTCCTGCTATATATTTCTACTTTACTTGCTGCATGATATTTCATTAACTGTTAACTGTATAATAATTGTTATCATGAAAGACGTAATGCCCTCCGTCTACCCCCAACCCAAATCTGTAACAATCTTCCACTCTTTGTTTATGTCCTCATCTGATTTCCCTAAACTACAACCCCCAGAATTCCACAGGACATTGAAAGTGGACTAACAGCATTATAACAGTGTAGTGCAGAAATGGCCCAATAGATTTATCCATCCGAGAAGAAGGCTTGGAGCACTTGACTGTTAAAAGTCTCTCTTTGATTCCTTACGTATTCAAATATGTTTGTGCTGAATTGGGGTTGCCGTATTTCTCCCCCCGCCTGAGAGACTGCTTATCTGGAGCTCTTACATGACAAGCAGGTACAATATGGTTCCCTCTATGCTGGGAACTGTTGTACCTATCCACAATGACCTCCGCAAATAAACAATACTTTCTTTTTGATGTGCTTTTGAAAAATTTAGTATGGCATGTATTTAGTATAGAGTATAGTGTCCAGGCCAAGAGAAGTTATAGTACCACTCTATTCTCCTTTGGCCAGACCTGGAATACTTTGTTCAGTTCTGGGCATCCCAGTTCAGGTAGGATATTGACAAACTGGAACGTGTCCAGAGGAGGGCCACCAAAATGGTAAAAGGCCTGGAAACCATGTGATAAGAGGAGAGGCTTAGGGAGTTGGGTATTTTGGGGCTAGAGAAGAGAAAGTTAAGAGAAAACATGCTATCCATGTTTAAATATTTGAAAGGATGTCATATAGAGGATGGAGCAAGCCTGCTTTCTGCTGCTCCAGAGACTAGGATATAGAGGAATGGCTTCAAACTTCGGGAAGAGATTCCATCTAAATATCAGGAAGAACTTCCTTATTGTAAGAGCAGTCCAACAGTGGAATATGCTGCCTCAGAGTGTGGTGGAGTCTCTTTCTTTGGAGGTTTTTAAAAAGAGGCTGGATAACCGTCTGTCAGGAATGCTTTGATGGTATATTCTTGCATGGCAGGGGGCTGGACTCGATGGCCCTTGTGGTCTCTTCTGACTCTATGATTCTATGATTTGCAGGGCAGGACAGAAAGAAGTTGAAGATTTTTTTTAAAAAAAAAATGAGTGTGGGAGAAAGTATAACTGATAAATTTTCCATCCCTAAACTTAACACAAAATTCTGCTTACTACAATAGCAGTGGCAGCAGAAGTAGAACTCTGTTATACTAACATGAACTTCCATCCAATAGTTTTATGTTTTGCTTTGTTTTTAGCATGCAGCTGGTTACAAAATATGCAGTTGGATAAAACTGTGCAGGTGGAACACTAATAATGTGCAGTTGGGAAAATGAATAGGATGTTGGATCTATTAGATTTGTTCAGTGTTTATTAAACATTCAATAAAATATACAGTATACACTCAGGTTTCAAAACAAACTGTTCAGACTATACTATTTTCTTCTTTTTGGTCAGAACTTTCCCCTTTTCATCTTTATCTTCAGGTGGGTAACACTGTCACATCCTTGTAAATACCCTTGAATTACTTTTCTTCCTGTGCCTAACTCACACCCAAATTTCCTTTTCCTTTCAAAAGGGTGAGTTGTACAGTTGGAATAACCACTCTAATTTATTAAAAATCTGGTTCCACACTTTTGAAAAATGTAGCTTTTGCAGAGCTCTTTTCAAAAAGAAGAACTAAGAATGAATGAATGACAAGGAGAGTGAACCACTAGGCCACTAAGACACCTTTTTGCAGAAGGATTTCTCTTCCTCCGGTGACTTCCTTAGCAAAACTGCAGAAACCTTTCCACTGATGCACTTTGCAAGGCCTTTGCCTTCCCTGCACTGGCTGCCCTTGGCTGCAACAAAACCATAAAATATTTTACTGCAAAGCTATGAACAATCCATATGTCCATTTGATGCGACAGGCCACCAAGAAGCCAGTGCTGGTGGGGTAACATAAGGATATCTGAAGGTGACACATGCTGTCATTTGATGAACAGAGATGCAGGATGTGGAAGTGGGGGGAGGTTCTGGCAGCCAAAGGCTTGGCCTTGACAACTTGTGATGGTGACCAGGTGGGGTGTGTTATCTTAATAGTCTGGAGCTCTTGTGAGTTATTTGCTGATAGATGTAAACAGCTGTTATTCTTGGTAATGGAAAGCAATTAGAAACATCTGTACTCTTGGCTATGAGTAATGCTTCCTATCCTCATGGCTCCCAAGTGCCAATTGGAAATAACTACATCATCTGAGTATGGCTGGCAAGTCTACCCTGCATTCTGGACCGATGATTAGTACTGAGCTGTGAAGAACAAGAGGTGAAGAGCAGGGAAAAAGAGGTAGCACCTGGCATGGAGGAGGCTGGAAGAAGAGAGGGACCAATCAAACCACCCAGCTGGGCGAAGTGTCATTACTCTGATCAATGCAACAAGAACAATCGCTTATTCTGATCTGAACCAGAAACAGAAAGAACCCTGGCAGGGCAAGTGAACATTTCTCCATAGATCATTGCTAGTGTTGACACAACACATGCAAAAGAACTCTTTCTCACCTTACAGATTGGCTATGGGGAACAGTAGGGACCATAGCTCAATGGTAGGGCACATATTTTACATCCAGGAAGTTTCTGGTTCAATACCTGCTGTTGTGTATGTTTAGTCTTGATATCATGGAATATGAAAGCCCTTTCCATGTCGCTCTGGAGAACTGTTGTCAGGCTATATTGGGCTATGTGAACAAACAGTCTCTCTTAAAGTAAGATGCCTGTCTAGTTTCTTAAATTTGAATTTGTATTTTGTTGCCATGTTGTGTGGTTTGGTGCTCCTCTTACTGTGAAGTGGGCTTTCCATGTTGGACGGAGGTCAAGTGACCACCGTAATACTCATCAAAACTCGGAATATCTCATAAGAGTCTAGTCTTTACAAAATTTCCATTATTATTGTCTCTCCATGAGACAATCTTTTCATTTCTGGAGAGTGATAGGTAGCCACCATTGGGGGATACCTCCCAAGTGGGATGACGACTACTATGTGAAAGAGCGAGTTCTTACACAATCTGGTCCCATGACACCTCTGATGTAGAGGGATCTATGAGAAGACCTGTCTTTGAAGTCAAATGTTTCAGACTTATCCATGACCCAGTTAATGGAGGGCAATATTCAGGAGTTAGACTTGAATTATATTGCCCGAATGGTTGCTCTAGCAACAAACTACCTACCCCAAATGCCAGATTCCACTGTAAGCCACTGCCTGAATCTTGCTGTGTGATTTTTGCCAGTCCTGGGCTCTGCCCTAAAATGTCATTCAAGAGCTTCTCTGGGACTCAGTTAAACTGATACAGAACACTTAACCGACCATCTGAAAGCAGCTTTTGCACATCATAGTATGCAGAGAAACGTGGAGGTGTGTCTTGTGCTTTTATTGTAACATATGAAGATGGGCTTGCATAATGAAATTCAGGAATGCATTGTCTCTGTATCTTGAGCTGGCACCCCTTCCCTGTGCAAGTTCCCTTTCAGACAGGAGAGCCAAATCACAAAGATGTACATCATTTGTACATCTCCTATCCGTGTTGGCTAAGATTTCCTATGATAACCCTTAATTCAATCTATTGTTTTCACATGATCTTTTAGGGATTTGAGGCTTGGGGGAGCCGGACAACCAGTAAGTCCACCTTAGTTGTGAAAAGTTTATATAACAGAAGCTGGAACACAGTGCATGAACCAATTCTAGGAAGGCACAGCTTGCATCATAAGGAGCTTACATTCTGCAGTAAGAGTGTCAAACTCCTGGTGCTTGTTGGGCTTGGGGGAGGGAAGGGCAGGAAATCTGAATAGGCTGGCAGTGTGCACCTCTCCTGGGAGCTGTTGATTCCATAGCTGTTTAATCCTCAGCTTGGAGGCTGTCTTGGCAGCCACGGCGCTCCATGATTGCCAATTGTGCAGTGTTGGTTTCTGAGATGGGAACACCTGTTTATTAGCATTTGGTTGAGCACATCCAACATATTTCATGGAGGCTGCAGAGGGAAGGGGGAGGATGCTTCTGACAGCTTGAGTTTTTATTACTATTATTTTGCTCGATTGCCAGGCTGGTTGATTGCCCTTCGTTGTGAAGGGGTTCCTTTCCTTTCGACACAGTCTTGCTGCATTTCTCTCCGGTCCCTGCCCTCCTCCCACCTCAGGGCACCACACAATGGTTCTGGAGAACAGGATGTACTCCAGGTTCACAATGGATGGTTCTATTGTAGAAGCCATATGGCAAACAGAAGCTGCTGTTTCCTGCTAGGAAACAAAGGAAGTCCCCATTGCAAGACTGAAGCACTCCTGTACCAAATCAGTTAGAGCCTGACATTTCCAGCTGATCAGCTGGTATTGTGTGCTTTTTCAAAGCTTTCTCAGGAAGCTCTATACCAGTGGTTCTTAAATGCTGGTCCTCCAGATGTTTTAGACTTCATCTCCCAGAAGCCCCAGACAGCTTGGCCAATAATCAGAAATTTGAGGAGATGAAGCCCAAAGCACCTGGAGGACCACAGCTCTATAAGAAGGGAAATCCATTGATCTACCAAGGAACCGATAACTTGTGAAAGTGCACATGGACACAGTCATGTTTGCAGCAATGGACTGATATTGCAAAGGGTGGTATGGCCTGGTTATTCTTAATTGTCAAATGAGTGGTCAGGCAGGACAAAGGTCCTTTCCACATGTGGGGGGAACGGGCAAAAACGCCAAAAATGGAGCTTACCAGCAGCCAGGCGAGTCCATCGCCACGTGGAGCAGCGCTCGCTCGCTGCTCCGCACTCCTCCGGTGTCCCAAATGGTGGCTTCCGGTTGGTGGAGGCTCTCCACCAACCGGAGAAGCTCGCCAGCCGGAAGCCCATCCCCGGCAGATCTGCAGGCACGCACTTGCATGCCCCTGCAAATCTGCTTCTGAGCTGGGCAACGGAGCAGCACGGGGTTGCGCACTCCCTGGTTTTTAAAAACCTCTGAAAAGAGATTTTTAAAAACCATGCTGCACGACCAGCTCCAGTCGCTCCTGCATGGATTGAGGTGTGGAACTACAAAAAGTAGTCCACGCCAGTCCACGCTATGGTGCAGAAGACCTCCATTGGAGGTCGCTCTGCACCATTTTAAAATGCTAATGTGGAAATGGCCTAAGTGATTCACACATGACCTTTCCTTGGAATTTCACATAGGCTAGGGCCATTTTCACGCTAGAAGCCATTAGCATGATATATTGTTACAATTGCAGCATTGCCATTTGTGCAATGCCATTGGGTTAGGAACACTGTTTTCTGCATCTTTCTGCCTTCAGCTGATGAGTAGTGGTATTGCCACTGGTGTTGGTTCTGCACCACAGCATCCTTGGCCACTCCCTGTCCCACCTTCACCCACCCCATCACCCCAATTGGTCAGGGGGGTTGTTTTTCTTTGGAAGCTGTATTAAACACAGCAGTATACTATTGCATTTTCAAACTATAATGCCTAAGAATGTATTTTTAAAAAAATTAAAAATTTTAACTCAAAGGAGAACTTTCAAGTAAACACAGAGAGGTGATAGATTTCGAAGTTACCATGCCATGGGAGTCACTGAGGGAAGGACAAGCTAGGCACACCCACAGCCCACTCACTACTGGACTCACGATGACTGGAAACACTATCAAGCACTATAACAGTACCACACTGAGCTGGCTGATGGGATTGAAGAGCTAATGGAGGCTCTCAATGGATTTTTTCTGGAAATAGAATATGGCTAATTGGTAACGCCTGGGGACAGGATAGCAGTTGGATAGCAATGACATTGTGCGGTAGCATGGCTCCTGACCCGAAAACAACCTGTCGCTATGACGGTATAGTGACGCCATGCAGAAATGGCCTAAGCATGTGCAATCTCTTTCAGCCCATAGGCAAAATACAATTTCAGAAATGTTGTTAAAGGTGACCTCCAAGTAGTTGATGAGTCCAAAGGATATGACCAAATGTACCAGTATATATTAGTTTGAAGCTCACACTAGCAATAACTGTGCTTCAGGAGGAATGCATTAGACTTTTAGAATGAAAGTGATGTACAAAAGGTAGGAAACAATCAAGCCATGATTTCATAGGGAAGGGGGCATGGTAGTCTGAGGAACCCCAGAGGACAAGATTGTAACCCCAAAAGAAGAGCACCTAGAGAACCACCTGTTCCTATACAAACCTGTCCAGAGACTAAGATTGGTCCTCAAGCTCTGAGTAGCCATGCTATCTGAGATTAAAAGGCAAATAAAAAAGGAGACAGGGCCTTTTTAGTTGTAGCACCTTGTTTTTGGAATTGTTTTCCTAAGACGTTTCACATAGCGCTACCTTTATTTTCTTTTGGATGCCAGGTGAGAATCCCTTTGTTTTAGTCTCTTTTATGATGAATTTTTGTCCTACCAGTCTATAATTATTCTTGTTGCTTAATATTTAATGTGCTTTATGGTTTAATTCTTATAAGCTTCTCTGCAGCAACATCAGTGATTTTCAATCACTTTCTGTTGCTAAAAGGAAAAGGCCTCACCTGGGTTCAAAATGGCCACAGGTCGAAAAACCTGGCAAAAATGCTTCCTACAGGGCATTTATGGGCAAAAGAGATATATTTTTTGCAGGGGATGCAACAACAGTACAATCCTCCATGGTCTCCAAAGAGGCCAATGCAGCATCTTGCCTCCCATAGTAGCCCAGCTCTTCCTTATAGGCCTATAGAGATCATCTGGAAACTGATCATTTGGTTCAAAATACAGAAGCTAGCCTGTGAAGCTAGTCAATTAGAACAGATTTTATTTTGCCAGCAGCCAGTAGATATACCACTGCATAGGCAGCAAATCTACCCTTCCACAACTGCTTCAAGTTGAAAGAACTTCTGCTGATGCCTAAATAGGGACCACTGCTGTATATTCTCTAACTGTCTCCGTTTGGCAGGGACAGCCGCAATTAACCCTCTGTACTTGCACTTTGTTATTTTCTTCTAAAATGCCCCAGTTTCTCTCTCCTCCTCCCATTTTCTCCCTCTGTCTTCAGCTTACCTGAAGTTGAGTGCAAGCTGAGTTCAAAATGGAAAAGTAGTTGGCATTCAGTTAACTCAGAGATGTGGAGATGAGAGGAGGGAAGGGGGCAGAATCACACCCTTCCCAGTAGGTTCAGGCAAAAGCAAAAGTACTGTCTGAGTTCCTGTTCACCTCAAAGCAGCTATAGGAGAGCAATAGGAACATCTAGGTTCACCAGCCCACTAGCTGTTCCTATTTCGACATGAGACTGTTATAGTGTTATTATTCCACTTTCAACATTCTATGGAATCCTGGGGTTTGCAGTTTCTGCAAACCCCAGGATTCTATAGGATGTTGAAAGTGGAATAATAGCACTATAACAGTCTCGTGCGGAAATAGTATAGGTCTCCAGATTTCTACCCCCAGACTCAAACCACTACTTCACGTTGGCTCTCTAAAGTGGGTGGAGGAAGACATTGAAAAAGCCAAAGATTTTTCTACATCTTGGTTCAGTCATTAATCAAACTAAAGACTTTGGTCAACACAGGACTTGGAAGGGCAGCAGAAAAAAAGCTTGCCCTCTCTTCCATGTGACATTGTTTCAAATATTTAAATATGGCTGTCATGTCATCTCTTAAACTTCTCTTTTCCAGCTTCCTTATCATCCCTTTTCTTATCATCCAGCCTGAATAAGAGTTCTGGAGAACTCAAAAGCTTACTCACTTGCCCTATTAAAGGTGTCTACCAGCTGTTACCTTTGGTATTTTTCTTATGGACAATGGGTGAAATCCTTCATTGTGCTCATATCATGTGAATCCACACTCACATAGTTTCATAGTGGTTGTGCTACATCACCCTTCTGCCAAATACCCACATTGTGCAACCAGCGGGATATCTGCCAGTGTGCTTGCTTATGGTTCCATTGTGCAATTACTATATGCACAGTGACTGTTTCTACAATCGCAGGGAATCAACTAGTGCATGAAGGAAATCTGCAGCTACATGGTTGAAATCCTGTTGGTTAGCCCCAACTAAAATAGATTCATTGAATCAATTGCTGAATTGTGAGCCAACACACAGTTAAATCCCATAGATTCAATGGCTTTACTCTAGTTGTGACTAACGGTTACAATTTTAGCCTTGTGTGAAATGGCTACATTTATGGAACTCGTCTTACACAATCCACTGAATATGTCCATCTTGGAATAGCCAAAAAAGTACAACCACATACGTAAGGGAACTTGCAGCATGTGACACCAACAGAATTACAGTGATGGGCTTCCTACGTCCTGGATTTGAGAACTGACAGGTTAAAGCATTCACAGTTGGGTTTGAAGAAGCTAGAAAAAAATCACTAAGGACAGCATGGGAAAATATTGGAAGACTTTTGGATGACTGAGGACCATAATGCAGGAGGAGCAAAAGGTCAAAAGCAGGAGTATATTGGGACAGAGAGTATCTCCAGTCCTTTCTGTCTGCTTCCCAAAAGCCTCCCTGTATTCATCAAGCTGCTGTGGCTGCTGTTGTTGTCATCTTTTTTTTCTTTTTCTTTTTTTTGTTATTTTGGGGGATGTCTCGCTTGCCGAGGGCTTCCTGCCAACAAGAACAGAATGTCATTATGAGAGGAGGCTGCTGTGAGCTGCCACCATCGCCAGGAATTTATCACTGCTAGCATTGATTGTAATGGACTCCTTCACCAAATGACTTTGGATGAGCAGGACGTTGGCAGTGGGCTTAAAGTCCTGCATGGCAGTTATTATTAAAGTGAGAGGCCATGTAATAGAATTGGGATGAGGAGGGGAGAGGGGACATCACGTCAGAGCAAGTGGCAATTGCTCACAAAGCCCCACATGCAGAACTACAGAATTTTTCTCCAAATGTCCAGACTGCCGGACAGGCGGTTGGGGAAATAGTCCACTCCCGAACATAGCTAATCCAGTGGCCACGCTAGCAAGAGAAGTCAATATCATGGGAAATTGGCTTGAAAGCAGCTAGAATGGATAGAAAATGGGCATTTTCATCAAATAAGCCCCAGAATAATTTGCAATTGTCCTTCTGATGTGTCTCGGCATAATCTGGGAGATCCAGGATATCTCCACCACCATGAAACACACATAGTTAGATCTAGACACTGTGTTTTAGTCCCCTGGAATGAATTGGTTAAATGATTAACTGGATTTAAGTTAAGTTAAGGACTAATGCATGATGAAAGAGGAAGACTGCATTACAGATGGACTAACTCAGTTAAGGAAGTCATGGCCCTGAGTCTGCAAGAGCTGAGCTGGAGTGGAAGTGAAAGGACTGGAGATACTCTCTGTCCCAATATACTCCTGCTTTTGACCTTTTGCTCCTCCTGCATTATGGTCCTCAGTCATCCAAAAGTCTTCCAATATTTTCCCATGCTGTCCTTAGTGATTTTTTTCTAGCTTCTTCAAACCCAACTGTGAATGCTTTAACCTGTCAGTTCTCAAATCCAGGACGTAGGAAGCCCATCACTGTAATTCTGTTGGTGTCACATGCTGCAAGTTCCCTTACGTATGTGGTTGTACTTTTTAATAACAGAGCTGCCCTGGAAGTTTCTCATTCACAGGGTCTTCATAAGTCAAGAGCAACTTGAAGGCAATTAACAATAACAATAATAACATGATCATAACTTATTAGGATCCAGTACAGACAGCTGTGCTTTCTTTCCTTTCCATAGGTATATGTATGTGTATGTATGTGTATGTGCTTATGTATATATATGTATCATTTAAAGCTTTAGAAAAGTTACTTTTTTGACAGCAGCTCCCAGAATTCCCCACCCACCATGATCTGGCTACTAGCATGATGTATTAGTACAACTGAGTGTCATTTTATTTTAAGAGACATAGACATTTGTGTGCTGTCCATTTTTCTAATTATAGCCTTCTCCTCTTTATTAATTCAATTGACACTCTAGTTTCTTCATAGAGGCTTTTAGAAACCTATCAATGAACTGGGGTTTCTCATTGAAATCACTTTGTCCACTTCTAAAATAGTGCTTTTGAAAATTGAACATCTTCACGAGAACCAGCCTACCAACACCTATTAACCATAACAGCAAAGTTGAACCTCCACCTTTAGAAGCAGTATACCTCTGATTACAAGATCTTAGAAGTAAACAGCATGGTGTACTTCTAAGCCCTGAAAGGTAGAAACAAATAGGGATAATTGAATCTGTCAATCACACATTTTCCCACATTCAGTTTTTCCTAAAGGCTGAGTTCTCTTCAGCACACTCATAAAGAATCTTGTGCATTTTTGTACATTATTACAAAAACAAGCAGAATAAAATTCTCAACCATTTGTTCTGACCAAGTTCAATAAGCTAGATACATACCCACAACTAACCTGAAGGGGACTTTGCAGGCAAATCACTATGGTAGCTGTCATCTTCTCTCACCTACCTCCTGCCTCCAGCCATTTTGGTGCTGATTCAGAAGCTTGCAAACTTTTCTGTAGGCTTTGGAAAGCAGCAGCAATCACTGGGTGGCATTTGGCTCTGCTGGACCTTGGAAGCATAGGCTTCACTTGGGTCCAGCAAAGTGCATATATTTGGCTTCCTGGCAGCTTCTCTGATGCTAGGGCTTTAACTGCCTTCCAATCCTCCTCCTATATCACGCTTATGTCCTTTTATGTTGAATACAGATGTGTATTTCCAATGCTTTACTATAACTTTGGCAGTATGGCATGGGGCCAGATCTAGGTTGTCTTGGGGATGGCTTCTATCAACTGAAGCCAGCACCTCACCACCATGTCTGAAAGAACAGTTATTTCCAACAGGTAAGACATCACAATGTCTTCCAGCCTGCCACGTAGCTATTAAAAATGGAGTGAAACACCCAAGTAGTTACAACTGATATGTGTGACTATACGGAGAATCAAAGCCAGACTTTTAACAGTTAAATGCTCAAATCATTCTGCCACAAAAGATGAAACTATCCATTTTGTTTTCTCCCATTTAACTTTATTTTAAAACTGGGGGGAGTCCTTCAAAGTTATGAAAAAATTTGGAGAGGTGTCGCTACAGGTGAACAAAAGGAGGGCGTTGCTCATCCCAATAAGAATTCTGCTCTCCCCCCAATGAAATTTTCTCCCAGTGCACAAATGTATAACATTGCAGTTTTGTAAAACTGCAGCTGAGTATTTAGAATACAGTCTAGGCCTCCAAAGAAATGGGAGCTGGTGAAAGTCCCAAGGAAATGTGGAGAATTCTAAATGTGAACAGTATTTGCTGTCTCACTCTCTGCAATGCTAGACATTTGGAGACTGAAGAAAAACTTCATTTGGTTGGTAGAATTCTTATTTGAGGGGCAATGCCTTTGTTTGGGAAAGCAGTCCAGGGAGCAGCCATTATGATAATCATGAGCAGAGGAAGATATGGAGTGGTGAAACCATCTTATTATCATGGTAGAAAAGAGGAAGATATGGAGTGGGGAGAAAATCTTATTCTCACGGTAGAAGGGAGAGCCACGGATTGTTAGTTACCCCCAAATAGCCCCCACTTCAAATTCTCTTGATAGCCTTGGCAACAGCCCCTTGCCCCCGGGCTGAAAATGTTGCTGCTCAATGTCAGGCTGGTGAATTGAAAAAAACATCCTTGATCCAGGACTTGATCCTGACGATCATGCCCAGTTGACTTGTATTACAGAGATCTGACTGGATGAAGTGGACAGGGTGGTGGTAAAACCTCTCCCAGCTTTGTCCAGTTGCGTTCTTGGTACAACAGCAGGCTAGGCCTGGGGGCCACTTTTGCCACCCAGCTTCTTAATGCCTTAACTGTAAAGGAGAAATGAGAAGGGGCCTCGCTTCCTTGGGGCAAATTTGCCTACTCACTGAAGTCATTTCCACACTACACTGTTATGGTACTATTATTCCACTTTCAACATCCTGTGGAATTCTGGGCTTTGTAGTTTACTGAAGCCAAAGAGCTTTCTGGCTGAGAATTCTAAAGGCCCCTCCCTAAACTCCTAAGCCCAGGATCCCATAGGCTGTTGAACATGGAATAATAGCACTGTAACAGGATAGCGTGGAAATGGCCTGAGATCCCAATCTTGTTGTCCAATGGCCATGCCCTCTTCTTTCATGATTCTATAATCTGGTGGTTTCTTGCATTTTTGTAAATCTTACCCCATTCTAAATTGTTGGAATGTAATTCCTAAGGTTCAGTTGTCTCTCAGGAACAGCAGTAAACTAAGATACGCTGATATTTCTGGTCCCCTTCTTTTGCCTTTGGCCCCAACCACCAATGAAAGATGGCCATTGAGAATTTATCAGCGAATTAAATTCAGAGAATTAATTCAGAGAATTAAATTCAGCCATAAGGCTGAGAAAATATCTCTACCCTTGCTATAAAAAGTTCTTTAAGCCTTGTTGAAAACTTCAATATTGGCAGAAGCCTTACACCTGGATTTTTTAAGGATGCAAAAATTCTGTGTTATACTTATTCATGTCTAAAACTTACAAAATGCCCTTCTGGTTATGAAGACTTCTAGTCACCTGGCATTTGTGGTTTTTACTGGAATACGCCATGCTACTTTTGATGCCTTGAAGCAAGAGATAAATTGCAATGTCCAGCCTCAAGACCATCCATCTTCTTGATGGGAATCTGCTCTAATGGCACACCATGGCATGGACCATTCATTATGCCCAGCCCATCCATCATGCCACATCAGGCAATGTGTTTTGGCCACGATGACTGGATGACAAGTCTCCCAATCTGCATAAGGTAACTATCTAGGTAATTGTTTGTGTTTGCCCTAGAAAGGAGAGGAGGGGGTGTCAGATTTCTCCACAAAGGCAATTGACTTCTCATGAAGACATCAAGAATCAAGGCTGCTTTCTTATCACAGACAAAGCTTGTCTGCCTTGATAAATATGAGGGAGGCTCCTGGGCTTGTAACTTGACAACTCACTCTTTCAACAGCAAGATGATGTACAATGCAAACATGCTGTTTGAAATGAATCTGCCAGCAGATTATCCAAAGTGCAGGTGACAATTCAGAAGAAGAGACAATCCAAATCTCCATTGGCTTAGACTGATGCTAGGGGACGAGGGTTGAGAATGTCATGAGTTGCATTCTTGGAGAAGAACATTGCAAAAGCTATACATTTCTTCATGAATATGACAAAAAAAACTTGCAAAGTAAAAAAAAACTAAAAGTAAGATTGACACATCCAGCCATTGAAGCAGGGGACTTAAGCGCTTGGTCCTTAAACCTTGCTTTGAATCCTTCTGCTTTCAATCCTGTTATAATGCTGAATCAGTGGCAGTGCTTGGAGTGTGTGGAAGGGGGGCAGGAGGGGGCAGGGCTACAGCACGAGGGGCATGGTGGGGGCATGGCTGTGGTGCATGGGGATGTGGGCAGGGTGTGTGGGGGTGTGGCTATGGGCCAGAACACCCCAGAAACATTGCCACCCGGGACGAACCACCCCCCACATCCTCACATCCCTACGTGACTGTGCTGAATTAAAGTTGCTGTCCTTTTTCTTTCTTAGAAACTCCTCATTTTTAAGAACTATACAGCAGACAAGTCTAACATGACCCACTGTATACTGAGTATGGATATGCCTCTGGAAATTGACTGGTGCAGATTGTTCATTCCCCCACATACACACATACATGCTTTTCTTTTAGTAAGTTTATCAGAATTTAGATCTTCCTCCAAATACATTTGATGAAAGACCTTGAGATGTTTAGAAAAATGTGGAAGAAGTTGAAACTGACAGATTTCTCAGCAGGCACCCTGTGTCAGGAATCTCTGCCTGCCAGGCCACAGCCAGCAAGGGAGGAGAGAGATCAGGAGCACTTGGGGAGTCCAAATATACCAAACACCAGGAAAACACAAGCCGAGCCTGGTCAAGGTCCAGTCCAAAGGTTCAGGAGGCAGAGATCCATCCAGAGGGTTTCAGGGAGCAGGAAACACAAAGGTTGTAAGTGCTTGCTAATAATTTGCTGTAAGCAAGGAACAGCCACGCTGTCAGACTTAAATAGCCCCTGTGAGCAGGTGCTGCTTGTTATTGTTTCCTCAGCCTAGTCCAGGCAGCCTCCCTCTCAGCAGCCTGTTTCAGCCTTCTGCATGATTGAGGGCTGATGGGCACAGCTGGCTGCAACTCCTCTACATCACTGCTGGTTCCCTCTCTGTCATGAGCTGACTGGGGCAACTCAGTCTCTGTTTGACCTTCCAGTGCAGGGGATGTTTGCAGGTCGACTTGCTCACTCACTGGCTCGCCCCCCTGCACAATCAGTTGCTCCTTAATCACAGATCATCATCTATCACACCCTGTTAGGTATTTATGTCATTGTAAACTGACTTGTGATAATGTAAAGGTGAATCATGACATTGCAAATGCTTGTACAGTTGGCCCTCCACTTTTACAGGGATTAGGGACACAGGACCCCTGCAAAAGTGGGAAAAGCATAAATATTGTAAACCCCATCCCCAAACTGGGTATGTGCTCGTTTCCTTGCTTGCTCCCTCACTCGTGTGGGCAGGAGGAAGGAAAGGGTTGGGATAGGGGAGCAGGAGGAGGGAGAAAGGGTACACCCGCCCCATCCCATTTCCCCTTCCCACCCATGCAAATGAATCAGCAAGTGAATGCAGGATCCTTCCTCTCATCTTATCCTCTTCCCTTCTCCTGCCCACTGACCCAATCTACAAATGCTTAACCTGCAAATGTGGAGAGCCAACTGTATTCTCAGGAGAGGAACAGAAACACAGTTACATCTCTGGGACCATTGGGCAACAGAGCTAACAGCATGACCATTGCGCCATAGGTCCATGGTAAGATGGACATCATAATTATACAGGACCCATTGTACAATAGTAACAGAACACTATGGGACTCCTTGCACAATGGGAGCGCCCATTGTTCAGAAGCAGACCATAGGAGCAGCTTGGAGGACCTAGAGATTCATAAAGAGAACATCTTTCTCCATGGCAGGGGCAAATAGAAAAACACATTTTTTTAATAAATGAAATAATGGTAAATAATCAAATCCAAGAGTACTGTATCCTTCAGCAATGGAGGACACACTGTACTCTGAGCTTTACATGAGTTTTTCCAAAATGAGATGTGACTCTATTGCTCTAGCCACTGATTGGATGCCAGCTTGAATCCAGGTACATTCTGGCTGCCTTTGGTAACTCAGAAGAGAAGGAACAGATTATTCCTCCAACTTAAAGCTGCTTCTTCCTCAGTGGTGGAACTTGGAACATGGAGAGGGGGAGGCTATGGTGTGAGGGGTGTGGCTGTGCTGTGTGAGGGCATGGCTATGGACCAGGACACCCCAAAAGCATTGCCAGCCAGGGCAAATCGCTCCCCACCTCCTCATTCATATGTGACTTTCCCTTCCTTCCTTCCTTCCTTTCAGCAGCCAGAAAATGCCCTGGCATAGCCTTGCACCAATCTATGGCTGAGAAGATGGAAAGCCCAAGATCACTGGATGCTTTTGTGAACTGGGAGTGATGATGTTACATGAGGAGATACAGGGTACATTTTTGTGCAGTGTCATTCTAAGTATATACGACAGTGCAATTCTTGGAATCTTGTATATTTTGATGCTATGGATTTGTCACTTTGCCTTATTGATATTGTGGTTTTGTTTTGTATTCTATCTGGGTTTTTGCATTACTTTGTCCTTCCCTGTGTGTGAACATGTGTATATTTAGATTGTATACCTTTGGCAGAGCTGGCTGTTTTTTTGTTGTTGTTGTATTTGTAAAGTGCCATGTACATCAATGGTAATATATAAATAAATCATCATCATCGTCATCATCATCACCATCACCTGTTGATTCTTACATGACTCTTGAATTCCTTTATGGAAGCATTTGGACTTTTTTTTCTCCTTCCAGTAAGGAAGAACCACATTCTGCTCAATCTTGCAGAAGCAGAGTTGCTCATACAGTTCCACTGCCCATGCAGATGCTCATAGGCATGCAGGCATGCGTGGATGTGCATGCAGTGTGCATGGATTCAGTTGTACATTTGGTTACACATTTGGGTTTGGATTCAATTGTGCAATGATGCCAATTCAACACAAGCATAGAACTATAAATGCATACCTCTGCATACAGAGGTTTATGCTATGCAACTCCGATGTACAAACTTAGCCTCAAGTGACTCTCTCCTCATGGGCAACTCTGTAAAGCTGCCTGCTTTGGAACACTTTATGCATTGGCAAAAGTGGCAGCATGGAACTCTAATGCTTCAAAATGCCTTCAAAAGCGAAGGGGAATGAGTTAGATTTTTTGATTTGGCTTCTTGTTGTTTTGATCAGTTTCAGAAGCATCTGTTTGGTTGGCCAGTCCCAATGAAAGCTGTAGGAGTTGCCTAGACTACAGTCTCCAGCAACCTCTTTTGTCTATTTTTAATTTTGCAACCATGAGGCAATAGCACAATGAGGCATGTGAAATCACTACCATGGCTGATTGAAAGGACATCTACATGGCAATTGCTGTGTATGGCAACCTAGTTGTATGCATTGGTTCCACAGGTGCCAGGTATTCATCACTTCCTTTCAAGTGCGTGAAGAACAATAATGGCTGAAGGTGGGCCTGAGGGCAATCTAGCAGAGAGAAGGCAGCAGCCGTTCTGCTTAATTAGTGAGCAAGCCTGACCTGGATGCTATCATAATGGATCAGGGATCATCACCTGACCTGCATTCACCAATAGGTTCCTTGTTGGTCCATCTGATCTCAATTGAATTCTCTTCTTTGGCCAGAACAGGGTAGCAATGCACTAGCAAAATTCTCTCATAAGGAAGGTATAATTTCAATAATGAAGGTCTATTACAATTGTAACTCAGTGAAGGGTGTTCTTTGGGCAGCAGAACTAACTTATTCATGATTTTTGTAGTTAAAAACGTGTTGCCTTACTAAATGGTGAAGGAGGACTATCCCATGGTTGAACTGCTGTGCTTTATGCTGTTGCCTGGTATTCTGTTATGCGTGTCAAGGAGAAAACAAGGTGGACAGGAGAAAAGAATATGTTCTACTACAGATCAGGAGTTTCCAGTGATGTAGACTCAAGTTGATTGACTCAGACTTAAGTCAGACTTCAGTCTCTTCAATGACTTGACTCATAGCCTTTTCGCATCTTACCTTTTCAAGGAGGTTGGGGGAGGTGCTCGCACAAGAAGCCTCAGCAGGAACGCTACCACTTCCCTGCTGCTTCAGTTCTGCAGCAGCTTCCTGGTCACACGAATGCCATGCGAACACCCCGCCCCTTCCTACCGCAGCACAACCTGGGAATTTCAGGCTAGCACTGAGGCAGGAAGCACGACCAGCCCGGTTCCCGATGCACCGCATGCCAGGTAAGTGCGCACGGGCCCCGGGAGCATTGCGTGACCGCACACCATTTTCAGCTTTAAGCCGAAAATGAAAAGGTGCATGCTCAGTCCGCGTCAGGCCTTTGAGCGTCGCATAAATGGGAGTGTGTCATGCAGACCGCTCCTCCCATTTACATGATGCTCAAGGGGCCCTCAAGGGTCTCAGACTCGACACATCAATAATTGATGGACAGGATCAACTCAAGATTTGTCTTTTTTTGGTGATCAACTTGCTGCCCACCTCACCCTCCAGCCCTTCCTCAGTCAGCAGTGAGGGAATGTTATGCTGATGACCCAATCAGAGCTGCACATGCTCCTTATCTCTGGCTCTCTGCCTCTCTTTTGTTTCCTGCTCTTCTCCACAAACTGATTATAGGAAAGCAAAAGATCAAGAAGAGTTAAGAGGAGGAAAACAGAGCTTTGCAGCTTTTTTCTAGTGAGTCTGGGCATACAGTGGTCTCTGCATCTAGGCTTAGGAGAGGGTTAGGAGTTGAAGTCCCATCAATGTTACTATGAAATCCTCCTTCTCTTCTCTCTTCTTCATCTAGCCAGTTCTTGCTCAGTCAGAAGCAGTTTCCTTCAGTTTGCCTTTCCTGTTCCTTGATAGCTGAGGGCTTCCTTCTAATCCTGCTTGCTCACGAGTAAATGGGAAAGAAAAGGTGTCCTTTACAGCCATGGCAGAGTGGAAAGCAGTTTCCTTCAGAAGGGCCTTCCTGTTCTTTGATGGCTGAAGGCTTTCTTCCAATCCTGCTTGCTCCCAGCTTACCCCCTCCCACACACAGACCACCAGCCCCCTTTTTTTTCTGTTAAAAAAAAACCTCCCATACTTGAGACTTGAGAATTATCTTGCAAGGATTTGAGACTCAAGACTTGGAGTAAAAGAAATACATCAGTGGGAGCTTCTACCATTCAGATTGTTTTAGGTAGATGAAAATAACTAGGGATGGGATGAATCTAGAATTTTCCGAATCCAGATCTGAATCCCTGGAAGGTTCTGGGAATCCATGAATCTCACAGATCTCAAATCTTTCAAATCCTTTTTTTAAAAAAGCATTTAAAAAGCAAGAGAAAGAAAGCACCTCTGTAGAAAAGTGTTTTTAAAGCAGCACTTGACATCTTTGTTTAATGAAAAATAAATTAAATCATAGTTTTCACTTTCAGGAAAACTTTCGGGATCCCTGGATCATCCTGGTGCTGGGGGAAAAGAGTGGGAAGTGCGAGATCACACTCCTCGCAAGCTTCTGCTGCCCCTCTGGGGCAGGATGGAGCCCAAGGCAGACAGGAAAAGGGCGAGGAGCATGGGATTGCACTCCTTGCAAGCTTCTGTCACCCGCCTGAAGCAGGATCCAGCCAGGGGCGGGTGAGGAAAGGGCAGGGAGTGTGAGATCAGGCTCTATGCTGCCTTCTCCCACCTGCCATCAGCAGGATTCAAAAGATTCAGTTCACCTATTTTGGCAGAGGGATTTGGCTCCCCGAATCTCGAATCCTTGCCCAGGATTTGAGGATTCTGTTGGCACATCCCTAAAAGTAACTATTTTGCATACCTTTGAGAAGTGGGAGCACAAACAACCGACCTTGTAAAAACTGTAAATATAAGTACAATGTTGGGGACCCAAAACTATAATAGTGTAATGTTCAATAATGAATTACTTCTTAAAGTAACTTTTCCAAGTTATGACTTCTCATCTTTAGATGAAGTCCATTCAAGCTCAAGTTTTGTTCACTGGTTGATCTTGACACCTAACATTATCAGTGCTAGCATGGTTTTCTCTTCATCCTTCCAACAATTCGCATGCCTTTGAAGAGTTTCTGGAGATCTACAGGAAATCATGTTACATAAGACTAGCCCTACCGTTAGGCAGAGCACAGCAGCGACCTCTGGCAGCAGAATGATGGGAGATGTACTATAGCCAATGGCGGTTCTCCTCTGTTGGAAACTAGGGGTCTGTGTTCCATGTGCTCTGCTCTTGTATCCCCTGAGAACAGCAGGATGGTCAGCTTACATGAGTGGAATGGGGTGGGACACCCCATCTTGTCCCTCCCCTTGTTACTCCAGTTATGGCACTGTCGGTGAGGACCCCAGATATCATTTTGATATCAAACAATTCGGCCTTAGCTTGACCTTTTTCCAGCCACCCCACTCCACATGTTTGCGAGGTTCTCCAGACAAGCACGGACAGAGTACGGCCACTAATGGTTTTACATTCCAGACCCCATTGAGGCCAGCAACTCAAGCCTCGCTCGTAGCTTCAGGGAACTTCCATCTGCAAACTTCACAATAGCGGCACGGCTCTCAGCCAAGCCATTCCTTTCTGTGGGCCATCAACATACCGGCCATGCTATTGTCATCAAGAGCAAATCCAATCATGTAAACTTGACCTTTGCCAAATCCTTTGTCCAGCCTAAAACTCCTTTTGTTCTCACCTGGCTTGCCATAGCTGGTAGGCACAAACTCCCCTATAACCCCCCCTCCATTTCCAAACGGTCTTCGGATCACTCCGGACTTCCATCCAGCCTTGCTGCCGCTCTGTCCAGTGAAGTTTTCCCCTTAGTTCTCCATAACTGAGTCTGCTTCCCCTCTTTGGACTACTTTGGACTGCTGGTTTTTTTAAATCCTCAAGTTCTTTCTATCCTGCACGAAAAGAATTTGGCAAAGTTGGCAAAATGATCAAAACTAAAGTGAATCAGAATTCTCCCCCATTTATTTGTATTGGATAATGCCTTGCTGCTGGTTTGTCTAAGGAATTCCCCTCAGCCGGCCACGCTGAGCTTTCTTCTTCGGAACCCCATCTTCCCCTCCAGGACAACGAGACCAGGTGTCGTATTACCCATCCCTACGCTCTCCAATTCTGCTTTCCAGTTAGTTAGTGTGTGTGTTGTTTTATTCTCTGTTTATCTTTCAATAAAACTGTTATTTTTGGTTACTTTAAACTTGCGGGCCTGTTCCCTGACCTGAAGCCGTAGACATTGGGTTAAAGATCCTTGCTAAAGTTACCCTGCCTCTCGTTTAGCCAAGAGAGTGCTCCAGCTAAATTCCCCCAACGTGTAGTTTATTTGGCAATTTGGGTGCCCCTCCCGGGACCCCCCAACACACAGGGTAACACCCTCAGGCAGTAAAATATCCTGGGATAGATCCATATCCACATTTGTATAAGCCCTATTCGTTTTTGTTACCTGGCATGTTGATGAAGCTTTTTCCTGGCATATCAATGAAGAGGAAGGATTAATCATATGAAATAAGTACTGAGTTTAAGAAGCAATGCTTTGAACCAGAGAAGCTCCAGGATCACAACAAAAATCAGCAAGTACAGTATCTGAGACAGATTTTCATCACAGGGAAACTGTGGCCTTTGTCAGATCAGATCTCTTCTTCTGTTTACACTGTCTGAAGTCCCTTTTTCTAAAGCAGGAAGTTCTCTTCCACAATATGCCCCAGCACTGATGAGAAAATATGGTTGTAATTGAGGGTTAATTGCTGGAACAGAGCAATTTGTGCTCATTGTTGTATATTGAGAACTTTTCCCAGACTACTCTCACACTATTCTCTGAAATTTTAAAAGGCACCTCACCATATTTGTTGGGCAGGATGAAATAGCTCAAAAATGTATTTCACAATGACTACAGTTTAACTTTTAAACTGCTTTAAAGTCTTGTTTTTATGGGTTCAAGAACGTATCTCAGTTCAGCAATAGCCACAAAGTTACTTTTTCTGGGATCTGGGCTTAATGCCCTTTTGCCTTCAGCTCAAAACCTCCCAGATGTATGAGTGTAAAAAGAGAGTATTATCTCCATACCTCAGTTTCTGTGTCGATGTGAGGTGTTGATTTATCACCTTTCATCTCACATTTCCTCTATTAAGCTCAAGGTAACAAACAACTCTCCTTTTCCCCACTTCACCCTTACAACAACCCTATGAGGTAGGCTGAGAGGGTGTGACTGGCCCAAAGTCACCTAATGAGCTTTATAGCTCAATGATGACTTGAACCTGGATCTTAACCCAATAGTTAATTGTTTAAGCAAGGTTGGATTATAGGAATTAGAGCCCTGGCCTGGTTTAAAAAATACATATCAGGGCCACCTTTGTGGAGATTGATCTGATCTCCTGCCAGAGGGCTCCCTTTATACTGTTGGTGGATCAGGCCCAGCAAAGCTGCTGGGCCAACAATTAGCACAACAAGGCAGTTTTCATGATTGGGATATGAAAAACTGTCAATCTCAACTTTGTTGAAATTCACCAAATCTCACCTGCATTTTTTCCAATTGTTGTTTCATATCAGGTTGCCACACTTTGTGCTTCCTTGTACTGAAATTTATGCCAGCAAAATTTTACATATTATTTCTACTTCATACAGTTTCGAAAGGGGCACTTGGAATTCTCAGCCAGAGAGCTCTTTGGCCTCAGTGAACTACAAACCCCAGAATTCCACAGGATGTTGAAAGTGGAATAATAGCACTGTTACCCTGTGTTTTGGAGGCTCCCGGGAGGTGGCGCCCAGATTGCCAAATAAAATACCAATTGGGGGAAAATTAGCTGGAGCACCCTCTTGGCTAAGCGAGAGGCAGGGTAACTTTGCAAGGATCTTTGAACCCAGTGTCTATGGCATCAGGTCAGGGAACAGGCAGCAAGTTTAAAGTAACCAAAAAATAGCAATTTTATTGAAAGATACAGAAAATAAAACAACACACACACTAACTAACTGGAAAGCAGAATTGGAGAGCTTAGGGATGGGTAATACGACACCTGGTCTCATTGTCCTGGAGAGACAGATGGAGTTTAGAAGAGGAAAGCTCAGCGTGGCTGGCTGAACGGAGTTCCTTAGATGACCAGCAGCAGGGCAGGATGGCAGTCCAAAGTAGTCCGAAGACCGTTTGGAAATGAGGGGGTTTTATAGGGGAGTTTGTGCCTATCAGCTATGGCAAGCCAGGTGAGAACAAAAGAGGTTTTAGCGCTGAACAAAGGATTTGGAAAGGTCAAATTTAGCATGATAAGCTTAATGCTCGATGACAATAGTATAGCCAGTATGTAAATGTCTTGTTTACTGGACTGGCTCGGCTGAGAGCCATGCCGCTATTGTGAAGTTTGCAGGTGGAAGTTCCCTGAAGCTACGAGCGAGGCTGGAGTTGCTGGCCTCAATAGGGTCTGGAATGTGAAAACCATTAGCGGCCGCACTCTGTCCGTGCTTGTCCAGAGAACCTCACAAACACGTGGAGTGGGGTGACTGAAAACAGTCCAGCTAAGGCCGAATTGCTTGATATCGAAATGATATCTGGGGGTCCTCACCCATGGTGCCATAACGGAAGTAACAGCACTATAACAATGTAGTGCAGAAAGGCCCAGTGTTCCTCTTCTTTCTTGCTCCTGTTTTGGAAATGGGTAGCATAGAGAAATGGAAGAGAAGCAAGGCCAGGGAACTGGGAGGATCAATGCTAAGCCACTGCAGGAGTTTGTACCTCCTGAAGTCAGCTCTTGATTCCAGCCCAGTGTCCATCTGGCCCGGGATAATCCACTTTGAACTGGCCACAAGTTAAAGACAGCTCCTACTGTCTGAAAGCCATTGAAAGGGAGATGCTATGGATATTTTAGCTGGGACATTTGCATGGCAATATGAGCTCAGTCACTGAGCTGTAGCTCCTCACATGCTTGCTTCTTAGGTAGACTGTCAACTTGATTTACTGGATCAGGCTTAAGGGCTTCCCTGGAAAACTTAGGTTCCATCTTATTGATTTCTATCCATTATACTGTAAGAGCAAGGGCTACAACCTTTCTCTTAAAAAGAAAAGAAAAAGAAAACAATGGCCAAGAGAGAAATTTCTTTCCAAAACAGTTTTTGTTTGCCCTTTCGTATTTATACAGGACATAGAAAGTCCTGGGTGAAGACTTCCTATAATACTAGAGAATAGGACTAGAAACAATGGTCAGTTTTGCTTTCTCTCAGTGTTATATTTTTCCAGTTCCAAATTTGTTTCATTCTATTTGCATATTTTACAGTAATTTCTGCTGTTTTTATGCAAGTTAACCTAAGATGCACCTTTTTTGCAAGCCATTATCCAATACAAATAAATGAGGGAGTATTCTGATTCACGTTAGTTTTGATCATTTTGCCAACTTTGCCAGATTCTTTTCGTGCAGAATAGAAAGAACTTGAGGATTTAAAAAAAAATCTGAATTTAGGAGTGAAAGCATAATAGAGATAGCCCTCTACGCTTAGCAGAAACTGGTATAGAGGAAGCCATGCAAACACTTAAGTACAGATTGGCATTAGAGAGATGAAGTGATAGACGATGCAAATAATCACCCTTCACTACCTTGCTCTCATTCAACCTTGAACCGAAATGATAATTAACTTGGAGGATGATCCAGGATGCAGACTAAAAAGTAGGTTTTTCTTTGGCCTCCCTAGACAAACAAAGAAACAAAATGAGCTCAGTCAGACCACATCCCAGTAGTGAGGATGCCTTTGCTTTGTTTTCATGGCTACACAAGAAACGCAGCCTGACTAATAGGATCACAATATGTGAAACGCCAGAGTATTTCTGTGATTTACAATATGCCTAATGAGCAAATCCAATGAAGAGGTTTGTTGTCTACCATAAAACCAGATGGATGTAAGCAGTGATTAGAAGCAATTAACTCCATGCTGCACTAAATAACTTTCCATCATTAAAGCACTCCCCAGCATCAGCCACACCACCACCGTCTTTGACACAGAGAAGAAAACACCAGTGGAGCACCGAGAGTGTATATATATTTCAGAATCCTTTGTTCTCTTTGACCACACTGGCAGGGGGATTCCAGGATTTGTAACGTGTAAAGTAATTTTTCCAAGCTCTGGATTAGACGACAAAAGAAAGACAGCTGGGGGATGGGGGATGGAAAAACCCTGAACTTCCAGCCTGTCTTCTGTACTGCATACCGTAACTGGGAAAATGAGAGGACACATATGGCATGACTGAAAAGACCTAACCTTCACTATACGGATACACCTTATTTCTCTAAACTGTAAAGGGAGCCCTGGTGGCGCAGTGGTTAAATGCCAGTACTGCAAGCCACAAGGTTGTGAGTTCAATCCTGCCTAGCTCCAAGGTTGACTCAGTCTTCCATCCTTTCGCAGGTCGGTAAAATGAGTACCCAGCTTGTTGGGGGCATGTATAGAAATGTATTGAAATACATGCTATTTGTAAGTTGTTCGCCGCCTCGATCCATATGGAGAGGCAGGATACAAATAAATAAATAAATAAATAAAAAATATCTATAGTACTCAGACAGCAGTTTGATACTGTTTGGATTGCCCTGGCTTCATCCTATGGATCCTTGGCATCTGTAGTGTGGTGAAACCTTTAGGATTCTCTGTTAGAGAGCATTAGGGCTAGTGGCTCAGCTTGAGTCCAGTTACAAAACCAATATTTTAAAGATGTTTTCTGCAATGTCTCAAATATATATGGTGTTTGCAGTTTGCTATTACCAGCATGGATAGGATTTTAGTATCTTTTGCATATATTTTCATGATAATTAAAAGAAAAAAGGAGCTAAACTAAGGATATAAAGAACATTGACTAATTTTCTTATCCTCATCAAGAAAAGGTCTTTCAATGCCCTAAGATATTTCAGTGAGGAAATGATCAATTGTAGTGAACTGTTGTTGTCGCAGATTTGAGAAGATCCCAGTTGTTTGTGTATCTGTGTGTGTATATGTGTGTGTGAAAAACCTTTTTGTGTACAAATAAATTTTTCCCAAAAAAGGTTCAGTGTGCAAAAAAAAAAAAAAAAGGTGCAAAATCTCTCATTACCTCACCTAATGGCGAGAGAATAAATGAAATCCATTATAGGCCATTTCCCCACTAGACTGCTTTAGCGCTGTTATTCCACTTTCAACATCCTATGGAATCCTGAGGTTTGCAGTTTAGGGAAGGGCCTTTGAAGCAAACCCCAGAATTCCATAGGATGTTGAAAGTGGAATAATAGTGCTATAATAGTCTAGTGGGGAAATGGCCATAGTTTCATATGATGATGACATTAACAAAGATTTATATCTCAGGTTGAAAGAAGAATTCTGTATTTTTGCATCCCATTTTGGGAGAAAAGACATCATACAAATATAATGAATAAATAAATAAATCAGCTACTTAGTTAATCTGTTAAGTTAGCTTAGTTAATAGCTCAATTAAATTATTCTACCTCTTTCTGCGTTCTGTGCTGCTAATTATAAATGAATATTGCAAACACAACTAGTTCCTTTTTTTTTTTTTTTTTTTACAACAACTTGGAATTCTGTATTACATGCTTAGTTAGGTAACTTCTCCTGGCCCAATCTCCCACCAAACCATGCTCTGATCACCAGCAGAATGGACTTCCTTCTCCCAATGCAGCTGATGCCCAATTAAGTAGGTGAGTGGGTGGGAGTTATGATCATGTTAATAATATCACAATTGTGACTAAGTAGCGATGATGAATATGAGACAGTTATGAATGAGTTAATCTAGGTAACTGTCCTGTATTCACAATCACTATTCAGTCACGATTGTTGTTAAGAATATTTAAACTAGCTGATACAGAATACTGGCCATTGTCTTTCAGTAATCCATGCCACAGGTTGGTTCACATTTGGCCCCAAACATTACAGATTGACAGTGGTGTAGACTCGAGTTAACTGACTCGGACTCAAGTCAGACTTAAGTTGCTCCAGTGACTCGACTCGGATTTGACTCAGCAATAAATGAGGCACTCATTCAACTCGAGACTTGTATATTTTTAGTAACCGACTTGCTGCCCTTGGTTCAGTAACATAATGCGTTCATCCAAAAATTTTACAACTTTGAACAGTGCCTCCATCTCTTTTTGCCTACTGGTCACATGACAATCTTTCTCAAACCCAAAGTGTGGGCGCATTTCTCAGAGGGGAACAGCAACCGGGTTAGGCAATTGGCTTGAGACAGGCTTGAGGTCTGCTCAGTCTGTCCCTGCTGCATATCAGAGGAGCCTTCTAAAACTTTTCCTAAGAGCAGAAGGCAAGACTTGGCCCAAATCACAGGCATGTCTCAGAGGGCAACAGGAAATATGTTAGGCAACAGGCTTGAGGAGGAAGGATCCTTCCGTCCAAAGCTTTTGAAGCTTCAGTAATGGGGAGTAAGAAGGATCTTATTTCCCACTTCTGAAAAACCCTTCAGCTTCTGAAATGGGAAGAAGGATCCTATTCTCCACTCAGCAGCAGACCTTGGAGTGTGTAGAGGGGAGGGGGAGGGGTTATGGCGTGAGAGGCATGACCACTGTGCGCGAAGGTGTAGCTATGGGCTGGGGTGCCCCAAAAACATTGCCACCCACAGCCAATTGACCCCCCTGCCCCCATGTCCCTATGCGACTGTCCCCACTTCTGAAGCTGTAGATGGCGAAATCACAACTCTGCTTAAATTGTTAAAACTGATTCATTCAATTCTCTCCAGAAATTCTGGAATTTAGGTTGGGGCATATAGTTGGCTCCCAGACCTGAGACTTGACTTGAAACTATCTTCAAGGACTTGAGATTTGACTTGAAACTTGAAGGTAGAGACCTGAGACTTGACTTGAGACTTGGAGTAAAAGACTTAAATACATCACTGCAGATTGACCCCTGAAAACAGTCCTGCAGTGAGACATTTTGAAGTGCAGAAGCACATCATGACAGTTCCCATAGCCAAGCCCTTCAGCACCCAAAACTATGTCAATCCACCTCTAGATATATTTGGATTATACATGTGCATGTCCAGCAAGGTGCAGTGCTCTGAGTGTTGGTCTTTGTCATGCCTTGCTTCCAGAATGTGGACTCTAACTCAGAATCTGAAACAGGGGGCATGCCAGGACTTGCTGTACAGGAAAAGGTTACAGTGCCACAAACAGAACAGGGGGCGGTGCCAGTTCCAGCAAACAATCCTGCTGAGCACTTACCTGTACCCACCTTTGCAGAGTGCAGACAGCAGAAACAGACCCAGCGTTGATCTCTCAGAATTTATAACTGTCAATGTACTGTCATTACGAATTAAAGGGAAGACAGACAGAATATTAAAAAAGTGGCTACCGATTAAGAATTTTCTTAAGCAGATATGATGTGATACTATATTAGAATGAAAGAATGTGATATTATATAGAAATAAAATAGAACTCGAAAAATAAAATTAATCAGTGAAAAAAGTAAGAATAAGATTAACAATAGGAGGTTAAGAACTTTAGAGCAGGATCAAATGGAAATCTTGGGTATTAGAGGGTTTTGGGTTAATAAAACAGAGAATAACTCTAATTAGGAATAGACAAGAAGTCCTAAACTTATATTTTGTAATCCATATTTCTTTTCTCCACCTCTTCTTTTCTTTCTACTATTTTCTTTTTCGTACTCTTCTTGCTTTTTTGTTTCTTCTCTTTTCCTTTACATATGTTTTTTTCTTTTTCTTTCTCTTTATTTGAGATGTTCCTTTCATATATGTTATATGTATATTTAACTTATTATGTTCTATCACGCTATGTTATAAATAAATCTATTTGAAAAAGAAAAAAAAAGAATTTATAACCAGCAACAGTTAATCAAGCCACAGCTGCACTAGGCTTCAGACCTATATAGCTGATGTCCTTCCCCTCCAGGAGTTATCAGAGCTTATCTGACCTTCTACCCTGCTGGAAAACTTGATGAATGCTCTGCTTGACCTTGGACACTTCCTTGCCTTGCAACCCTGTTGGACTTTATTTATAACTCTGCACTTACTGCCTGGAAGTAAGTAATGAGCTGGGAGTTATTCAGTTTGTTTTGTTTGTTTTATCAGCTGTGCCGGGACTGAGATAGGACAGACTTGGACAGTGATTCTTAACCTGGGGTCCAGAGGTCCATGAAACCCTACTGCTGGCCACCAGCAGCAGTAGCAGGAACAGGGACACAGCAGTGGGACAGGCTGCAGGTGCCAAAACTACTTCCCCATTTGCAAATGAGAGAGCAGTTTGGGTGTGCGCACACACCTTCTGCCATCTCCTTTTCATCAGGGACACAGAAGCAGGGGTGTGGGCACTGAGACACATGGTAGCGGGTATGTATGCACCCAAACTGCTCCCTCATTTGCAAATGAGGGAGAAGTTTCAGCATCTGTGCACACGCATGCACACACACACACACACTGCTGCATCTCTGACAAAAGCGACATAGCTGCAGGCATGTGCATATGCCCAAACTATGACTTTGGAGACCAGGGTTTGAATCCTCACTAAGCCATAGAAACCCTTTGGATGACTTCAGGCAAGTCATGTTCTATCGGCCTCAAAGAAAAGCAAAGGCAACAAATCTTTTCAAGAAAACCCTCTTGATAGGGTTGCTTTAGAAGCACCATAAGTCAATTTTCAAGGGGGAGAGAAATTATGGCTAGAAAGAACCTCTCTGTCAGCGGCACTTTGTTGTTGTGTGCCTTCAAGTCACTTCTGACTTACGGCAAACCTAGGGTGAGCCTATTATGGAGGGAGAGGGTTGGTAAAATTTCTTCAGAGGGAGCTTGCCTTTGCCTTCCTCTGAGGCTGACAGACTGTGACTTGTCCAACATCTCCCAGTGTCTGAGTGGGGATTTGAATCCCAGTCTCCATAAGCCATTAAAAATAACTAAATACTTGAATATTTAAATAAATATTTGAATATTTAAATCCAAATTTAAATATTTAAGCCTTGAGTTAAGTCTTGGGGGTCCCCAGCAACAAATTATGTTTATAGGGGGCCCTCTGTAAAAAAAAAGTTAAGAACCACAGGACTAGGAGACCACTGCTTGTATCCTTGTTCAGTCACAGAAATTCATCAGATGACCTTAAGCAAGCCATATATTTTCACCATAGAGGAAGTCAATGACCAACCTGCTCTGAATAAATCTTGCCAAGAAAACAGTATGATAGAGTGGCCATAAGTTGGTGTAAAAGTCATGTAACAACCAGTAATAGATATTAGGATTTTCATCCTCTAAAGAGAGACAGTGTGGCATAATGGTTTGAGTGCTGAACCAGAGTCTGGGAGACTAGGGTTCGAATCCCTGTTCATCCACTGAAACCCATTGGGCAATCCTGGGCAAGTCACACTTTCTCAACCTAAAAGGAAGGCAATAGCAAACCTCCTCTGACAAGTCTTGCCAAGAAAACCCTATGGAAAGGTCACCATAAAATGGAGTTGACTTGATGGCACACAATAACAATGAAATGCTGTGATCTGCAGTTTAGGAAGAGCTCTCATGCCAAAACACAAGCCCCAGGATTCCATAGGCTGTTGCCATGGCAGTTAAAATAGAATCATAGTGCTATAACTGTCTACTGTAAAAAGACCCTAAGATTTCAACAAATGCCATCTGCCTACTTGGAGGCTAAGTATATTCCTGCAACTAACAAACGGTGCATCTGTGGAAAAGACTGTATAGGAGATATAGTACCCCATCTATTATAATGCTCATAGTATTCTTCATTACAGACTGCTTGTTCTCCCATTTTCTAACACAATGTAGTAGCTGGCCAACTCAGAATATTGTAATTTATCTATTATCCAATAAGTATGAGTAAATATTTCATCAGGTTGCACTGCTTGCAATAGTAGCAAACCAAGTTGCTGGCATCAGATTGCAAGGAAATTTCATTGCTTGAAAAGGCTTGACCTGGTAAAATCACACAGTGTTTAGATGCAATGTTAAACTGTATGGTTTTTCTATGGTTTGTAATTTCTTTACGCTTTACCCATGTGTCAATGAACTTTTCATTGCATTGTATCCCATTGTATTTTTGTTGTTGTTGTTGGTTGTTTACAATGACCTATGGCAAATAGCAATAATTGGATTGAATTGTTCTCTGACAAAGAGTTGGCACATGAGTGAGGGAGCAGTTTGTACTGTTTCTTCTTTGCTTCACTCCCTACAGAAAGCAGAATTAGATTAGAATGCAGAATGCATTATACGTTGCAGAAATTGTGTGACTCCTGCACTAATAATGAGATTTGCTCCCCTGTCTGGTCACTTTGTTCTTTGCAATGGCTTCCCTGCATCTCTGGAAAGGGCTGTATGGGTAATATAATACCCTATCTATTGTAATGCTCATTATATTCTTGATTTAGAGAATGCTTGTTCTCCCATTTTCTGGCAGAATGTAGTAGCTGGCCAACTCAGAACATAGCAACTTATCTATTATCCAGTAAGTGCTAGTAAATATTTCATCATGTTGCACTGCTTGCAATAGTAGCAAAGAAAGTTAGAATGAAACCCTGCTCTTGCTTCCCTGCAGAAACTCCTGTGACTTCTGAAAACCTTGGCCAATGCGTGGAGGATGCACATGGCACTGAGAGGGGAGGGGGAGGGAAGGAGGAGGAGGAGCATGTGGAGAAGGGAGAATGGTGAGAAGATTTGGACCGTGAGGCTTTGAAGCAAGCAAGATGCTATTAACTAATTTTACTTTTAATCTTCCCTTTTGCTGCGAAGTGAGCCATTCAGCCATCACATCTTCCGAATGTTCCTTGCTGTTTTCTGGGAAGCATACTGGGGCAGGGCACGCCAGCTGTCTGCTTCCTTTGCCTTCTGCTGTCATTATCCTAAGGCACCACCCCACCTTCTGGCCCTCCAGCTTGTGAGGGGGGTGGGGAGAGCAGGAGGGGGAGCAGCTCACTCTGAGACACATATCACACAGTAGGAAAGAGAGAGAATTTAGGGGTATGGTTCTGTGACAGAGGCATTCTATTTCTCTTCGCTTCCTTCATCCCTTTATTTAGCCATACCTAAGTTTCTTCCTTTCCCTACCATACTTGTTTTCCATCTAGCTCTTTTCCTCCATACAGTAGGGAGTACCTGTCAAGGCTAGATACAGAGCCAGACAGGGAAGTACAAATCAGAGAAAGAGATTTTTCTGAATATCCCGAATCCATTAGATTGCATCCCAGTCTGACGTATGTCAGTCTGCCGCAGTCTGTCACTTTTGTGTAAAATGTGAAAGATTTTTTTTAAAAATGTTCCAATTATATATATTTCTGCAGGAGAACAGAGTAAAAGGTGATTCTTTTGAGGTTTTGGAGCACAGACTGACTTTTTGTGTTGGAACATGAGTCACCCTGGTTGTAATGAAAACAGGTTGCTGTTATTGCTGCTGTCTTTAATGTGCAAATGACACAGTTTTGCTGAGTATGTACAGAGAGCATTTCTCTTCTAATGTGGCAAATAAAAAATAGCATAACTATAGATTGCCCCCAGGTGGGGAGATAATTTTAATCAACCTCATTTACATCTGTGAAACAGAAAAATATTAATATTGTCCCCCCCTCCAGTTTTGCTTCATAACAAGCCAGTAACATACAAGCTGATTGGCATTCATTCCCCTCTCTCTCGCTCTTTCTTTCAGTTACACAACATGCGCACAAACAAACACACACTATATCTACATATTAAGAAGCAATATGTTCTCCCCTTGCAAAAATGCATCCTCCAATTTAAAACATTTTTATGGAACATTCTGCATAAAGCTGAGATCCTATACCAAGTAGCTTCCCATTCAACGATTTACACAGTAGTTGCACAAGATTGTATCCTTCATAAACTGCTCCACTACACTTTGGATACATAACCAAATACACATGGATACACAACACACAATGTGTATTTTGTGCAATGCACAAACATATGCATCTATGTACAACAGAAATGCACAGACATATGCAATGTGCAACCATGTCCAAAGGTGCCCCAGAAGCAACTCCACTTCCTCAGCATTGAAGTGAGTATGGCTATTCTGCATCAAACAAAAATATCCAACTTTTTCCCTAGGAAAACTTACACACTTGTAAAGTACCAACAGGATTTGTTTCCGTCCTACCCTATCCAATGGGTTTGAGAAAAGCTTTGGATGTACAGATGTTCTGGATTACAGTTGCTATCATTGCTTACCATATTACCACATAACCCCATCCTGTGTGGAGTTTCAGAGAACTGCAGTCCAAAATGTGTGCAACATCAAAGATTCCCACCCCCTGCTGCCAACTATTCAGGCAACCTTCATTTGTGTCCCCATTCATAGCATTCAGATGTTGACAGTATCCTCCCTTCAAGGCAGCCCCAACTGGCTTCAGCATCAGTGCCATTTTGAGCATGGGTTGGAACATAACCCTTTGCCAGAGATTTAGCCCTGGCATGAAAGTATATTACCCTTTGCTTAGCCATCAAAGTATTTTGCCCTTTGATTAGCTAGACTTTAGAGATAGATAGCTTTGTAGTTGCAACGTGACCAACTCTAAATGCTGCTTGTAATGTATTGAACATCAAATGGCCAACAACAATGTATTCCATTTCAATGGTGGGGAAAATCCAGCTTGGGGAACAAAGGCTTTAGGTGGGAAGTTGTATACCTGTGGATATCTGGTGAGTGTTAACAGGAAACATCAAGGGCAGAAATGGTGCAATCCCAGGAAGACATTGTTAAAATAGCTTGAACGGCAGATGAGAAAACCTGGAAGGATTTTAAGTTTTCAGGATCAAAGTATGTAAAATCCTATTTTCCCAGGAACTGTTTGTGGTTTGGGAAGGGGAGGACACTTGTGTCCACACCAATCAAAACTGTTTGATTCCAAAAGTATATGCTTCTATATAACCTGATTGTTTACCAATATACCTCAGCTCTAGCAACTTTCTTAGCTGCTATGCACTAGTACATCAATACATGCTATTGCTAACTTCTGAGTGTTTCTTGGGAGTAAACTAGTTAACCAACACATGATGGCCTTTTTCTTAGAAGCAGGAACGCTGTTGCATTACCACCCAAATTTGGTGGTATGAATAACAGTGCCATAGAGGGAGCTGAAGAAAGGCTAATTCAGAGTGAAGCCAATGCCTGAATAGGAAGCACTGCTCTCACTCTGAACTGGCCTTGTTTGCATCTGGGATGTCATCACCTGTTCAAACTCAATTGGGTAAGTGTTGTTTTCGAAACCAGTGACACCAATGTTGCAGCCAGACAGGGCTCTGAATGTCAGCAACTTGCACCCTTTTCGCATGGTACCTTTTTGCGTGACGGGGGAGGGTGTCTCGCGCGAGAAGCCTCGTCCGAGATGCTGCCGCTTCCCTCCTCCTTCCTTCCGCAGGTAGCTTCCTGTTTGCACGACCGTCGTGCGAATGCCCCGCCCCTTCCTTCCGCAGGGCACTGTGGGAGATGTAGGCTGCGTTGGAGGAAGGAAGCGTGGCCGCACTGGCTCCCTGACGCACCGCGTGGCAGGTAAGTGCACAAGGGCGGCGTGAGCATTGCGCTAGTGTGGGCTATTTTCGGCTTAAAGCCGAATATAAAAAAATATGCCTGGGCCCCGCTTCAGCCTCGTGAGTGCCATGCAAGTGGGGGTGCGTCATGTGGAGCGACGCTCCCATTTGCGTGGCGCTCAAGGGGCACTCGCGCAAGCAAAAAAACATGCGAAAAGGGCCATGATAAGAAACAAGTGAAATTGAGAGGGAAGGTTTTAGAAAATCTTTTGTACTTCATACCCTCCTCTGCTTTAATAATAAAATGGTCATTGGAGAACATACAGATCCTTCCTGCTATGCACGTACTTATAAAAAGCATTATACTTCTAGATTAAACTTTTGTTTTCTTTGTCATCTCTATAAAGAGTTAACCATTAAAAAAAATACTGCACAGGCCTCTTTATCTGTCTCAGGTCTCTGCAGTATTTTGATATGCGAAACCTCAGCCAAATTGGTTGAGTCAGGCTTGGAATGGCAGCAGTTTCATGGCTTGTAGACTCCAAGTACTTACAGTAGCTTGGAAATGAAGTCCCACGTGTCTTATACTGTATCTGTGTCGGTGTAACAATTTGCAAAATATGCGGCACATCCAATGTATTGTGTCAACAGCAAGGCATTTACAGATGGAGTCAAAAGATGTGCAGTAGTGTGTATTATTACTACCACATGTTCACTTCACATTTAAGGGAAAGGGATGTTGGGTTTCTTTGCAAAGGAATAAAAAAAATGTGTCAGCAATAATCAAGAAGGCCTTCAAAATAAGAACCCAACATCATTAAAGCCTCAAGCCTCAAAATCAGCAAAATAACATGAGGTTGCTTTCATTTGAATCTATTCCATTCCAGGAGGAGCAGCTTCAATAGTCACACTAAAAAAATCTGTGCAAATAGAAAGCTAAGTCAGTGAACAGCTTTTCCCTGGCATACTAGTTGTCTAGTTGCATGACACTTTTAAACATCAGAACCACTCAAACATTCAGTCCCCACTAGATTCTAGTCTACCTTTCTAAGCTATAGATATTCTCTGTACATCCAAAGACAAAAGCAGTTCCAGGTTTGTGGATCTTCATGGCAGGACCTTCTAGTGGTCCATTGCCTTAGTGGACCATCAATATATCCACAACTGGCTTAAATGCACGTCCAGTTAACCACACTTTGCTTTTTACTAAACCAGCCATAATATTCTTGACCTATTGCCTTATCTGACACAGTGAATCTGTGGGCCTTTCTGCACAACATTGTAGGAGATTGATTTACAGCACCTAGCACAAAATCCTCCCAGGAACAACTGCACTCTGAACAAAACATGTCCCAGAAGCAAGCATTAAACATACAGCAGAGTATCAAAACAGCAACAAGCGTGAGCAGCAGAGTGTAACATACAGCATCAGCTCTGACCCTACTCTACCCACTGGTTAGTAACTCTAACACAGAGAGTTGTCATCCAAAATACCTGGAGGTTTTTAATCTTCAAGTTCCAATATATACACATCTGTACAATCAGGTTACGCAGATCCTCAGTCATAGGTTCAGCATCACAGACACATCAGGCAGAGGTTCGCTCAGACAGAGGTTCGGTGTCATAGAGTCAGCGAGAGTCAGAGAAAGAACCTCTCTGAGCTCACCTCTTTTAGACACACCTGCTGATAGCTCATCAGCTAGGGACAATGGCTGATGCAACCCCTTGCCATGATTTCATACTACCATGACTCAGCCTTACTGTCCCCTAGGGATTACATCATGACTTGTCAAGTCATTCCTCAGGTGCATCTCACATGCTCATCAAATGTATTTTTAACTGAGGCAAATGTCACAGCACTTCTATCCAACATGTAATAGTGCTATTATTCCACTTTCAACATCCTATAGAATCCTGGGGTTTGTAGTTTAGGCAGGGGCATTTAGAATTCTCAGCCAGAGAGCTCTTTCGTCTCAGTAAACTACAAATTCCAGAATTCAACAGGATGTTGAAAATGGAATAATAGCACTATTACAGCAGAGTGTGGAAAGGGCCGGTGATTTCATATCAAGGGAAGAAATTCGCAAAAAGTCACAATATTTAAGGTTTATAAATTATGTGCATCCTTGGTTGTGAGGCACAGTATATGAGAGAAAACTATGAAACATTATTTATATTGTCCAGGTTGTTGGAAATACCCACAAATATTTTACATTCAATTCAACATTGTTGTTGTTGCTGTTGTTGTTTTGTGCTTTCAAATCATTTTTGACCTATGGTGATCGTAAGGCTCAGGACCCTATCACAGTTTTCTGGGGCTAAGAGTGTGTCACCCAGTGGGTTTCCATGCTCGGTGGGGAATCAAACCCTGGTTTCCAGGGCCATAATCCAACCTTCAAACTACTATACCATACTGGGGCCCTTTTCGCACAGCATTTGCCATGTGAAAGGGCCCCTGGAGCATTGCGCGATTTTGAGGAGTGGTCCACATGATGCACTCACAATCGCACGATGCTCCACGGCCTGGCAGGCAGTGACCATGCACTATTTCATTTCCGGCTTTGAGCCAAAAATGGTGTGCAATTGCACATCACTCTGGGGGCCCGCGCACATTTACCGTGCGTATGGACCTCAGGAGCTGCAGCGCTCGCGCTTCCTGCCCCAGTGCACCCTGGGAAAATCTCATGCTACCTGCTCGAGAGCACGCAGCGGCTGTGGAGCTGGAGCAAATGGGAATGCGAGAGCCTCTCGCAAGAGGCTGCTCTCGCGATCCCCACACCCCAGCTCTGCAAAAAGGTGAGTTGCGGAAAGGGCCTGGGCCTCCAATTCAATATTCACTCCCATAAATCCTGCCTATTATGAAGGTTAACACAGTACTGGTTGTGGATGAAGGAAGGTGTATATAAAGGAAGGAATAAAATCCCCATCAAAAGGAATAACCGTTCTCCTAAATGTCTTCTATATCTTTTGTCATGCAGTGAGGGAGAGTGAGGAGAAGTCGCATTTTAAACGTGTGTAAAAACTAGTGTTCTGTAACACAGCTCAAGAATAAAGCTCCAAGAATAATGTACACACAATAAAACCAATACATAACCAATAAAATTGTGAAAGTGACAGCTAGAGATGCAGCAAAAATTCTCTCAAACCTTTTTTTTTTCTTAGAAGAGGGGCGTAGTATGGTCAGTTTCATGAAAGTCTCTCGTGTACTAACTTTAAAAAAAAAATCCTTCACATCTGTATGTGTTTCAGCTAGCAATATTTGGTATTAATATTTCGCTCCCTTTTTCTTCTCCGCAAGGAACAGTAGCGTCACTCCAGTTTGGCTTTAGACATCACCTGGGGAGTCAAAATTCATTGGTTCTGAGATACCCATGGGAAGCCAAATGCCACTATGGCATTTTCAGGCATGGAAGGAAAACCAGTATTGATCACCAATGCAGAGTGAAGTTGCCACCACAGTGAATTGACATAATATCTGAGGGTGTGTCTCTTTCCTAGTTGGTGAAAACAGTGGCCAAGTGACAAAATGAGAAAGCAATTTTGGCTCAGACCTAAAAGGAACCTACGTATCCAAAGGCAACGTATTTCTGAATAGTAGACATCTGGAGAAATGGAACTCGGGTATATTACAGAAATCTAGAGAAATACAAAAGTCCAGAGTTTGGAAGTAATGAGGTACAAATAATGTAATTACCAGTAATAAGTGACCACTTTGTAATAAAGGTGAAATGATATTCCATTTCAAAATAATGTGTTGAATGGGAAAGATGCTATAATCGGGGGGGGGGGTATAACAAGTAACATTTTATTCTTTTTTTAGTAACCTTCCCAGTTAAAACGCTTTAGAGGTATTTGGGATGGAACATTTCAAGTTTTTGCCATCCTTTTATCAATAGTAAGCGGGAGCTTTTAAGTAATAGAAAAGTAGGAAGAAATGTAAGAATTAACAAGGGACATTTCCACACTAGACTGTTATAGCACTATTATTCCACTTTCAACGTCCTATGGAATCCTGGGGTTTGCAGTTTAAGGATGTTGAAAGTGGAATAATAGCGCTATAACAGTCTAGTGCGGAAATGGCTCAGGCCTTGGAAAAATTACTTGTGAGCCTTCAGCATGCTGATGGAGCAGTTTCTGGGAGTTGTAGCTAAAAAAATATAACTTCTGGAAGTATATAAAAAAATATAACTGTTCTGCAAGTAACAGAAGGAGCTACTTTTTAAACATTGTCTAGAAGAATGACAACAATTTGTGACTGAAACACTGTTGCTCTATCCCAGGTAGGGCAAACCCACTGTTGAATGGTGAGTCAACACACTGCTAAATCCAATTAAGTAAATGGGTTTACTCTTGTGAAACTTAGGCCCTTTCCGCAACTTACCTGCTTCTGGCACAGTCACACGAGCAGCCTCTTCCATGAGGCTCTCGCGTCCCTGCTGTTTCTGCTCCGCCTCTTCCTTCCACAGCACAGCCAGATATTTTCCAGGGCTGTGCTAGGAGAGGAAGCACGAGGGCCGCAGCTCCGGAGCTCCGCACGCAAGGTAAGTGCACGTGGGGCCTCGGAGCAATGCGCGATCATGCACCATTTTTGGCTAAAAGCTGAAAATGATAATAGTGCACGATCGGCACCTGCCAGCCCCAGCAGCATCTTGCAATTGCAAAGGCGTTGTCTGGAATGCTCCTTGCAATCGCGCAATGCTCCGGAGGCCCTTTCGCATGACGAACGCCATGTGAAAAGGGCCTCAGAGTATATCTACACAGGGTAAAATGTGGGAATAAGAAATAAGAAAAAGAATTCAATAAGAAAGAATAAGAAATACAAATAAGAATTCTGCTGCCAAATTACAGTTTCCTTTGTTTCGCAGATCTCTAGCATTACAGTGTAAGACAGAATATTTGCTGTTTGCATTCTCTTGGTAATCTTGTCTGCCCATTTTCTTTGGATGTATTTCTAAATACTAAATTGAGTTTCTAAATGGCCTAACTGTTCAACTGAATCATAGGCCATTTCCACACTACACTGTAACAGTGCTATTATTCCACTTTCAACATCTTGCAGAATTCTGGGTTTGTAGTTTCCTGAGGCCAAAATGCTCTCTGGCTGAGAATTCTAAATGCCCCTCTCTAAATTGCAAACCCCAGGATTCCACAGGATGTTGAAAGTGGAATAATAGCACTGTAACAGTCTAGTGCAGAAATGGCCAAGGAAATGGCAAATGCAACAACAGGGTGTGAGTCAGGTAGTTGATCAAAACCAGGACCACAAAACAGGACCACAAAGCTGCCACAACCATGGCTGATTATTCAGCTAAAAGGCAGTTGTAACATATGCAAATTTCTGTAGCACTGAGATGGAAAGGAAGAAAATAAAGGATTGCTATTTAGATGTCCTCATTAGAAACAGGGAGATAACGATGTCTTTGGAATAATTGGCAGTGTTGACTATCTGGGAGTTCAGAATTCCACTAAATCAAACTGAAATTAAAAGATTTCTAGGGAGAGGGGTGACGTTTAATTTGAATGGTTCTATTGGGCTGCCACTAATTATGCTTTGACCGAGTTGATTCTTTGCCTTTGTGCACACACGATTCTTCTCCTTTTATAAATGTTTGATTCTGAAAATTAACTTTGAAAGAGAGGCGCTGTAAGAGCAAGCAAGTCGTAAGGAATAAAGGAGCCATTATTGTAATGAGATCCATTATGACTGGGAATAGTTTGGAAGGGAAATTATAAATGGCTACTAAGTGCCTCGCTGATAATTTGCATGTCACCAACTTCTACCTTTGGAACTAATGTATTGTTTTTGTTCAGGTGATGAAAGCAGGCAGGAGCAAACCTGTAGGAGAAGCAGAATACCAATGAGACATTCATCTTAATGTTTTGAGTTTATAATGGTGATCATAGGAGTTCTGAAAATCCTTTATTCTTCACTTTTCCCATATGGGGTGACCACCACCACCCCGAAAAATGTCCAACCACTTCTATAGGGTCTTGGCTTGGGCCCAGGTTATTAGAAGGACCTTATCTTCCTTTACAAGCCCAGTAGAACTTCAAGACCATCCAGAGAGATGCTTCTCTCTGTCCTACCACCATCTCAGATACATTTAGTGGGAGCAAGGAAGAAAGCCTTCTTGGTGGCTGCTCCCAGACTCTGGAATTCCCTCCCTGGAAAGGCCAGGATGGCCTCATCCCTGCTGTCCTTTCAAAGGCAGGTGAAGACATTTTTGAGGCAGCAGATTTTTTAAATAGACCGGATGTGGGCTTGTGAAGCCATGCCGCTTTTAAGGTGGTATACTTTTAATGTTTTTAACGTATTTAATATTTTTAATATTAGTATTTGTAGCAGGAAATTGTTTATAAATTGTTTAATTCTTTTTTTAAATTTTATACTTTCTGTTATAATTTGTTCTGGTTTAATCTTGTCAGCCACCTTGAGTCCCACCATCAGTAGAAAGGCAAGGTATAAATAAATAAATATCAACAACTACTGATACATGTGTGAAGCATGATCTAACCTCTGTGTTTGATTTCCTAGATATTCAAGCGTGTCTCTGGTGCTGAACTGGGGTTCCTTACAGACGTATAGCTTTGGGGGCAGAAGGAAGGAGAGGATAACGAGCACTGCAGGAACTTAAAACTTCAGTTGAATACTTAGAAATACTGGCCAGAATTCAATCAGGGACTTACAGTTTTGTAACTGGACCAATGTATGTGGGAAATAGAACTGGGCACTTTTGCAACATCCATATTCAGCAAGTGCAGTTATTACATAGAAATGTCTCTTGCCCATTGGAGCCATTGCACAATGGGACCAATGCCAATAGATGCTGATGTGCATCAGGACCAATGCATAATGGACTGCTGTACATTGGGCATTTCCAATGCACAATGGGACGCTCTTACCTGTGCCCTGATACATTGTTGTTGTGTGTCTTCAAGTTGTTTCTGACTTCTAGTGATAGAAAACTATCACAGTTTTCTGGGGCTGTGTGTGTGTGACCCACCCAAGGTCACCCAGTGGGTTTCCATGGCCAGGTGGGGAAATTGAACCCTGGTCTCCAGAGTCATATTCCAATGCTCCAACCATCACACTATGCTGGCTCTTTGCAATATAACAGGAGGCTTCCTTTGCATCTCTGCTACATACCTAACTATATGTGTAAAGTTATGCAATGTAGACTGAGACATGGAATCATGGCAACAGTCGCAGCATCCAAAGAAAACAGGCAGACAAAGTTACCAAGGGAACATGAACACAGCAAATATTAGAACTCTAGGTGTGAATGATTTTCAGTGTCTCACTCCCTGCTAGAATTTTGGGGAATGTAGGGAAATTTCATTTATGGAGCAGAATTCTTATTTGGGGGAGCAATTCCCTCATACCCCTCCATAAGAGTACCCAGTTCCTGCCTTTTATTTTATTTTATTTTTTGATAGGCACCTCATCTTTTGCAGCTACATAGCAAGCAGAGACAATGTGATCCCCTCCAATAATGTTCCTGTGGCATTTGTCTGGTGCAGATGGTTGAGAATTTTGTTTTGTTAGGTTGTTGTTAGTTCTTGATGAACTAAGCAGCAAGAACTTGAGATTTAAGAAATCTGGATTTGAGAGAAACCAAAACTGACAGATTTCTCCATTCCTAATTGAAAGGGATAGGAAAAGCTTGGAACATTCATTTTTCAAAGTAATGCCAGGCATTACTCTTTCCCAACACCCCCAAGGAAAGCATTAACCATTGCTCACTCATGGAGGACTAACATATTAGTAATGTATTGGTTTGGCTTTTTTTAATTTTGTTACAAAAACATATTTAAAATTCCTCACAAATGAGCTCCAAAATCCAATGTTTTAGAGACAATGAGTAAACACTGCTTGTGACAAACAAAATAGTCACAACATTACCAGTCATTATGTTGTTTCACAAAGCAATATTGTTGTGACCTTATTGCTCCCATGAGTATTGTGTTATGAGTTAACATCATGAGCTGTTAATGTGGCTTCTGTGCCAAGTAGAGGCCTTTCTGTACTACACTGTTATAATGCTATTATTCCATTTTCAACATCTTATGGAATCCTGGGGTTTGCAGTTTAGGGAGGAGCATTTGGAATTCTCAGCCAGAGAGCTCTTTGACCTCAGTAAACTACAAACCCCGGAATTTCACAGGATGTTGAAAGTGGAATAATAGCACTATAACAGTTTATTGAGGGAATGACCTAGGTTTCAGTCTTTACTTTAAAGATCTATCCAAGGTCCTTCATCAATTTTGGCAATAGGGCTCAGGACTTTGGATAGCTCTTTTAAAGTTCCAGCTAAAATTTGGAGTTGACCTTACTGACATAAAAGCCACCAGCTGATCCTGGAAGCATGTTACTGCTGACTTTGAGGAAGAGAAAGGTTGATTAGAAATGGAGGAGGGAGTTGGCTTTTCCTACTGTGGTGCTTTCACCTTCTTATTCTATGAAGCAAACATGTGAAACTGCTAGTATAAGTAAGGTGCGGTTAAATAGTGACCACTTTGCAAAATCTTGCAAGAGGCCTGGGACAAACAACTGGCACCTTCAGATAGTTGCTGGAGTCTTAGTACCCCAGCTGTGATGTACAGGATAGCTCCGTGTTCAAGTAATTATGCTTTGAGGTTTCAAAAGCTTTATTCACGAACATCAAAGAAAACAACTGCACACTTCGGCAACTGCCAGGGCTAAAGAAGCATTGGATTAGCAGCACCGTATAATCTGTAACATTTCAAATTAGCACATGCTAGCCTACTATTGAATAGCTAATCATAACAATTCTTCTCCTAGGCTCTTCTGTCCCCTCTTCTCACATTCTCACTCAAGTTGCCAACAGCCACTTCTGTTCATTCTTACCACAGATTGTTACAATAACATTCCATCATTCCCAGCACACTGTTTTTCAGCCAATCCCATCATCCTCTCACAGCACAATAATGCCCATTTAAGCATCAAAGCAAGACAGCTACCTAAAAAACATGGCAGGGAGGGCAAAGCTAACCTCACACCACCAGGGCCACCAGGGTTATGTGTCCTGGAGACCCAACAACTGGCTAAATTGGATACAGTTGTGATGGGGACCCATTTTAATTTGCCAGAATACCCTGGATCACCAGACACAGCCACTGCTGTCTTATAATTTAGGGAACTATGGAGATTAAAAAAGGTACCCAGTACTGTTACTGCCAAACACAACTGAAATGGGGGGGGGCACACCAATGTGGGAAGGGCTCATGACAAGACTCTTTGCCACACATAGGCTGAGATCCCTCATTTGGATTGCACAGAGTAAATCTCCACCTGTGGAATTACATATTAATTATGCTGTGCTTTTTTGTGTTAAAAAGCACTGTTGCACAAATAAACCAAGTCATCAAATGTGCAGCTGAATGCACAACCAAACACACAATGTGCACACACGTGAAATGTGTATTATGTGCAATGCACATCTGCATGTAAAATAGCACCGCATGCACAATGTTGCTTCTACATCCTTGAACTAAATGCAGATATTTCACACCAGACAAAAAGGGGACAGAGAAGACACAAAAGGATTAAAAAAAACTGGAGCTTGTCAGGGGATTCATGGACTAAACATGATGCCAAAGAGGAATTCCATTAACAAAGTCTGTGCTTTGACTTTGATGTGGGAACAATAGTTAAATAACATGTACTGTAATGACTGCATGAACTTACAAACTGGAAAAATTGGAAACACAGAGGGGAGAAATGTACTTTTCCACAGAGCCAGCTCTATGGATGATGTATCGTTGTCAGTGTTGAAATCCTTATTAAATGTTGCTGTGTGATCTTTGTTTCCAGTATGATGAAGCTGGATTTCTCTATACCAGCAGTGGGAATCTTACAACTGTAATAATTGCAGTTCCCAGCTTTCCTTACCACTGGCTATGCTGGCTAGCCCCTACATTTGTGGGTTTTGAAATCCAGCAACATCTGGAGAGCTACACTATTCTCACCCCACCCTGACTAAAATAAAAGTCAGGCTAGGGAGGGGGAGTGAGGAACCCCCAAAAATGTTTTCTCTGTGATTCCCTATTTCCATCCTTTGGCCACATCTCTTTATTACCATCTGTTTCTTTCTGGCTACTTGCAATAGGCAAGCTACTGTAACTGCATGAGTATTAGGCTTGACATCTGCTCTCCAAATCAGAGTATGGACATCATTCGCCAAGGAAGGCTTTTTTCTCAGTGCCAAACTACAACAGAAGGCAGGAGGTCCATGATCAGATATCTCAACATTTTAATTTAAAAAAAAAAAAAATCTTTACACCAGCCAAAGAGGTCCACTCAAAGCGGAAAAATTTTTATAGGAACCTATACACACTAAGGCTGGCATCTTGTTAGTGACTTATGTAAGTGCAAGAGCAGCTTACACACATCTAAGTCCTACTTTGGCTGGGGTGCAAGTTGTTGCTTGCCCTTGCACTCTCTCTAAAGGCCTCCTATTGCCTGGCAGCTGTCACGTCCTGGGATGGACGCCTCCTTGTATTGCTCACCCTTGGAGAGAGTGGGGAGGTAATTGAGACTGTGAGGATCTGGCTTCTCTGAACTCCTGGGACAGAAAAAAGTGAGCACACTCCATTTGGAAATGCACCTTCATTTCTTTCCCCCAAGACCAAACTGAGACCATCTGTTTCTCCATGGTCTGAATTGCTTTCCTTCCTTCCCCACCAGTAAGCAACAACAGCAAGTGCCAGGCGTGATGACATTCTCTCTTCCAACATAGTTTGCCTGCCCTGGCCTTCTCTGACATCACAGCAAGCCAGGCAATAGCAGTCTGAGGTATTTTTCCATATGCTATCACATTATGACATGAAGGTGCCTCAGCCAATCACTGCTGGAGGCTCCAAAGTGACAGCAACAATAATTACACCACACTTACCTTCTTTGCATAAGACTGAAGGATATTCTAAGAGCATCACATACTTACTTCAGCAACAAGCACATTAAAATATGGAAGGAGCTCAAGCATTTGTAAAGGCAGCCAACCGGCAACCTCGGTGCTTGAAAAGAAGCTTGGCCTTTTAGTGGGCTTTCTGCGTGCTCCACACTCCTAGATACAACCAGGCATTGTCAAGCAAGATATTCCCCACCCCCTTGTTAATGCAATATCACTACTATTATTATTTTTTTTTTGCCCTCTGAGAACAATTGCTTTGCCAAGCATTAAAGGAGAATGCAAGGTGGGTGGAACATAACTTTCCCTCCCTTCCATGTAGCAGCCTCTTTATTTCTTATTTGTCTAGAACTAAATGAAATGTTGCTCATGGAGTGTAGTTATTAAATGAGAAACTTGATGCAAGGCAAAGCAATGGACCATGATGTGCAGTTGTGCACTCTATACAAATTCTACCGGATGGGCAAAGTCAGCAAGGCGTATGCACACTTGGATGCTTGTTAGTCTGCCCTTTACTTTTGTCTCAGTGGAGAACTGTGTGCCAACCTCGCTCAACCTGCTCCAGTTTGAAGCCTCACTGGGGCCATTTCCACACTAAACTGTTCTAGTGCTATTATTCCACTTTCAACATCCTATGGAATCATTTGAGATCTCTCCCTAAACTGCAAACTCCAGGATTCCATAGGATGTTGAAAGTGGAATAATAGCACTAGAACAGTATAGTGAGGAAATGGCCTGAGAAGCGAACCAAACAGTCCACATCTCAGAAAAGAATTCCAAAATAAAGTCGGGGTATAATTCATGCTTCTTCACAATTTTTCTTTGCTGCTTTGGAAAGAGGAGCAGTGCCAAGGACCAGATTTGGTTGGCAAGGGCTCCTAACAGAGCCCATGTTCACATTCGTGGTCATTTTGACAGGAATCAAAGCTATGCTGCCAGCCCTGTCAGTCGAGAGGTGACTTTGGTCTAAGTTTTAGTTCAAACTTTAAAGGAGTTGTCTGGTTTATTGAACCTATTTTGGGGGTGGCGATTGACATTTGGGAGTCCAGTTTATTTTTTTAGTATTATTATTTTTTATTTAAATTTTATTAAGTATTGACAGACACTACAAAAAAGACAAAGAAATATACAAAAACACTTCACAATCCACAGTACATAATTAAACAGTGCATAACTACACAATACAAAATACAAACATATATACTCCATAACTTATTAAGACTAACCTAACCTAAACCTATTACCTTATACTAAATCTAAACTAAATCTAAATCTATCCTACAGTCAAACAATTAAACATGAAACATTTAACATATACTCCCCAATCTAATGGAGGTGGTGATATAAATCGTCCTTATCCATCTTGATCATCTTATCACTAACATCCATAAATCAACTATTAAAATACAGCCTTATGTTATACAAATTAATTACAATAATACTCTTGTGTATAAGCATATATACTTCTATTTATATACAATTATGTACACATATTTGTATATCTTATCTTCTGGTAATTTCTATATTTCTATACTATCTAGTTATTAATGATACCACCACCTGGGAGTCCAGTTTAAATGTGCTCACACTCTCAGCCCCAGAAACTCCATGATAGGTTCGTCTTAGGGTTGCCATAAGTTGGGAACAACTTGAAGGCACACAATAACAAGACAATTAAGAGCTTTTCAGCTGTATTGTGGTTTTTAAAAAAGATTGTACATCACCTTAGATCCCATATTTGAAGAAAGGTGAGTAAATGATCCGTCGATTGATCCACGTTGATTATACTACAACAGCTGGCGTGCTGCTGGGAAGCTACACCATTGTAAATGGACTTACAACTGTGTAAAGTTGAACTGCCCCATTGCCCCACATTCATATTCTTAGGATGGCAGAAGAGACATAGGTATATTATTGGGCCCATTGTGCAAGTGCAGCTTAATGTGTGGCCATTACACAATGACTACAATACACAATGTGTCCTCATGCACAACATATCTTGTTGCACAATGGGAGCCACCACTGCACAAGAGGACATCTTGCACGGTGCTCCATTGGGCTGTTACTCCAAAAGGTGGAGAACCTTGAAGTCTACCAGCAGTGCCAACATCTCCTTAGAGACTGGGGGAATTATACCTCAAAGGAGGCCTGTGTGAGAGAGGGGTAACAGCAGGAGGTTTTCACCTGTGTATACCAGTAATAACTGTAGGACTCCAGTTCAATATTTAAACAGGGTATTTTTATTAGAAAATAAGGCACACCAAAAAGAAATCAAGCAGTCTCACTAACCGTACATTAGCAAAGTGAGAGGCAAGAAAGGTTGGATAGAGAGAGATTTCTGGTGCAGGGGGTGATATTTACAAGTCCAGAAGAAGGTCAAAGTGGAGTGGCTCAGACAACAGTCTGAGGGTAGTACAAAGCACAGGAATCTGGGGACCAGCAGGCACAGTAACATGACAACTTGTGTCCAAAGTACCACGAATTGCCAGGGTTGGAGCTAGAATCTACCTTTTTTCCTGCCCTGAATTGGGGAGTGTTAATGGTTCTCTGGCAAAGTAAAAAAAAGGGGTTCAGAACAGACTAAATGTCTTATGTTGAGGAGAAAACATTGATGGGAGTCCTGATGACCTCTTAATGTCTTAGTTAGGTAATGTGAATGGGGAAGGTTTTGGCAAGAAATGTGCACAGTGGGAGTGTTTGCTTGCTGCACCTAGGCAGCTTCTTTGACTATTGTATTCAGATGTTGGGTCATTGACAAGATGCCTGGAAATCTTTTTACTCCTAGCTTTCTTGCTTAACTCTTCTTGACCTTATGACCTGGCCATGCTGACCTAGCTCAGTCATACTGCCAGAGTCCTGCTTGCCCCATCTTTCCCAGCCATAAGCGTCCAATTTTTAGATACAATTTCATGCCTGGAGGCCCAGGTTTATGTTGTGGCCAGGAATGCTTTTGCATATTTAAAGATTGTGAACCAACTGCTCCCATTCCTTGAGACACCAGGTCTGGTCACCGTTGTACATGCCTTGGTTACATCCCATTTGGAACACTATAATCTACATGCAACTGCATTTGAAGAATGTTTAGAAACCTCAGTTAATACAAACAGCTGTAGCTAGAGTGTTAACCAGAGTAGGTTAGAAGAACGATACTACTCTCTTGTTCGAACAGCTCTATTGGTTACCAGTTTGCTTGCAGCACAATTTAAAGCACTGGTGATGTCATATAAAGCTTTTTATGGCTCAGGTCCATGATATCTGGAAGTCTGTATCTCCTTATAGGAGCCCGTCCAGGTCCTGAGATCACCAGGAACGGTTCTTCTCTCATTCCCATCACCATCACAAGCATAACTGATGAGAACATGGAAGCAGACCTTCTTGGTGGCTGCCCCTGGAATTCCTTTCCCAAGCAGGCCACAGTGGTCCCTTCCCTGCTGGCCTTTTGCTGCCAGGCAAAACCCTTTTTACTCCAGCCATTTCCGCACTAGGCTGTTATAGCGCTATAATTCCACTTTCAACATCCTCTGGAATCCTGGGGCTTGCAATTTGGAGGGACTGACTGGCCCCTCCCGAAACTGCAAACCCCAGGATTCCATGGGATGTTGAAAGTGGAATCATAGTGCTATAACAGCCTCACGCAGAAATGGCCTCTGACCACCTTTTAAAAGGCATTTTTAAAGAACCTGTTGTGGGTGCTATATTCTTTTAGACTGAGCTGTTTTAATAGCTTTTTATCATTTAATTGTATTTTATCTTTTCAAGTGTAGTTTTAAATCATCTTAACATTGTCAAAAGTTTAATCCCATTTTACTATTCACCATTTTGCATGTTTTTAGCTGTACTGTCTTTTTAACCTATGTGCCACCTTGGGTCTCACTTTTGGGAGAAAAGCAGGATACAAATAAATGTTGTCATCATAATCATTGTTGCAAAGTTATGCATCATAGCCCTACGATGCAGGATCTCAGTCAATGTGTATAAATGAAGTTGCAAATACGTATTTACTTCCTTATTTTCACTTCCGTGCAACTATCAGGATTATATGTAGCCAATAAATTTCCACTCATGAACCATTTGAATGAGAAAATGGACACCTAGTGACAATTTCATTAAAAATGCCTTGGTGAATGTGACCCCAATGATACAATGCTACAGTTCACAAATTCAGATGACAATTGTTAAGCGTGCAGCAGCAATCAAGGTGAGGAGAGAAAGGTGTAGCCCACATGCAAGTATGCACCAGCCCACAGAGAGAGAGCACTGTGCATACAAATATACCCACTCCCATTTTTGCATCCAAGCAGACAGCTATCTGAAAGCCCAAAGAACTTTGGCACAATATGAAGAGGTGGCTGTGAATATAAACAGATGGTAAAAGAACTGGGCATACTCTGCTAGTTCTCTTAAATGAAGACAGGCAGGAGGAGTGGGCCTGTCTTCTGAAATGCCTTCCTGTGATAGCCAGGATCCAGACAAGATGAAAGATGTAGTCAGGTTTTCGCCAGGCAGTTTCTTCTTTTAAACAACAAAACTAAATGCCACAGATGGATATGTTCGAACCTTCTGCCGAATCCTTCAGGCAGGTTGGTTCCCTCCATATTCCATAACGAACAAAAATATCAGCTGGGATGCAAAGAGAGGCCTTTGGAGTCATATTTCCTGAGTAGCAGCCCCACCCTTGTTCCTCCCGAATTCTTCATGGATAATTGTTGCAGAAACCGAAGGGAGTTTTCACAATTAACTGATTTGAAGAACTGACCTAGCATAAGGTTTACCAGACAGCCAATCATATTTTCAGAAAGTGATCCCTTTGTCTGAGGAACTATTGGGTAATTGGACCAGCATACACTACTATTATTAGCAGTAGTAGTAGTATTCCCCATCAGTGGTGGGGGGGAAATGTGGCTCCTACATGCATGCATACTGTCCCCACAACATTTCATATATGAAAACTAGGACTCAGAGTGGCCAAGCAACAACTAAATGTGTTCAAGATGGCAAACATTGTTACCAAGGGAGACCAAACAAGTTAGGACAGGCTGCAGCAGTTTGCTTTTGCCTGAGCCTACCGGGAAGGACAAATTTCTTCCTCATTTTTTCGTCTCCCACCTGTTAACTGAGCACAAACTACTTTTGCCCTTTGAACTCAGTGTCCAAGAACCAAAGCAAGCTAAAGACAATAGGAGAAAGTGGGAGGAAGAGACAGAAAAACTGGGACACTTTGAAAGCAGCAAAAAAGTAGAGTGACAGAAGATTAATCAGGATTGTCCCCACCAAAAAGGAAGCCTACTATGAAGGGCAAGATTTTGCTGCCTCCTTTCCACTCCCTCCTGCTGAGTTAATTGAATGCAAACCACTTTTGTCCTTTGAACTAAAACCATTTCCACCCTACGATATTATAGTGCTATTATTCCACTTTCAACATCCTGTGGAATTCTGGGCTTTGTAGTTTACTGAAGCTAAAGAGCTCTCTGGCTGAGAATTCTAAATGCCCCTCCCTAAACTGCAAAACCCAGGATTCCATAGGATGTTGAAAGTGGAATAATAGCACGATCATTAATAACTAGATAGTATAGAAATATAGAAATTTTGGAAAAAGCTGGAAAAAGCTGTGAATGAAGAGAAAAGTGATCCAATGGTCCTACGACTGATTTCCCATTTCAAAGAAGTCTTCTCCTCTGCCTGAAACAGCACAGAGATTGCCAAAAATGTGGTAAAATTGCCCCTCCGTGAGGTGGCTTGTGTTTGGGGCCAGAAAAAAAGATTTAGAATTTGGGAAACAGGGGTATGGCAGGGGGATTGTGGGAGCTTCCTACTCACCCCTGACAATTGCTCACCTAGATACAGACAGCTTTTTTAAAAAGATCATATCATTCTAAAGCTAATAGGGGAAAAAAATCTTATTTGTTGCAGCCTTCCATCAGCAACACAATCTCTGAGTTAAAAAACACAATTCAAGATGCAAACTGAAAAAATGGCTTCTTCCTTGTCTTTTATGGATCGTTATTGCTGAGCTGCAATTAAAACCAGTGGCCCTGAAGTGCTCCATACACTGCAGTCGTAGACATGTGCTTAACAAAGCTAATCAGAAATACTGTAATAATACTCACTGAATTGTTCACTGGATAACGTCCATTTCTTTGGAATGAAAGGGGGGAGGGTTTGAAATGGCCTTGTTAGTAGAGATGTTCTCGCCAGTCACAGATGACATTTCTTTGCTGGCTGCAGTCCAAAGCCTAATGTGAGTTTTCCAGCTTGTCTCTTTATAGATTTACATCTCACCTACATTTCTACACTGCCACAAAGTTCTGAGACATATTTCTTTAATTTTGAAGACTTACTTCTATCCAAGGCATAGTTCTCTGCAAGTCACACTTCTTTACAGATACCATCTTTTGGACTATAGTTCCAAGAATTGCCTAGAGGTTCTCCAGGCCAAAAATAGCTTTTCCAATCTCTGATTTTACATTCATCCACTCCCTGTCCAGGATAGAATCTTTTCCCACAAAATACATGCAAAATGCAATTAAAATACCCCAAAGAGAAAAGGAAAATAGAAATCAGAACAATCTTGAAATATTCATGAAAGGATTCAAAAGCTAATCTAAAAATAAATTTAATTTCTCCAGATTCCTAATAAAAATTCAAATGACCACTTTAGGTTGGAAATTATGGGAAGACTCTTTCATACTACACAATTATACTACTCTGATTCTAGTTTTTCTGCAACAGCTGAATCCTATGGAATCTAGGGGCTGTTTCCCACTACACAGTTATAGAACTATGATTCCACTTTAATTGCTATGGCTCCATCCTATAGAATCCTGGAATCTTCAGTTTTGGGAGAGGCATTTAGCATTCTCAGCTAGAAAGCAATAGTGTCTTACCAAACTGCAGATCTCAGGATTCCATAGAATGCAGCCATGGCAGTCAAAGTGGGATCATAATTCAATAACTGTGTAGAATGAAAGGTCTCTAGGAATTCGTAGTTGTGTATAGTATTTAGAATTCTCTGTTGGAGGAAATATCAAAGGCCATTTCTGCACCACACTGTTATAGTGCTATTATTCCACTTTCAACATCCTATGGAATCCTGGGGTTTGCAGTTTAGGGAGGGCCATTTAGACTTCTCAGCCAGAGAGCTCTTGGGCCTCAGTAAACTACAAATTCCAGAATTCCACAGGATGTTGACAGTGAAATCATGGCACTATAACAGTGTAATGCAGAAATGGCCACAGAAGCATTCACAAATACACAACTATAGACTCCAGAACCTTTGTTAGAGGTCTTTAAGTGAAGTTTGGATGGTCATCTCTCAATGCAAAGAAGCAAATTCCCTGCAGCTCCTTTTTCTTTGGCTGATAGATGCTCTACCATTAAGAACTTAAAAGTGCAGTCAGTCTGCGTTAATGTCATAAAGAAGCCAAAAAACACTACTAAAATGTTAACCAAAATCTAGATTGAAGAACTAGTCAAAATATTAATTGCAAAACTTTTTTCCCCTCCCTCCTACCTACAGTGAAACTCCAGATCAGGCTCAGCCAGACAATATTCTTGTTCGTTTGCATGAAGATGCTCTAATGAAGCCACGTGAAATGCTCATTAGACATCATGAGTCTTATACGTGGACAGCATTAGTTTAGTAGGAAGGCTGACCTTTCAGAATAATACAATCCTAGAAATAAAGAAAGAAAAATTAAAGTCCCCAACACCACCAAGAACTGATGCTATTTGAAATACCCCTTAATTGGAAGTCATTCTTTCCAGCTCTCCAGCCCCCATGCATTCTTTTTCCTTACAATTTGTCAACAGCACAAACCTTGGTGCCATCGATAAATTCACTACCAATTGTTAATGGCATTAATTCCACGGACAGGCTTAATTTTCCACTGAGGTGCCTCAAACACAGCCATTGTAGTTGTGCTCCCCTTGTTAGCTTTGATCTCCAAAGTTTGAGCATAGCTGATGCTGAATGAAGAGCTGAGTTGTTTCAGTCATTTCGATGCAAGTTCTTTGCCCTTTGACCCCAGCAGATGCTTAATTGTTTGCTGGGATGCAGCAGTGGAGGTGGTAAACAAATTAGGCATGTAAAGCTCAAAGACAATGGCTTGCAATTGACAGCTCATGCTCTGCTTGGCTTTATGGTGCCTTGGCAAGTTCTTCAGCCAAACCGATAAAGACAAATTGGGGAAAGTTAAAAAGGAGGAGGACCCAAGTCGCAGTTCAGGAGGAACAACTGATACTTCTCCCTTCTATTTTTCTTCTAGAAAGTAACAAACAATAGGCAAGATAGATATGGTATAAGGATAACGCTGCAGTCAGATATATTTTTAGAGAAAAAAAAGGGAAGTCACACAGACCTCCTGGGCCTGCACCACTTCAATTTCCCCACTAAACAGGAAGGGCTAAGACCTATGCGCTTTCCCATGGAGCTGGTTTGGACCCTGAAACTGGATAGAGAGGAGACAAACAAAGTTACTTGTGGCCAAGAGGAAACATCTTTCCACACTCTGCTTTCAGCTGCATACCAGTAGTCTGGTCAGATGGATGATCTTTATTTGGAGAATCAGCATATTTATAGAGCTTTCAGCATTATATGAACAGATAGAGAATGCATGTGAGTGAAAGTTATTTAACATAAGTTGCAAGGTCTAGAGAACAGGGTCTTTATGGCCATTTAAACATAAGTGTCATCCTTGCCACAAACAAATGGATGTCCACAGGGTAGGACAGCCAGTTTCAGAATTGTTCTTACTTCCTTATCTATGGCATTGATTCTAGACACAGTTCTTGCAGTGAGCAGTTTGCAAGAAGCCAGTAAGACAGAATGCCCTGCTGTCCAAAAGCATCTTCTTGCATTCAAGAAGATAAATGAAAAAGAAAAAGGGGGAAAGTAAATAAAAACCTGATGGTACATTTCTGAGGGCAAGACTTGCATGTGGACCCATATTCCTTCTAACAACTTTCTCATGAGCAGGCTGAATACCTTCTTATTGCTGATGGTGAGGTGCTGGAAGAAGGGGAAAGGCCTCTTAATATCCTGACATCTCCCACCCACCCAACCCATCATGTCTTCTTCTCTATTTTGTGAAGTTTAACTCCCTGTAACATTCACTGAAAGCTCCGATTTCATGAGGCAAAATAACAACAAACTTTAATTTCCACTGTCAAAGTGAAGCTGGTCTGCACAGCTCCACTTAGTGGCTGCTGTGTTTGTCGGCAGTTATGTCTTCTAAGTGACAAAGCTACAGCTGAACTCCTTTACTGTGAGCATTTCCTACAGAGACCTTCCCTATTCACACTACCTGACCAAATATTAAGAGATTGTCAGGGCTCCTATCAATGTTTTGTCACCTAAAGTTAAGAAAATCAGCCCATTCTGGACTCCTTTGTTGACCCCAAGGTAAAGCCATAACTACTTTGTCCATGCACCCTCCTTCAAGGCAAGAAATAGGATATTTAAACCCCAGCTCCAGCCCCAGTAAATTGAGGTACTTTGAATGTAATATGCGATGGCCAGTCCTCTATTTGTTTGTGCTATCCTCAGACACACTGTCTGAGCCACTCTACTTCGACCTTCTGCTTCAGAATTAGTAATAATAATCCTTTCCACCCAATTTCTCTCTATCCAACTTTTCTCACCTCATTTTCTGATAGCCTGGTATGGTTCCTCACAGTATCTGATTTCTTGTGTGTTTGCTAATTCCCAATGACATACTCTGTTTGACCTTTAACTGAAGTAATCTCTGCAGCTAATACTGGTGTACACAATCCTGGCACTACTCTCCTCTAGCAGGCCTCCTTTGAGCTACAATTTCCCCTATTTCTAAGGAGATGTTGGCATTGCAGGTGGACCCCAAGGTCTGCTGCCTTTTAGGGAAATACATCTTACATGGGTTGCAGAAGCTAGATCTGAATCTACCGGTAGATCTCTAGCAGCCCTTTCATAGTATACAATTACACATTCTCCAACATTTCACATATGAAAACCAGGTCATGTATGACCAAGCAACACCAGAGTAGATCAAGATGGCAAAAGTTATCAGTGAGGAAGAACCCACAAGCTAGGAGAGGTTGCAGCAGTTTGCTTTTGATTGAGTCTACAGGGCAAAATTCTGCCTCCTCCTCTCCTCTCCCTCAGCTAAGTTAACTGAGTGCCACTTACTTTTGCATTTTAAACTCAATTTGCAGCAATTGAAGTGCGCTGAGAAGAAAAAGAAAAAGTGAGAAGAGAGAAACTGGGGTCTTTTTAAAGCAGATGAAAAACTGGAACCAGAGAAGATCAATTGGGACTGTTCTTGACAAACTGAGACAAATTTTTCACCAAAACAATCCCAAAATGTAATAACATCATTGAAAAAATGGGTAGAAAAGCTCTTGTAAGCTCTACTTTTAGAGCACTGATAGGGAGAAAACTTTTTGTTGTTGTTCTTGCATATCAGAATGAAATAAGCAAAGATTTATATCCCTAATCTGAAGGTACAGTTAAAAAAATAAAAAGCCAATCCTGAAAGTCCAAAATCTGCCCATCTATCCCATAGAAACATAGAAAGCTGCCTTATACTGAATCACACCACTAGTCCATCTAATTAACTCTGACTGGCAGTGGCTCTCCAGAGTTTCGCATTGGAATGATACTAAGCCTACCTGGCCCAACTCTGCTCAGCTTCTGATATCTGAGAAGACTGGATATGTTCAGGGAGGTGTGGGGTTAGATGATCTAGTCCAATGGTTCTTAACCTGGAGACCCCCTGGGGGACTACAGAGCCCTTACAGGGGGTACACAAAGCCCTACTGTGAGACACTGATAGCAGTGGCACCAACAGGGACATGGTAGTGGGGATGCATGAGGATTCCAAAATTGTTCCCTCATTTGCAAACCACAGAGCAGTTGGGGTTTGCACACACACCTCTGCTATGTCCTTCTGTACCAACACCCTCTGCTGCCTTGTCCCTGGCAAAAAGAACATAGCAGCAGGCACATGTGCATGTCCAAACCATCCAGACTTCCGCACTAGATTGTTATAGTGCTATTATTCTACTTTCAACATCCTATGGAATCCTGGGGTTTGCAGTTTAGGGAGGGGCCATTATTCCACTTTCAACATCCTATGGAATCCTGGGGTTTGCAGTTTAGGGAGGGGCCTAAACTGCAAACCTAAACTACGCTAGAACAGTCTAGTGCAGAAATGGCCTATGACTCTGGAGACCAGGGTTTGAATCCCTGCATGGCCATGGAAACCCACTGAGTGACCTCAGATAGGTGGTGGTAGTAGTAGTACTAGTCAAAGTAGTATCTTTATTTTGCATCTCACTTTTTTCCTTAGAAAAACTTGCTTACAGGCAAGTCACATTCTCTCAGCCTCAGAGAAAGACAAAGGCAACAAATCTTGCCAAGAAAACCCCCATTAGCCTTAGTGTCATCATAAGTCTGTTTTCACAGGAGAGAAACATGATGGTTAAAAAGGACCTCTCCTTGTCAGAAGCACATTGTTGTTGTGTGCCTTCAAGTCATTTCTGACTTATGGCAAGCCTAAGGTGAACCTATCACAGGGTTTGAGGTTGTTGCTTTTTTGGTAAGATTAATTCAGGGTCCTTTGCCTCTGCCGAGAGAATGTGACTTTCCCATGGTCACCTAGGCTCTTTCCGCACCTTACCTTCTTCTGGCATTGGGGTGTGGGGATCACACGAGCAGCCTCTGGTGAGAGGCTGTCATGCCCACGTTCCTTTGGCTCCACACGAGTTGCCTGCTCATGTGAGAGCCCCGCCTTTTCCTTCCGCAGTGCAGCCTGGGAGTTTCCCAAGCTGCGCTGGGGCAGGAAGCGTGTCTGGCGCAGCTCCGGAGGCCACATGCTAGGTAATTGTGCGCGGGGCCCAGGAGCAATGCACGATTGCGCACCATTTTTGGCTTCTAGCCAAAAATGAAAAGGCGCACAATCAGTGCCTGCTGGCCCCTGAAGCATCACACAATTGTGAGTGCATTGTGCAGATTGCTCCTCATAATCACGTGACGCTTCAGGCGCCCTTTTGCATGGAAAATGCAGTACGAAAAGGGCCCTAGTATCTGAGCAGGGATTTGAATCCTACTAGTCTCCAGAAGCATTTAATAAATAAATATTTAAATCTATAATTAAATATTTGACTCTTAAGTCTTGCAGGACCTGAGTGACAACTTATATTTACAAGGGGTCCCCCATAAAGAAAAGGGTGAGAACCACTGACCTAGTCCATTCTGACCTGCTGAACAAGCCAATGCTATGGAAGAAAAAACAGAGTTAAGAAAAATGGCTTTTTAAAAAATTAATTTTTTCATTAATTATTAATGAGCTCTGAACATTAACTCACTGTTGTTAAAGCTGGTCATAAAAATCTTTAATTTTGTTACATGAATTGTTATTTTAATCATTACAACTTACAGGGAATGATTTATTCAAGGAATCAAGGGCAGTCTGCAAACCAGAGCTTCTGTGTCATGCAAAGCCATGCTGGTCTGCACATCAGAGTTCCTATTCCATGCAAAACTTTCCAGGGCTTCAAAACACAATCCATTTAACTACAGAACCTTCCTAGGATTTAAATAGCTCCTTATCTCCAAGAACTGGTCAGAGACAAGGCCAACAGAATAACAAGATAAGGCAGGGCTTTCCAAACGGTGTGCCGTGACACATTAGTGTGTCGCCTGAAGTGTGTAGGTGTGTCGCCTACAATCTTGGAAATGTATATTATTTATAAATCATATGTTTTTTGAAATATATGCAAGGTTTTCATGAGATATCTTGTGTCCCCATACATTTTGTTATTACAATTTAAGTATGTGTCTGTATCTCTTATAAAGAGTGAATTTTAACCTATGGTTTGCTAGTTAAACTGAATTACTGTGTCGCAAAATGAAGCAGGTCTAAAAAACTGTGTCACCAACACGAAAAGTTTGGAAAGCTCTGAGATAAGGAGTCAAAAGTTGCTTTTAATTATCTCCAATATTAATGAGTATGGGCCTCATTGAGAGCCAGCAGGGTGTTACTGCGGTGTAGGCCTACCCGGAGATAGCACTCGATATCACTTTGATAGCGAACAATTCAGCTTTCCTCTGCCACCCCGCTCCACGTGTTTGTGAGGCCACCGGACAAGCACGCAAACAGGCACAGCCGATAATTGCTGGACATTCCATTCTCCACCCAGGCAGGCCAGACAGAGCTGGTTCGTCGCTTCAGGGATCTCTCTGGCAAACACCTCAATGCATATGCACGATACTAACAAAGGCTTCCCGCCCCGAGCAGGCAACCTGACAAAGCTGTACTAAGCGCTCCGCATTTGCATACTGGCTACACTATTGTTAATTCAGCTCTGATTCAATCATGCTAAATTCTGACCTTTCCAAAGCTTTGTCCCGCACCTAAAACGCATTGTTCTCACCAAGTAAGGCATGGCCTGCAGTCACAATTCACCCTATAAAAACCCTTGATTCCGAGACCTTCCTTGGATCGCTCCTGAGTTCCATTCAGCCTTGCCGCCGCTCTGCTTGGCGAACCTTCCCCTCAGTTCTAGTAGCTGAGATTGCTCAACCCCGGATCGCTCTATTGTGCTGAGCTTCTTCATTGCACCCCAACTTCGCTCTCAAGGTCCAGGACTATGAGACAGGTGTTATATCACCCATTTCCCTCCAAAAATCCCTATTCCAAGTCAATCTCTGATTCCTTAGTTATCTGTGTGACTGTGGTGTCTTTAATATTTGTCTGTACTTAATAAACATCATTTTTATTATCTTAACCCATCTGGCTGCTTGACTGACCTGACCCCGTAAACGCTGGGTTGCAAGATCCTGCTAAGTTACCCTGCCTCTTGCTAGCTTTAGTGAGTGCTCAAGCTAATTTTCCCCAAAGTTGTGTTGTTGTTTGGTTATTTAGGTGTCCCTCCTGCGACCCCCAGAAATCAGGGTAACAAGGGTATAGTGGTTTGAGCATTGGACAATGACCCTGGAGACCTGAGTTCAATTCCCTGCTCAACCATGGAAACCCACTGGGCGACCTTGAGTGTATCACACACTCTCAGGCCCAGAAAGCCTCATGACAAATTTGCTGTAGGGTCACCATAAGTTGGAAATGACTTGAATGCACACAGGAGCAACAACAAAAATGCACTTTGTTAAGTTAAAGGATAAATGTAATACTTTTTTTTTCCTATTTTTTTAAAAGCCCAACAGGTCAACTTAACATGTTAACAAGTTAGACCTGAGTTCTGAAAAGCAGGAAGAAAGTCTGCAAAGGGGTAAAGCAGCATTGGTTGTTCAGCCAGATTTGTCGCACAGCCTTCTAGTTTGCGACTGCTTCTATCCAGCCAACAGGGTGGAAGTTGGCATTACCTGTTAAGTGTCCCATCCTGTGTCATTATTCCTCTCCAACTCTAAGACTCCTCTCCACCTGGCATATCCATAATTCTCTATTGCTGGCTATAAAAAGACAAAACTTTTTTTGTATGACCCTAATTCCTCCAGGAGCCCTCAGCATCTTTATTAATCTCAGAGAAAATTAAAAGCATCGGACAAGAAAGAGCAGAGGCTATGTATAAGATAGTCTCCGGTGAGTCCAGCAAGGTCAAAGACTAATATACTATGAAACTGTTAACAAAGAAACTTAAAATTAACTAGCCCCTCGAGAGAGATTCTGCCCTAATGTGCATTGCCTTATGTTCTCTTCATATCCTACCCTCTGAATATTTGCTCCCTGTCTGACAGCGAGTTCAGATGGTGTCATCAAACTGACAGTCACATGAAGTCCCAAGGGTGCGCACATCTCCAATGGGACCAGAGTGACATTTACTATTCATACTTTAGAGCCACTTAGCACTGCTTTTTGCTGACAGTGGATCTGTCTATACCTCAGTTTGCTGCAGTTCAAACCTGTTGATTTCCAAGCCTCCAGCACTTTCATCTTGGACCAAGAGCTTGGAAATTGACTTTTCCAAAGTAATGAGTTACAGTTACAGTGTCGAGCTTCCACCACCACTCCAAGTAGATCATAGCATCAAAGAAATCACAGAGCTGGAAGGGACCACAAGGGCCATCTAACCCAGCCCCCTCCACAGTTAAAGCCCTCCTGAGAGATGGACATTCAGCCTCAGTTTAAGGACCTCCAGAGAAGGAGATTCCATCACTTTCCAAGTCAGTCTAGTTCACTCTCAGACAGCTCTTACTGGGAAGACATTCTTCCTAATGTATTGGTGGAATCTTTTTTCTTGTTATTTGAATCCATTGGTCCCATTAGTCTCTAGAACCACATGAAAGAAGTTTGCCCCATCTTTTACATAGCAATCCTTCAAATATTTAGAGATGGCTATCAAGTCTTCACTTCTCCAGGCTTAAACATATCCAGTTCCCTAAGCCATTCCTCATAGGGCTTGCTTTTCAGGCCACTTCCGCACTACACTGTTATAGTGCTATCATTCCATTTTCAACATCCAGTGGAATTCTGGAGTTTGTAGTTTATTATTTTAACCATACTCTCGTGTTTTTCAGCCACACATCTCCTGATTTTCATCTATGAAATGTTGACAGGTGTGCCAGTCTGATCAGTTTGTACATGGAATGAGAAGTGCCATCTTATTTTTTGTTGCAGGAGGCAATCCACGTATGGTCTTATTCTTCATAGGTTTGACCACTCACATGTAAACCCTGCTCCTTCTACACACATACATGTTTGTGCTGCTCTCCCTTCCGCCATACACATGCACATACATCCACTTCCTTCTTTCCATGCATAAACCTCTCTTCAATTAATACATTGTATTTGGCATCCGTTCTGTTCTCAATATCATGTCCTGGATAACTTGCACTCCACAAACTTCACTCAGAGTTAAACAGCAGTGTTTATTTGTAGCAAAGCAAGCAACACAGCAACCTTCTTTCAAAGTTGCTGAGACTACAGCATATAGGGTGGCTACAAGTTTTATACCTTGTCGTACAAATTCAGGTTCACATAGCTGTGATTGGAGAAGATCATGAATCTCACAGCATCCCACCAGTTCAGATGTTTTCCCATACCCTCAGTTGTTTATATATCTTTCATCCTTGAGGCAGGAACAAGTTCCTGTCTTCTTATCTTTGAGCATTGCCAGTTCTCGTAACACTTTTCTGATACTTTATGTTTTCCCCCTTTGATTTTCTTCCCCTTGCCCAGATACATTGTGGTAGCAAACAATAAAGCAATTAACTTTTTGGTGCACTGGAATACCTTAGCAAGCTTCAACCAGATGCATCGTTGCAATCAACAATTGGCAATTGATATTTTGTAGCACCCTAGCAGACTCTAGCAATGCCTAAGCTAACAGATCTATTCCAATACATATTCTAATACCCATCCAGCAAATACTTATGACAGAAGCCACGCATCCTGACACTCAAAGAGTGGTTAACAAGCTTCCACTCTATCTTCTTTGTTACTAATACTCAACCACACCATTCTTTAAGGTCTCCAAAAGGCAGCTGGATGCAGAGGGGAATAAACATGTTTGATGCTCATGTCTACAAAGCATGTTTCCTTGAAACAATACTTGTTTGTCTTCCGCCTTCTCCGCTTCCTTGCTTTTTTTCACCCCAGGCAAAGATCAGGTCAAGTGAGCCAACCCTAACCAGAAAAGAAGCATTTTCTTGTTTTCCTTTCATTCTCTTTCCTTGGTGTTGTTTTTCTAAAAATCCATTAGTGTGCAAGCATTTGGAAAAAAAAGGCAGAAGTTGCTCTAATGAGACCTTTCTGCATTCATTCCCTTCCAGCTCTTTTTGCTGGAATGCTGCTAACAGTCGGGGATGCGAAAAAAAGGAGGCAGGGTCTTCGATGCACATTTGGACATATTCTGGAGCAAAACAAGTTTAGCTGATTGAATATGTGGCCGCACATCACATTATATGAATCTGAGGACAAGAAAAGCAAGTGAATTCATTACATTGAGGCACAGCGCAAATGTAGTGCTGCTGATTTTTTTTTTTACAGTGGTTACCCCTGAAAAAGCTATACGTGTGCTCTTTGGAGCTTTGCAGATGAAGCTTCCAACATCAAGAAAGGTTTTCATTATGTCATGGATGGTTTGCCCAGCGAAAAATGATAATTGTGGGTAACTGCATGGCTGTTGTATCTTTCTTCTCCATCCTTAATAGGGATTGCAGAGCTGGATCCAATGGAAATAATGAAAATATCACTTCACAATATAAGGGCGGGGGGAATCAAAGCTAAAGACAAATGCCTGTGGAGGGGAGAGGCTATTACCAGACAATTAAGCAGGTTGGGTTTTTCAGAACAGTGTTAAATGAGCCTGAATAAGAGAAGATTATGAGGTTGTGGAAGAACTCATGGAACTACCATTCTTTTTATGAGTTGCTGGCTGGCAAAAGACATCTCAGAGTCCTTTAATGTATGCATTTATACTGCATTATAGCCCATCATATTTTTAGGGTTCAAGGTGAGTAACTGTAGGATGAAAATGGAAAGGAATGGAGCCCTTCTCTCGTGTCTGCCCTTTTCTTCATACAAAGAATTTCCATTATGTTTCAGGCATTTTATTTGTAGTTTCTTGTCATATTCACATGTCATCAATAAGTGCTCTTTTTTTTTTCTTTCTTTTTTTACACATGAATACATGTCTGAATTCTTCTTGCCATTTCTACTTAGGGCCTTTCTGTCATAGAGCTATTATTCCACTCTCAGCATCCTATGAAATCCTGGGGTTTGCAGCTTAGAGAGAGGCATTTAGAATTCTTAGCCAGAGGGCTCTTTGGCCTCAGTAAACTACAAACCCCAAAATTCCACAGTATGTTGAAAGTGGAATAATAGCACTATAACAGTGTAGGGTGGAAAGACTCTATCTCTCCCAAGAAAATCATTTCAGAACTCCACTCCAAGCTAGGAGATATATTTAATATTTTTAGAATAGGTACACTATTAAGTGAAGAAAAAAATCACTTTGTCACAGCACATTATTTTCCTTGCTGATGTATCTCGCATTTAGCATGCTTTGTTTTGCAACTGGGCGTTGGCAGGTAAGCACAGGCTTAATTTGTAAGCCTGATGGCTCAGGCTGTGTTCTTAAGGAAATTCTCTTGTGGGAGGGGAAATGGATTTATCATAAGGAATATGTATTCTGTCAGATTTGACCCCAGAATGGAGAGAATGCCGCACTTTCACTACTTGTAAGTAGTAATCTAGCATGTCAGATAAAAAGAAGGTAGGGATGGGCCAACTGAATCCTTGAATCCTTGGCAGGGATTCAAGATTTGGGAACACAAATCCCTGCGCCAAAATAGGCAAACCAAATCTTTCAAATCTGCCACCCAAACCGTTTGTTGGAGACCAGGACTCCCAAAAAATGTGGGAGACCGGGACACCTGAAAACTTGGGAGATTAGACACACAAGGGAAGATGGCAAGTAGGTGAATTTTTCCCTTGGAGTCATAATGGTCTTTGCTAACAATTTCACAAATTACATCTGGGGTTGTATTCTAAGATATTTAAATTGAATATTTCATATTTAAATTCAGCACTTGACTGGAAGCTACAGGCTTGAGATTTCAAGGACAGCTGAAACATTTCCTTGCATAGCTCCCTTGCAAACCTCTTTCAGACACAATTCTGGGGTTTCTAGTTTTACAAGGTGTCACAGTCTTCTCTGCCAAAGTGTTCTGGTGCATCATCAGACTACAAAGCCCACAATGCCAGAAGGAGCTATGCAAAGAAAAGCCAGTTTTGACCTGGATTATCTCTGTACTGTAGTGGTCCTGTTTACACAGGCAGGAAAATGTGGGATTAATCCACATTTTCCTGCCTGTACAGAAAGGGCCTTCATGTCATTTTCAATCTGGGGAGATCCTGAGGCAAAACTAGGACAATTGTCTTGGCCAGATTTCTTCAGAGGGAGGTTTGCCTTTGCCTGGGCTTTTGCTAAGGCTGAGAGAGTGTGTCTTGCCCAAGATTATCCTTCTTTCCCTTGCTTTTTAAACCTTTTTGAAAAAAGTATTCAAAAGATTCGAGATTTATGACATTCATGGATTCCCAGAACCTTCCATGGATTCGGATCCGGATTCGGAAAATTCTGGATTCGTCACATCCCAAAAAGAAGGTGTGTAGCCCTCATTCTGATGTGCTAGAATATTGCAGCAGCATGTTTTTACACAAGAGAATATGAAAAAATATTTTCCCACATGCAGTGGGAAGTGGTGTGGTCCAAAATTCTGACATGAAATTGTGCATAACATGTACAGGACACTTCTCAATTGATCTATAGATTCAGTCCTCTTGTCTCAGAAACACATTGGTCACTGAAAGTGAGTACACCAGGAATAAAGGTTCTAATCTAACTCTCCCTCTGACATATCAAATTTCTGTGTGAGAGGGCTTTTTAAAAAAATATCTGGGTGCATTCAAACATATAGCCTTCTATTCTGAAGCAGTGGTGCTCATTCAGAGCAGACACATTTGTTGTTACAAGAGAGGCTATCGGTGTTTCTGTTCATCCAAAAGTAAATAACTAGGATTCAATGCATGTAGCAGTTGTGCCATACCAAGAATGGAGTATAAGGAAGAACTTATGTGGGTGGGAGCATTTTTAAATGAGATTTCAAACCAGCTGCAGCTAATATACAGCTTTTGTCCTATCACATGGATCAAGAAGTTGTCAGCTAGAATAAAATTTAGAGTCACACTTTGCTGCTTGCTACATAAGAATTGAAGAAATGATCTTAAATAGACATAGCAATGCTTCAGTGGCAATTCATTCATGGGTTCCTTTGATTCCACCCTGGCTTCTGATGTTCCAAATTAATTTTCTCAATTCAGAATCATACCCTTGGATGGACTACAATAAACAGAAGTAAAGCTGTGCCCATCAAGGGCTATATGGGACTTCTGAGTAAACCTGTATAAGACTGGGCTGGAAAATGAATTTTTTTTTACCCACTGACAGTCTGAAAAACAGACATTCCTAGATAAAACAAGACAACCAAAAGTGCTGGGGACAGTGAGTGCTGTAGTTCCACTCATGTGGAGGGTGCCAGGGTGGCGAAGGCTGAAATAAGAGATCGGATATTTCCCATTGAGGACAACAGTATTAAATCTAAATGCACATAAAGGCCCTTTCTGCCCTACATGGTTATACAGTCATCCCTTCACATTTGCAGGTTTCACTTTTGCAAATTTGATTATTCATGGATTATTGGCTGTCACCTCTGCTGCCTCCCTATGCCATTTTTAATAGAGATTGCAGCCTTGTAAGACTGAGAAACTGCAAACGAGGCCTGTGAGTCCCTATTAAAAATGATGTGGGACAGCAGTGGAGATGGTAGTAAGCCCCACCAGCCACCCACTTCTGCCCTGGAAAGGAACCCTGATGCCTCAAAGGAATCCTTGGCAGGTTGAATATGGTGATCATACTTTTTTGTGCGTTAAATATGGTTAGGAGTTATTTATGTTTTTTTCACTTTCACAGGGATCCCTGTGCCCCTAACTCAACAAAGGAGGAGGGATGACTGTACTGCTATTATTCCACTTCCAACATTCTGTGAAATTCTGGGGTTTGTAGTTTCCTGAGGCCAAAGAGCTCTCTGGCTGAGAATTTCAAATTCCCCTCCTTAAACTGAAAACCTCAGGATTCCACAGGATGATGAAAGTGGAATAATAGCACTGTAACAGTGTAGTGCGGAAATTGCCAAAGCGTGTCTAGTTGTTTTTCTTTTTGTACTTCATCCTTAACAAAACATATATACTACTATCTGAAGTATTTGTCTGTTATGCTATACAAATTCACAAACTTGATAATAGAGTCACCAAACTTGGTGTGTTGCCCAATGGGACCAAAATGTAGGTTTGTAGATCCGTTAACTACTCCAGGTTCTGTGCCTCCCAAACAGTTTCATATCCCCTGGATATGAATAATTACAGACCAGTCTCCCATCTTCCATTTTTATGCAAGGTGATCGAGAGGGCTGTTGGTCTTCAGCTCCAAGCTGTCTTGGATGAAACAGATTATCTAGACCCATTTCAAACTGGCTTCAGGGCAGGATATGGAGTCGAGACTGCCATGGTCGCCTTAGTGGATGATCTTCGCCTAGGTATCGACAGGGGAAGTGTGACCCTGCTGGTACTCTTGGACCTCTCAGTGGCTTTCGATACCATAGACCATGGTATCCTTCTGGAACGCCTGAAAGGGCTGGGGATCGGGGGCACTGCACTTAAGTGGTTCCAGTCCTATCTCTCAGGTAGATACCAGATGGTGATGCTTCGGGACAGTTGCTCCTCAAAAAAGGAGTTGAAATCTGGCATCCCTCAGGGCGCTGTCTTGTCCCCAATGCTATTTGACATCTACATGAAACTGCTGGGAGAGATCATCAGGAGGCATGGAGCAAGGTGCTGTCAGTATGCTGATGACACCCAGATATATCTCTCCATGCCTTGGATAATAGCATCAACTAAGGGTGGCATCTCATCTCTAAATGAATGCCTTGAAGCAGTAATGGACTGGATGAGGAAAATCAGACTGAAGCTGAATCCAGATAAGACGGAGGTACTCGCTGTTAAGGGCCCTAGTCCAGGTGTGGAGGTTTGTCAACCAGTTCTAGACGGGGTCACACTTCCCCTGAAAGACTGTGTCTGCAGCTTGGGGGTGCTCTTGGATTCGCCGCTTCAGATGACAGCTCAAATTGATGCGGCAGCCAGGAGTGCCTGCTATCAGCTTTGGCTGATACGCCAGCTGTGCCCCTTCCTGGAGCTGGAACACCTAAAAACAGTGGTGCATGCACTGGTAACTTCACGGCTTGACTTCTGCAATGCGCTCTACATAGGGCTACCCATGTGCTTGGGGTCCAGAAACTTCAATTCGTTCTGAATATGGCAGCCAAGTTAATCACCAGTAGACCTAAAACTGACCACATAACACCAATTCTGAAGTCTTTACATTGGCTGCCTATTAGTTTCCGGGCACAGTACAAGGTGTTGGTTCTTACCTTTAAAGCCCTTTATGGCTTGGGGCCAGCCTACCTGCGGGATCGTCTTCTCCCATATAATCCGCCCCGCACATTAAGGTCCTCTGGGAGGAACTTACTGCAGCCAGTCAGAACTAGGTTGGCTGCGGTTACCCAGAGGACCTTCTCTTCTATCACTCCCAAGTTATGGAATGGCCTGCTGGAAGAGACCCGGCATATTACCAGTCTTGACGGCTTTAAAAAAGCCATCAAGACTGTTCTCTTCCGACAGGCCTTCCCAGACTGTGTTCCACTGCCTCCCACCAACTGTCCTCTTGTTCTTAATAGTCAATGTGTTTTAGGGGATTTTAGATGGGTTGGTGGGTGGGGAGGATGGGTTATGTTTTAATTGCTTTTAATGTATTTGATATACTGTTGTAGTACCGCCTTGATCCGTCGGGAGAGGAGGCAGGATATAAATTATTATTATTATTATTATTATTATTATTATTATTATTATTATTATTATTATTATTATTATTATCTGTTGCACATTTGTGAACAAATTTTGACCAAGCTTAACATCTACACTTAGGCTGACATCATCTCCAGGGAAGTTTAAGAGTGAACAGCATTTTTTTTTCATTGTTGTGTTTAATCTATTATGCATGAATCTTGGTGTGAAATAAATTTTAAGGACTGTAGATGTTGCCAGTCAACTCTTTGTTTCATTGAGATTACAAATAAAATCATCAACATAAGCCCAAGCAATGATAAGAAATATATATACTTGTGTGTGTGTGTAGCTTACTAAAAAGCAAACCCACAGCACTTCTTTCAGATTTGTCCTGGATCCCAGGAGGATGCAGTTAGTCTATATATATATATATATGAATAATTGACAAACAGAACAAAGGGAGAGAGAGAGAGTCAGAATATTTCAGCTTCTGCCTTCTTCAGTTGCCAAAGATGAAACTGAGGCCATTTCTGCACTACACTGTTATAGTACTACTATTCTACTTTCAACATCCTGTGGAATTCTAGGATTTGTAGTTTACTAAGGCCAAAGAGCTCTCTTGCTGAGAATTCTAAATGCCCCTCTCTAAACTGCAAACCTAGGAATTCCATAAGATGTTGAAAGCGGAATAATAGCACTATAACAGTATAGTGCAGAAATGGCCTTAGTTTCATACAAGGGGCTAGTTTAACGACTATCTTTTCCAGCATTCTTTAGCAGATGATCATATTATTCTCTTGGTTGAGGTCATGTGGTGTTAGGGTCAGCTCAGTTTCACCTTTAGCAACTGAAGAAGGCAGAAACCTAAATGTTTTTCTTATGTTATATTCTTCAGTTCTGTTATTTTTTTAATTCTGTGTATCAGTTTTACCATACACAGTCAGCCCTCCACATTTGTGGATTTCACTTTTGCAGATTTGATTATTCATGGATTATTTGCTGCCACCTCTGCTGCTTCTCTATACCATTTTTCATAGGGACTGCCAGCTTCATGAGACTGAGAAACTGCAAACGAGGTTTGGAAGTTCCTATTAAAATAGTGTGGGGCAGCAGTGGAAGTGGCAGAAAGCCCTACCAGCCCCCCACTTGTGCCCGGTGAAGGAACCCTGATGCCTCCAAGGAATCCACGGTGGATTGAATATGGTGATCATACTTTTTTCTGTTTTAAATATGGTTTGGGAGAGTCTAGAGTTATTCATGACTTTTCCACTTTTACAGGGATCCTGTGCCCCTAACCCTAGCAAATGTGGAGGGATGACTGTAAATCCAAAAATTCTTCCTTTTGTCCAAAATGTCTGAAGAAGATGGTACCTCAGTGCCAAACTGGGAGAAACTGGAGAGGCTGTGATGTTCTGAGTCAAAATGCCTGGCCTCTGGTTGCCACTGGTATAATAATAGCCAACGGGAACAGAGCAGTAGCCTTATAAGCTTTACTTTATTTTACTCTTAGGCCATTTCCGCACTAGACTGTTATAGCGCAATGATTCTACTTTCAACATCCTCTGGAATCCTGGGGTTTGCAGTTTCGGGAGGGGCCAGATGTTGAAAGTGGAATCATCGCGCTATAACAGGCTAGTGCGGAAATGTGAACAAATTGTATGAGAATAAATCCACATGTAGCCAAAGCAGCACTACCTACATACAAAGGAAAGGTACTGCCGTTAACCCAAGTTTTTAATACCTTACCATGGTGGGACCAAACCCAGCCTTGTGAAAACTGAGTATGTAAGCTCAGAGCATTGTATTTCTTTGTGGTGGGTGGAACAAAACTAGGTATGGTAAAATGAAATAGGGCATGGCTGACTTGGGGGAGCTCTGAACATTATCACTTCATTTTCCAGAAAGATGATCAGGTTTTCTGGACCTGGGCTTAACCACTCTAGTAGGGCACCCAGTTCTGCTCTAAACATTCAGCTGACTGACCTTCAGAGTGACCTTGGGTACTTGATGTTGCCATTTATCCTCTGTGTTAGTTAGGAACAAGGGGGCCTTTCTGCCATCACCAGGATGCTGCAAAATCTAGAAACTTGGCCGCAGCATCTCGCTGTGGCTGTTGCCATTGCTTGAGCAAAAGTTGAAAAATGGCATCCAACTTCTGATAGCAAAGAAAGCCCCATCACATTGTGCCTGACATCTCTCACATTATTAATACCACCCTGGTGGGCCCCATTCATTTTAATTAGCGATCAATTACCCAGCACCAGAGACAGCAAGTAACACAGTCTCCTCAGTCCTTGGAGAATAACTTTCCAACATAATAACTCTTTCTTTCTTTCCTTTTCCCCCCTCCTCTTCCAGCCTTGCAAAACTCACTCAGGACTTAGCCTCCAAGGGTGTCTAAGAGCAAAGGTCTTCTCCATGATCTCTCCTTCGACCACCCTGGCACTTAAATCTGGGGTGGGGAGCCCTGTCCCCTGCACTCACTGTTGGGGGCTTTGAGTAACCAGGACACCAGGGAGGAGTGCAGGACACGGTGAACAGCTGGGGCCCATCACTTTTCATTGCGGGTCTCGGAGAGACGCAGTTGACAGAGTGATACACAGAGGCAGTCCCCCGTTAATGACTTCACCATTCTCCATCATTATTCCCATCATTAGGAAATTAGGAGGACAGAAGGTATTTACTGTAAACCTGCCACCTCCCAAGGAGAGATAAATAGAAACTGATAAATGGGATCTTCTGGTGCTGTTCGTCTATTAACCTTCTGCTTCCCAGCTCAGACATATGCATACCATCCTGCCATTAATATCCAGTAATTGGCATGGCAGCAGGCGGCCGCCTACCTTTTAAGAGATATTCCACATGCACACAGGCACACTTCTCTTCGTACATTGCTTAGATGTATACTAGTTCCCCAAGCAAGAAAGAGGGCAGAGGACTTTTTGTGGAAAAGCTCTGAAAAGTGGAAAGAAAGCCCTCACACCTGAGGAGATTGCAGGGCCAGGTTGGACACATGAAAGGCTGAAGCCTGGTAAATGGCAGGATGCAAGTGTGAGTGGACGTAGATACAGCCTTGCCCAATATTCAGTGTTGCTGGTTAGCGTGGTTTAGTTTGTCAGTTTATATTCTGCCTTTCTCCCAATGTGTTGCCTTGTTTCTGACTTATGGACACCCTTAAGCAAACCTGCCATGGGGTTTTCTTGGCAAGATTTGTTCAGAAGGGGGTTTGCTGTTGCCTTCTTCTGAGGTTGAGAGAGCATGACTTGCCCTAGCTCACCCAGTGGGTTTCCTTGGCCAAGTATTCAAACCCTGGGTCTAATGTTCAAACCACATTGCCTTTCATTTCTCCTAGTATATGACCCAAATATTGGACATCAAATACATAAATGCAAATAGCCAAAAAACTATGTAGTCCAAAATTTTAAAAAAAATCAAGAAAGGAATCTAAATAAAATGCTAATTGAAAACAATTAAAAACATTTTTAAAAGCATGCCTGTTGCACATCCTTCATGAGTTAAAGCCTGAAGATCTGTTTAAATAAAACCTTTGCCTACTGGCAAACAAAGAGCAAAAAGGGAAGGGAAGGAGAGTTCCATAGCCTAGGAGCAGCCACTGAGAAGGGTGTCTCTCATGTCCTCAGTAAATGAGCCTGGGTGAGTGGTAAGACTGAAAGAATTCTCCCTCCCCCGCCAAGATCTTAAGACTTGGACAAGATCATATGGGGAGATATAGGTTTTCATAGAGTCCCAGCCTAAGCCATATAGGGCTTTGTAGCACTTTGAATTATGACCAGAAATGGACCAGTAGCTGGTGAGATGTTTCAACAAAGGAGTTATATGTTTCTTGTAACCAGCCCCGTTCAGCATCCAGATCACAGCATTTTGGATGAGCTGACATTTCCAAACAAAGGCAACCCCACACAGACTGCATTGCAGCAATCCAAATGGGATGTAATCAAGGCATGTGTTACCGTAGCCAGATCTGACTTCTCCAAGAATAGGTTCAGCTGCTGCCCTCGTTTTAATTGAGCAAATGCATTCCTGGCTACCACTGAAACCTAGACCTCCTGGAGTTGCTGGGGAATGTAATCTGAGAGGACAAGAAGCTGGAGGAATAGAAAAAGCAGAAAGCAAGTAAGTGGTCTGGTCCCTGGCAAAGTTATATTGCTATGGAGCAGATAAAGTTCACATATTGGGTGTTTGTTTGTTTGTGTAACAACTCCATTTTAATGTCCATCATTACTGCCTCCGAAAGACTTGGAATCTGATACCGTACATATCCACGTCTTCTGAACTGGATCAGCCATGGCCCATGAGCCTGGGATCTGGTTTAAACTTTAATGCTTTTGATACATCTGAATTGACACTTAGCACCTTTATGTCACCTTCCAAAGACACAAACTGTCTGGAGAAGCATCTTGCCTGCATCAGACTGCATTTCCAATGCTTGTGCTTTCTTCTCTGGTTCCTGGATGATCTTAAGAGCACCTGAGATGCTATGCCCTGTTCCTGAAGGTGGACCTGGAACATCCCGAGTATCTTTTTCTTTTAAGGTATTGTTTAGGAGATTTTGAACACAAAGGGATGTGACCACCACCTCTGTCCCTTGTCATTTTTTTTTAAAGATTTCCCACACCTTCAGTAAAAACACAGGGTCTTCTTACTGACTAAATTATCAGGAGGGAAAAAAATCAGCTACGCTGAAGTAGTCACAAGTAGTCACATGAAAGTCACAAGTATAAGATGGGGGACTTGTGGCTGGATAGCAGTACGTGTGAAAAGGATCTAGGAGTCTTGGTAGATCACAAGCTGAACATGAGTCAGCAGTGTGACACGTCAGCCAAGAAAGCCAACGCGATTCTTGGTTGCATCAATAGGAGTATGGTGTCTAGATCGAGGGAGGTAATGGTACCACTCTATTCTGCATTGGTGAGGCCTCATTTGGAATACTGTGTCCAGTTCTGGGCACCTCAATTCAAGAAGGATGTCAACAAGCTGGAACGTGTCCAGAGGAGGACAACCAAAATGGTGAAGGGTCTGGAAGCCATGCCCTATGAAGAACGGCTTAGGGAGCTGGGTATGTTTAGTCTGCAGAAGAGAAGGTTGAGAGGGGACATGATAGCCATGTTTAAATATTTGAAGGGATGTCATGTTGAGGAGAGAGCAGGCTTGTTCTCTACCGCTCCAGAGACTAGGACAAGGAGCAATGGATTCAAGCTGCAGGAAAGGAGATTCCACTTGAACCTCAGGAAGAACTTCCTGATGGTCAGAGCTGTTTGGTAGTGGAATATGCTGCCTCCGAGTGTGGTTGAGTCTCCTTCTTTGGAGGTTCTTAAGCAGAGGCTGGATGGCCATCTGTTGGGAATGCTTTGATGGGTGTTCTTGCATAGCAGGGGGTTGGACTCGATGGCCCCTGGGGTCTCTTCCAACTCTATGATTCTATGAAGTAAATTAATTTCCATTTCATTAAAATTGTGAGTTTGGTTTTATCAGTCAAAAACTCCTGTGGCTGGTGGCTTCCATGTCAGTGGTGTGGTGGATCAGCTCTTGGATTTAGCCTGAACTTTTAAGGAGCTACCAGTTTGGGGGACAGGGTTCAACATTGTGGATTGCTTCTTTAAAATTCGGACTAAAACCTAGAACAGATTCACTGCCCCATGGGCCTGGAAAGCCACCAGCCACCAGAGGTTGGAAGGCAAGTGATTAATCAACTGCAGAGTGTTTGCTAGTGGTTAATCAACTAAAAATTCATTGGAGGTGATTAATCCACTTCAAAACTATTTGCTGACTCTATGCATAGTCATAGAAGCCACCATTAAAAACAATACAAAATAAATATGCCTATACCTAAAAGCAACCATGAAGACCTCTTTTTTTTAACCTGGGATCCTAGTAAAGAACCAAAATGTTGTCAATTAAAACCAAAAGCATTCTGCCTAATGTGCAACATCTGATTATCTCTGCATTCCTGCTCCTTGTTTTACATAGCCATCCTTCTGATGCATTTCTTTCTCCTCCTCCACTTATGTTCCGGAGAACAGGACAGGCATCCGGCTTGCCAGAGCAACAAGATGGCTCGATAGCCCTGGAGCCAATCAGACAGCTTGGCTTACACCAGAGAGCCTGGCCAGCCAAATCGCATCTTGACCTTCTTCATCTGTTTCTCAGAAAACTTTTTGGATGCATGAGAACTTCTGATAGCATTCTGCTCCAGTGCACCTAACCCTGTGAACAATTCCAGGCACTCTGGAATAAAGACAGGCTGCAAAATTTTGAGATTTTAACCCATTGGCATCGAGCATTGCTCCTACAAGGTTGTATAGTGGCACCCAAGCAAAGTTACTTTTGAAGATACTCTGTCAAATTCTCTGCAAGTGTCAGGGTGATAAATCCAACAGACATTCCCTGAATATTTACCCAAAATATTCACCCAATATTTGATATCTGTATTGACATCTGATTTGATTTCAGTGATGAGCAAAGGGTTTTCAGTCTGGAAAAGGTCTGTGTGTTTTTATTCCAAGTGTATCCCTCTTCCTACAAAAGGAACTCAAAGTGGCTCACAGTCCTAGGGCCTTATCATACTGCACGGTTACAGTGCTATTATTCCACTTTAACTGCCCTAGCTGTACCCTGTGGAATTCTGGGGCTCATAGTTTGGTGAGGCACTGGAGCTCTCTGGCTGAGAATTCTAAATGCCTCCTCCTAAATTGCAAATCCCATGATTCCATGCGATATTGCTATGGCAGTTAAAGTGGAATAATAGCACTATAACAATGTAGTGTCATAAGGCCCATAGAATCATAGAATTCTATGGTTCAAATGGGCTCCAAGTGATATCTAGTTTAACCCCATGCTGATACAGGAAATCTCAACCTAAGAAATGACCATCCAAATTCTCCTCTAGAAACTCCAGTGATCACATCATCCTTCGCTCCACTAATGACTGTCAAGGTCAGGGACCGGGACGTGTCAAAGCAGGGAATTAACCATAGAAAGTCCATTTACCAAAGCCAGAACGGCAAGCAAAGCCAAAGTCAGAGTCCAAAATCCAGGGGTCAGGAGCCAAGAGTTCAATCCAAGATATCAGGAGCCGGGTGCTAGAAGCAAGGAACGGGCAAGGAGAGAGCTTGTAGAAGGTTTGCCACAAGCAAAGGAAAGTTTCTAAGCAGGCAGGTAATATAGCCAAAAGGCACAGGTGTGGCCAATCACCATGTCATAAACTTCACCAAGGAAGCTTCCCTTTGCACAGCTCTCTTAAGTCTCCGCCTTGATTGTGGGCTGATTGGAGCAGGCTCAAAAGTATCTTCAGGATCACTGTTGGATCCCTGTTCCTTTAAAGGAGCAGGAGAGGAACGTCCGAGCCTGCTTGGTCCATGGCAGGAGGGGGAGCTCTTGAGCTGCAGGACTCATCTCCAGCCAGAGCCACAGGGACCAACAGCTCTTGCTCATTAACAGCAGCTGCCAGGAGCCTCAACTATCACAACTTCACCAGGAGCTTCAACTATCACAGTGAATCTCTCTTGCCATAGGGGAAGTTCCTCCTAACCTTTAGCCAGAATCTCTTGTTTTGCAGTTTGAATCCATTGGTTCAGGTCTTTGCCTTCTGGGGCAGCAGAAAACAAGCTTGTTCTATTTTATACATGACCCTCCTTCAAATATTGAAAATGGCTATCATATTATATTCTGCTTTGGTCAGACCCCACTTGGAATACCATGTCCAGTGCTGGGCACCACAGCTCAGTAAGGATATTCACAAGATGGAATGTGTCCAGAACAGGGTGAGCAAAATGGTAGAAGGCCTGGAAACCATGCCCTGTACCTTATGCTTAAGCAGTTGAATATGTTTAGCCAAGAGAAGAGAAGTTAAAGGCAAAATGATAGCTATGTTCAAATATTTGAAGGGATGTCATATGAAGGATGGAGCAAGCATGTTTTCTGCTGCTTTAGAGAATCAGGCATGGAGCAATGAATTCAAACTTCAGGAAAAGAGATTCCATCTAAACATTAGGAAGAATGTCCTGATGGTAAGAGCAGTTTGACAGTGGTATACACTGCTTCACAGTGTGGTGGAGTCTCCTTCTTTGGAAGTTTTCAAACAGAGGCTGGTTGGCCATCTGTCAGGAATACTTTGATGGTATACTCCTGAATGGCAGGGGGTTGGACCCAGTGGCCGTTGTGGTCTCTTCCAGCAATTTGATTCTATGATTCTATCACCCTATCACCTCTCAGCCTCTTCTTATTTCTTACTTACTTACATACCCAACTTTTCTATCATCCTTGATTTCTAGACCCCTTACCATCTTTGTCAGCCTTTTCTGGAAATAAGTAAAAGAAGAATACAGTGAAAACACAATACAAGATCAATTGCTAAAAGAGAATTAAATTGAATGCGCCATTTAAAAGAATTGAACACGCAATTTAAAAGCACATCACCAAAAAAATTACCAGGCAATGGTCAACAAGTCTCATCAGCAACCAATGAATTGCCAAAAACCTATCAGAATTTTAAAAAAACAAAACAACAGCTTCACCTGCCAGTGAAAGCACAACAGGGAGAAGAGCTGGAAAAGACTACAAGCGCCATTGAGTCCAACCCCCTGCCATTCAGGAGTACACCATCAAAGCATTCGAGCCTAACCTCCCCCAGGAATTGAACAAACTGGAAACTACCACTGTGAAGGCCCTCTTGCTATGCCAGCACCAAGCATGCTTCATTTTGAGGGACATTCAAGATATGAAGGGCCTCCTCTGACTAAAGTTTTTGTTGAGGATGGATTGATCTGTCCATCCATCTATGAACTCATCTTCAACTCTGTTCTTTTTGGTAGTTTTTCTGCAACCGTTGGCACATGCCATTTCAAGTCACGTTTGACTTGATGAAGCCAGGCCACCTCTAAGTTGTGAACACAGGAGATCTCTCAGATGTTCATTATGATGCATTTTTGAACAACAATTTATCAACATTTGTCAATTTCTTCATATTCAAGATGGAAAAAACTTGAGATTTTACAATTTCATTTCTAGAAGAAATGGAAGCTGACAAATTTATCCATCAAGGCCCAGTGATTTGAATGCCTAACAAGTTAAAATATTATGTTTCTGTCATTGTTGTCGTGTGCCTTCAAGTCATTTTCAACTTATGGAAACCCTAATGCAAACCTATCATGGAGCTGACTGTATATGATGCGCCCAAGGTCACCTTGCAGTTTGCATGGCCAAGCTGGGAATTGAACCCTGGGCCATTTTCACACTAGACTGTTATAGTGCTATTCTTCCACTTTCAACATCCACAGACCCACAGACCGACCAAGAAAATTCAACAAATGCTACATTCAGCAATGGACAAGAGAGATCCTCTAATTTCTGCTGGAGTTTACTGCATACCTTGCAGCTGTGGGCAGGTCTACATAGGGACTACAAAACGCAAAATCCAAACATGAATTAAAGAACATGAAAGACACTGCAGACTGATCCAGCCAGAAAAACCAGCAGTAGCAGAACATGTTATAAACCAACCTGGACGCAGAATGCTTGTTGAAAGCAGAGAAATTCTGGACCATTCTGACAACTACTATGTCAGACTACACAGAGAGGTCATTGAGATCCATAAACACATGGACAATTTCAACAAGAAAGAAGAAACTCGGAAAGTAAACAAGATTTGGCTACCAGTACTGAAGAACATTAAAATCAAGACTCAAAAGTATGCCAATGAACACTACCCAGACTCTGGAGGGCCCTCTACAGGGAACAATACAATGGGTTGCTAATGTACTTAATGCACTGTTATACATATCCCCTGACTAACAATACAACCCCTGGGGGATATCCCATTTAACAATATGCCATCACACAGGTCAACTGTAACACATGCAAATTGCTCTGTCCCACCTGGGGACTACACAAGTATATATACTCTGTCTTACTTCCATGCCACCAGATCCTCTGAAGATGCCAGCCAGAGATGCAGGTGAAATGTCAGGAGAAAATACTAATAGTAAAATACTATTACTAAAACTAAATAATTACTAATACTAAAAGCCCGGAAAATCCACAACAACCTATCCAAAGAAAGACATTGTGGTGACAGCTTTATTAGGCCAACCAAAAGGTACAAAACACATTATGCAAGTTTTGAATCTCATCAGGCATGGATGTTATAAGTCATTTTAGGGGAAGAAATGTGATGACAGATGGTCCTAGAGCTGCATCATTCTTGAGATGTGAAAGCTGAGTTTAAGATGGAGAGCGGGGAGGTTTGGTGCTTCGGAAAGCCACATCCTTTGCTAGCCATGAAGCATTTCGGACACAAAAGCAAGGCGAGGCAGGAAATTGTTTTTCACTTTTGTTAGACACAAAGCCTTTGAGATCTAGCCTGCATCTATCCTGTGTGAAGCTAAAATCCCCTTTGTAGACAGAATACAGGGACTTCCTTGAGAAGCCTCTGTACTGACCCATCTGGAGAGAAACCCAGGTGATGCAAAAGCCTTCTTGTTTGGTGATTTCCACACGACGATGCTGTTCCGTATCATTGCACTGCATTCCCAGGTCCAGAAGCGAACACATCAGCAATGCTCCCCTCTGCACCTGCTCATTCCATGCAGAAGGGAGAACAATGGCACCACCTCTTCCTTCCACTGTACAGCTGGGCACTTGCCATTGCTGTGCTATGGAAGGAAGCATCACCATTGTGCTGCCATGGCTTCCACACAAGCTGGGAGTGATGGGAATGCCGCATGATTGCAGGCGCAAAACGGATTTTTTCCATTTTGCAAAAACTTTGCTTGGAGATGTGATGGCAGCGAGCCGGCAATGACGTTGTATGGAAGTATGACTTGCTGGCCGCTACCTTCCTGCCCCAGAAGTGGCACAGCCTCATTATGTGGAAATGGCTTTGTCTTGCCTTGCTTTAACATCTCAAGAAAGATGCCGCTCAGACGCAGAGCAGTGTTCCATTTACATTACCAATGCAGTAATACAAATATCTACACATAAGTAAGCCACAAGGAATTCAGTGGGACTTACTCCTAGGTAAATGTGTATGGGATTGGTAGCCTGAGACATTCTAAAATGCCACTAGAATGCATGTATTTTTAATGACAATTATGTTTTTCTACTAACAGTATTGCACATTATTTCCTCACCTTTACACCCACTTTTCTTCTAAAAATAGCCCTATGAAGTAGTTAGATGCAATGATTGGTTCAATGCGACCATATGTGTGTTCTGTTATGGTGAGCCCAGGAAGTGACCTGATCAATAATGTGCATTTAGGAAGAAACAGGTGAGTAGGAACGCAGAGTTCGTGCTACAGATCTGAGAAAAAGCTATAATGTTTGAGCCGGTCTGGTGAAGGCATTGTGATAATGCATTGTGTGCATATGTACCTTCAAGTCACTGTCAACCTATGGCGACTCCATGAATTTCATAGGGTTTCCTTAAGCAAGGAATTCTCAGAGGTGCTTTTGCCAGTTCCTTCCTCTGAAATTATTATAGAATATTAACACTGCTGCTAATCAAGCAGTATTATATTTATTGATTTGGGATTTTTCCCCTTTGGCTTTTTTAGCTGTTGCATCACACTGGTGACATGTTCAGCCTGTGGTCTACTAAGACTAGTAGATCCTTTTCACATGTACTGTGATCAAGCCAGGTGTCACCCATCTTTCAAAAAGAGGCTGGACAGCTACCTGTTGAGGACGCTTTAGCTAGAAAACCTGCATCGAGTGGTGTGGTGGTCCAACTTGCTGGCCTACCTATGGATTTTATGATTAATAGAGAGGCAGGACACACAATATAAATGAACTCAAGTTCCCAGCAAATGACCTGAATCTTGGAATTAATTTTAGACATTTTCCTGGTTCATCCAGAATTCAGAATGGGTACAAGTTTTGGAATGCAAAATAGACTGACTTGATGCAATGATAAAAGACTACTATCCACTTGGAGGTGTTTTTATCAGGAAGGGAGGTAGCAGTACTAGCTTATTGGTAGAGATGGGGATTATTTTTTTTTGTCCATTATTTTTTAGAACTTTCAAAAATTCATACATTTCTTCATAGTTTGAGGGAAAGAACTTCAAACTGTTTTGCAAAAAGGGAATCTGGAAGCAAGCGAAACTGACAGATCTCATCCAAGCAAATGTACTTCACTATTGAGTGTTCAACAGTTAATTGTCAGGCTTGAACCTGTTTGTATTCAGACAGGTTTGTAGTGATGAATTAGCAAGATTAGAGTTTCCACCCTTTTTTAAAAAAAAATAACTTCCTCCTCTTTAACAGCTGCATGGTAACCAGTTATACCATGACCCTAACTCCAGGAACTGAATTTGGTTACTACAGATGGTTCAGCTTATTTTGATGAAAACTTGCCAAAATTCACACATTTCTTCTTCTTTTTGCTGGAAAAGAATTTGAGACGTAAAAACACTTGCAAGTGGGAGAAAGCAAAATTGACAGATCCATCATCATCATCATTATCAATCATCCCACCTTTTTCCCAGCGATTCAAGGCAGGTTACAATGGATTTTAAAACTTAGCTAAAAATTCACAAAATGCAAAAGCTGAAAGTGATTATACTATCAAAAAATTAAAAACAATTAAACATTCACCCCATCCTTCCCTGTTCAGTGATATGAACACATGCTTTGTCTGCAGAAGGTGGTAGTTTTATTCCCCAGCACCTGTGAGGAGGACTGGGAAGTACCTCTGCCTGAAACCTTTAAGAGATGCTTTCAGTATAAACCAAATTTCCCCACCCAGTGCTTTCCAGATACATTTGGCTACTCTTCCCAACATCCCCATCCAACCTACCCAATGACCTAGATGAGAGTTGTCATCCAACACTTTCTGGAGGGCAGTAATTTGGGGAAGAAGTTTATAGACAACACTGAGCTTGAAGGACCAATGACCTGGCATGGTGAAAGGAATCTTCTTGAGTTGCAAGAAATCTTTGGCGGGCATCCTGTTACATCATCACAAACTGGCTTACGATCATGTAAAGGTGAATTGCAAGGTTGTGGAAGGCTTGTATCCACAGGAAGAGAAGAAAGATGTAGCTACATCTCTAGAACCATTGTTCAAAAGGTAACCAACAGCATGGCCATCACACCATAGCCTCCATAGGACTCATTGTGCATTGGTCACCAGAACATTATGGTACTTCTTGCACAACAGAGCTCACGCTGTGCAACAGGACACCACCCAGGATGCTCCAAAACACATCACTGCAATTCACTAGAAGTGTTGTGTGTCCTGTCAGTGATGTAGCTATGACACCGTACAGTTATGAATCATAGGCCATTTCCACACTAGACTGTTATAGTATTGTTATTCCCCTTTCAACATTTCATGGCATCCTGAGGTTTGCAGTTTAGGGAGGGGCATTTAGAATTCTCAGTCAGAGAGTTCTTTGGCCTCAGGAAACTAGAAATCCCAGAATTCCACAGGATCTTGAAAGTGGAATAATAGCACTATAACAGTGTAGTGAGGAAAGGTCCATACTTCCACTTGCATGACCCTATTTTCACCGCCTTGAACTGAATGTTCCACATTGAACACTTCTGTCAGGGAATTGTATGCATGTACAACAACATGATTCTGACCAGTTTTTTTCCCCCCTTTGGACTACAATTCCCATGGCCATACTTGATGGAGAATTCTGGGATTTTTATTACAAAAAAACAATATGCCCCTGCTTTGCCTTTATACCACAGAGAAGGTTCCTCATTGACAGGGCTGCTTTATAAATGTAATAAGGGGTTATTGGGCTGGCAGGAGCAAGGATTACAATCAAGTGTTGGCTGTTTGGTTTCAGTCTTTTTTTCATGCTGCTCACAGCCACCGAGCCTTCCATTTTGTTTACCTTGCCTGCTGTGTGCGCGTTGCCAAGAGAGATCTCGTAGCTTTAGCTATTCTGCACAGCTGGTAACACTGCCAGAGGGTCAGTCAGGATTCAGGGAGCTACCATTTGAACTGGCCCCATTTCTAAGGGTTTGTTTTTCCCCTATGCCAAATCTCTCCACTCCAGAATCTGACAGTCAAACCACTGGAGGAAACGCTTGAGCACTTCAGCGATACCGGGGTTCTGGCGGTTGAGCGTACATGAAATGCATCTTTTTTTCACCAATGTGACATTAATTGGGTCTGTCCAGATTGAAAGATTCGACACTGGGCTTTTTAATTCCCGGAGCCCAGCTCCCTGATGATCAACATACAGAGAGGACGCATCTTAAAGCCTCACCAAAAAAAAAATCTCTTTATCTGTGTTGTTTTAAGGCTTGTCCAGTGGCACATTTCCTTTAAATTCAAGGTGAAGAGAGAAAAATGGGAAATATAAACTGTTTCAGGGAAACGGCTGAGCAAAGTTCACCTAGGGCAAATTTGAACATTTTCATTTAAGTTTAAAAGCACACAGTATTGGTTGAACAAACAAGGAAATCTCTCTTTAGTGTGTAATTTACAAACATGCAGAATTTCATCTGTTTAGCAGCCTGAGTTTGTTTACATAGAATAAGACCATTTCTGCACTACAATGTAAATAGTGCTATTATTCTACTTTCAACATCCCATGAAGTCCTGGGCTTTATAGTTTAGGGAGGGGTATTTAGAATTCTCAGCCAGAGAGCCCTTTGGCCCCAGGAAACTACAAACCCCAGAATTATATAGAATGTTGAAAGTGGAATAAGAGCACTATAACAGTGTAGGACGGAAATGGCCCAAGCCTCACAAAGTGCAATAGAGCCTGCTTCTTGGGAATTGTGATTAAGAAAATGATTTCTAGATGTTATAGCATAACTTCTCCAACTGTCTTGATTTGAGAGAGACAGTTCCAATTAATTTCTGCTCTTCCACTCTTTCAGCTGTTTTCAAAGTGTCCTCGTTTCTCCCTTTTCCTGCTCTTTTGTCCCTTTGTCCTCAGCTTACTTCAATTGCTGCAAAGTGAGTTCAAAACAGAAAAGTAGTTTGTACTCAGATAACTCAGTAGAGGGAAATGAGATGAGAGGGCCAAATTGTGTCCTTCCCAGTAGATCAAGGAAAAGCAAACTGATGCAGATTCTCCTAGCTTGTGTGTTCATTGTCATTAATAGGTTTTCCCATCTTGGCCAGACTCCGATATTCCTTGGCTACATGCATTGGAAAGCCAGAAACATTTTTTGCTTGGAAACATCTTTTGGGAAAACATCTTTTGCCAGCTAGCCTCATGGTTTACTAGAGCATTGGCATCAACAAAACAGGTATGGAGGTGGTCGGAACATCAATGGTGCAAGTTTCCCAGTGACTTTAGCTTATGGAAGCATTTATAATTGAGGCTACCCATTTCGTTGGTCTTGGTTCTTACTGAAATCAGTGGAGATTAAGGGAAAGTTTCAGTGGGAAATCACTGCAACTCTTTCAGTGGACCCATTCCATCATAGTCACAATGAAACCATCCTTCAGGTCTGGTGTCCATTCTTTGAATCTGAAGAAAACAGTTTTGCAACCTGAAAATACTGCAGTGCTAGGATTGGACTGCTGGAAAACCCCTGTTGCCAATTATCTGAGGCTACAAAAGAATTGGACTGCTGGAAAACCCCTGTTGCCAATTATCTGTGGGAATGGAGGAGAAATTTCCCTCAATGGGTCCACCGTAGTTCAAGATAACCAAGTTCAAGACAGCCTCTATCTGTCTACTCACAGGTAGGTCTAACCCTCCAACACTTTATGGCTAAAAACTGGGACAGTTGTGGCCAAGCAGCATTGAATTGTGGTCTAGAGGGCAAAAGTTATTAATAAGGAAGAATACAAAAGCTAGGAGAGGCTGCAGGAGTTTGCTTTTGACTCAGCCTACAGCGAAGGTGAAGATTCTGCCCTTTTCCTCTTTTTGCTATATTAACTGAGGCCATTTCCACACTAGACTATTATAGTGCTATTATTCCACTTTCAACATCCTATGGAATCCTGGAGTTTGCAGTTTAGTAAACTGCAAACCCCAGGATTCCATAGGACATTGAAAGTGGAATAATAGCACTATAACAGTCTAGTGCAGAAATGGCCTAAATGTAAACTGCTTTCGCATATTGAACTCTATTTGCCACAATTGAAGTCATCTGAAGTGAAATGTAGAAAGCAGTAGGAGGAAACAGAAACCAGAATATTTTAGAAGGAACTGAAAAAGTTGTATAACAGACAACTGAACTGGTCTGTCCCTGCCAATTCAGGGCAGTTGAAGGGCATGGTTAAATCCCATTGTGCTTTTTGTTGTGGGACAGTTGGTATTCTTTTCTGGAACAAGAGACTCTCCAGAAGTTTTCTTTGCATCACATTGAAAAGTGCACAAAATAAGAATATTTCTTGGAAATGATTCAAGTAGCCATCTAGTGGGAAAGACAGAAATTACTTGAAGCTTTCTTGATAACAGGAAGAAGTGGAGGTGAAAGAAATCAGATGGACTGGGCAGCTTTAGAAAATCTTAAGAGAAGAATCTCTGTTTATAAAGTATATGCAGGTTGTGCAATGTGTTTTTATCTTACCAAGTATTCGGTGAAAAAAATTTTTAAAGCACTTCTGCAAAAAAATAATGTCTGCTGCCTTTGTCATAAATGAACTTATTTGTGCTTTTAACACAAAGATGGGGAATCTGTGTTGCTTTCACATATTTTTACTCATAAATACACTCCACATTAATCTAATGTTTTTGCCCTCAGAATTCTCATTTTAATATTTACATGTATATTTTCTCTCAAAATTATGTTTAAACTGAAAGGCACAAGATCTGGAAAGATATGAAATCAAGTGAATGGCTAAGTTCCAGTTTGCATCTTCAACTGGGAGGTCTGAGAACATTTCCACATGACATTCTTATAGCGCGATGATTCCACTTTCAACCTCCTATGGAATCCTGGGGTTTGTAGTTTCGGGAGGGGCCAGCCGGCCCCTCCCGAAACTGCAAACCCCAGGATTCCATAGGAGGTTGAAAGTGGAATCATCGCGCTATAAATAAGAGTATTGTGTGGAAATGGCCTGAATCAACTACAGGCATCCTCTTTTTTTTCGACAATCCATTTTTGACAGTCCTCCAGTCCCTGACCTGTTGAATAAGGGTGGGATGCCTGTGATTTCATAAAGAACTATGCAGAGATCAAATTCTATAAGTATATCTCCAGCCTTTTTATGGGAACTTTTTGCCCCCACTGGTTTGCTAAGGGAGAGTGTCTCTGAACATGTGCAGGGGACCTGTTCACTACCATTTAATACCTAGGGGGACAGAAGAGGACATGTGTACAGATCAGGTCCCAGTTACGTGAAGGATCATATTGTCCCTAGCGAATCTGCTCACATTTTCAGATCTGTTGGCAAGGACCTTCTCCCTGCCCTACCCTCCTCACAGGTACATCTGGAGAGGGCCTTCACAGTGGCTGTCCCCAGGCTCTGGAATTACCTTATCAGAGAAGTTAAACCGGCACTCTCCCTGCTCTCTTTCCATAGACAGGTGAAGACCTTTCTAGCCATTTCTGTACAAGTTGAAGCAAAATTGCATGTAAATATTAATTAGTAGCCCAATTTGAAAATCTCAGGCCATTTCCGCACTATCCTGTTATAGTGCTATTATTCCACTTTCAACATCCTGTGGAATTCTGGGGTTTGTAGTTTCCTGAGGCCAAAGAGCTCTCTGGCTGAGAATTCCAAATGTCCCTCCCTAAGCTGCAAACCCCAGGATTCCACAGGATGTTGAAAGTGGAATAATAGCACTATAGTGCAGAAATGGCCTAAGTTTTTCAAACTGGGCTACTAATTAATGTTTACATTCAATTTTGCTTCTGCAGGAGATGTTTGGCATGGTTCACAAGGATTCTTCTGCCTTTTGATATTTTGAATGTTTTATTCAAGAAACAAGAGCCAATACTAAACCAGTGTCCATCATCAGTAATGAACAGGTTGAGGACAAACAAATTGAAACTTTGTCCAGACAAAACAGAGATGCTTCTGGTCAATCAAAAGGCAGATCAGGGAACTGAGATTCATTCTGTATTAGATGGTTGGGGTTGCACTCTTTATGAAAGCTCAGATTTGCAGCTTGGGCATGATCCTGGACTCAGATCTGAGCCTGGATGCCCAAGTTGTGGAGGTTCTGAAACTCCCCCGGGATGTCCAGTTGACCTCCAATCTTTCTGCCAGGAGTTAAACATCTTTTTATTTTACAGAACCTTTTCATTTTTAGTGTGTTATAGTCATAAAGTAGTGCTTTTATTATGTTCTAAGCATTTTTAATGAAGTTTTAAACTTGTTTTTCATTTGTGTTTTTAAATAGAAATGTAGTTTAATTGTATTGTAACTCTTCTAGTAAGACATTTTCAAATTGTATTGTGCTTTTACAATGTGCACTTCACCTTGGAGAGAAAGGTGGGGTATAAAATAAATTTAAAAAATTAAAAACCACTGCTGAGCACATGTTTACACACTATTTTTCAAACTGTGACCCTTAGACTGGATCAGCTCAAACCATGCAAGAACCACAAAAGAAGCACAGCCATAAGTGAAATTAGAGCTTCGAAAAGATTTCCTTTGGAATGCAGTTCCCAGAATCCCCCAGCCAGCATGGCCACTGGTGGATTCTGGAAACTGTAACCCAAGAAGTAACACTTCCATGCTCTAACCTAAATGTTTAGAAATGTGTGATGTTTTATGATCTTATAAGGCTACAAAACCCAAGCTGCAATGAAATAAGCACAATAGAAAACAATTAAATTTTTAATATTGGGAAGCGGCTGTATTTAATAAAATGACCCAAATGTGGAAGAATAGAAGGATGTCCCAAAGAAATAGGCTGCTTGAAGGCAGACAAAATTCCTTCTGCGGGTTTCACAGTTCCCTAATTCAAAGTCACATTGTATATCCATGCATGAGATGACTCCTGGAGTGATTCCCAAAGAGGATTACATATAAAATATATATTGTCAGAAAGGGTCATTGTCATAATTCAAGTAACATGTTCACGCAGTAGTTCCGGCTTAATAAAATCAAGTTACTTGATGGTTATGTGAATACCTTTCCATATTGAGACTTGTAGGATTGTCTCCAGAAGCCATAATATGTATGAAAAGTTGTAATTTAAGGAAGTCCAGACTTCCTGACTCAAGACTTGCAAATCAAAGGGCCTTTCCACACTACGCTGTTACAGTATTATTATCCCACTTTCAATATCCTATGGAATAGTAGGGTTTGTAGTTTAGGGAGGGTTATTTTGAATTCTCAGCCAGAGAGCTCTTGGGCTTCGGTAAACTACAAACCCCAGAATTCCAAAGGATGTTGAAAGTGGGATAACAGCAAGATAATAATGTAGCGCAGAAAGGCCCAAAGTCTTGATATGATCAAAATCTGGTTCTGTGGTGGGTGTGGAAATTGTGTGCCCTGAAGATGTTGTTAAACTGCAACCCCCAGCAGCCCTAACCAGCATAGCCAATGGTGAAAAACACTGGAAGCTATAGTTCAACAACATCTGGAGGCCAACTAAATCCTCACTCCTGTTCTATGGAAAGGTCATACATCTCAGCTTTATCCAAACTGCCCTACTTATTCATTTCTCCTTCCTCTACTGACATTTTGATGGATCACACAGTCCAACATGGGCCTAAATCCTATTGTTATTCCCAGTAGACCCAATGAGTCTGTAAGATTCACCCGTGTGTTGACACTTCATTCCATGGGTCTACTTTTGTTGACACTAACCACTAGGATTCCATCAATCATTTGTCCTTTTTCAAATAGGAGAAAAAGTACAGAAGACCAAGATCCATTTATAGGTAGCTGAGAAAGGCAGGTACTTCTATAAAATAATATTTTGAAGCGGGATTCGTGCAGGAGAGAGGAGACACTAGTCTGGCAATACTTAAAGAGGGATATTTGGAATGACTAGCTCCTTTCTTTTCCGTCCTCCATTTGTCTGCTCTTGGAAAATCAGATGTGGCAACTTGTTTAAAACTTGTTTACCAGGAGGAGGTTGTAAACTGTGCAGAGATTAGGGATCTGATTAAAAGTTTAATAAAGAGGACTGGGTAAAATATGAATTTCCAAGACAAAAGTATACTGCTGAGAAGTGGCATGTCTTAGGAAAATGTTAAGATTCATTAACTTTACAAAGAGCCAGTGGGCTGCTAACTATGCATACAGGGGGGGAAATGATGTGGGAAGTACCTTGATTACAAGCATGTATTAATATTTATGTGAAAATGGAGACATTCTCCAAAAACAAGGGACCTGTCCTGTCCTTAAGGGACCCAGATCCTGCAAGGCATGAGGCAAACCTTGAATGGTGCTGAACCAGAGTGGAAGGCAATAGGCATCAAGGCCTATATATGTGCTGGTCTGTTCCAGGTAATGGGCCAAGGAGCCCTTTCACACAACAAAGTTATAGCACTATGATTCCACCTTAACTGTCATGGCAACATGGAATCCTGTGGTTTTTAGTTTGGTGAGGCACTAGAGTGCTCCGGTTCAGAATTCAAAATATGTCGAGAAATATAAATCCCAGGATTCCAAAGGTGAGAGCCATGGCTGTTAGAGTGGTATAAAAGTACAAATTGCATTGTGTCAAAGGGGCCTGGAAGAGATTCTTCATATCCCTGATATAACCTGTGGCTTCCAATTCATCTTTATGTTTCTGTAAGCAATCTTTCCATTTTTGCAGGGTTTTTTAAAACAATTTAGGGAAAGTGTGAAGGGAGAAGTTGGGCAAAACTGGCTGAAGGCAGCCAATCATAGCTCGGGGAATGCAGTGAAGAGACACTGCAGGGAGGAAATGTTACAAAACTGAGGCTTGTCTCTGTCAGAGGGTGGATAGGGAAAAGCTGACACAGATATAAGGGACAGATTTCAGAGAGATAGGAACAGATGGAAGAGAGACAGTAAAGTCAAACTGAGAAAATGACTAACTATGGATTGTAAATGATTTAGTAATTCAAGGGTCAGTGTCTTGTTTTCTTGTGTCTTAATGAACTTCCACTTGTTTGTTGTTACCACTGTTTCTGTCTGTTCATATTAAGTCTGGTGGAGAGCCTGGTCATGCTTACTGGATTGAACCCACCCAAACAACAGAACCAGTGGTCCACAATGGGGAGGTCCAAATACCCAATCCAGGAAGGGATTGGGCGAAAGGCAATGTGAGTGACACAAAACTAGGGTTGGAACTGTGGAGCCACCCTAGCAAGGGGATCCATCACAGAGGGGTATTTCAAATTCTCCAGCAGGGAGCTCTAGTGCCTCACCAGACTAAGCACCCAGAATTCCATAGGATGCAGCCATGTCAGTTGAAGTGGAATTATAGCTCTATAATTGTGTGGTGTGAATGACTCCAAGGCTGAGTTCTGCAGGACCAAGGAGACTTCTTAGGAAAGGCAGGGATTGGCTTGACACTTTGCAGAATCCTGTTAAGTTCTTAGATCAAATTTTCCAGAGCTGTTGTCACTCCCAGATAGCATGGTAGCATTTACCTTTGCAAGGGACACTGGAGATTGTACCTCAACACATCTGGCACTAGTTTGGGGAAGACTGAAGTAGAGTAGCTGAGTTCTCAGGCTCTCCTGCTGAACTGAAAATTAGCAGGGAGACTTCTACATGTGGCTCTGAAAGCTGGACAGTGAATAAAATTGAAAGGAAGAAAGCCAATGTATTTGAAAAACGGTGCTGGAGGTGAGTTCTACAGATATAGTGGACTGTTAAAAGGATGACTGAATGGCTCTTAGAGCAGATCAAGCCCTAAACTTTTCCTAGAAGTCAAGATGACTAAACTGAACCTGTCATACTTTGGACATAACATGAAACCAGGTGACTCACTGGAAAAAATAATAGTGCCAGGTAAACTCGAAGACTGCAGGAAGAGGGAAACCCCACTATGGATGCTGATTCAATCAAGGTAGACACAGTCCTGAATTTGCTAGACCTGAGCAGGCCAGTTTCATTCACTGGGTCACCATAAATCAAAGTCAGCTTAATGACAAACAATAACAACAAAATCTTCACACCTAGAACTCATATTTTGCTGTATTTTCATTCTCCTGCTAACGTTGCCTGCTCTTTTTTCTTTGGATGCTGAAACTGCATTTCTAATCTTTGGGTGCCTAACCTTTATTTCTAAAAGTTTGAATTCAGTTTGCAGTGATTGAAATTAATTAGCTGAGGGGAAAAGGAGGAAAAGAGGAGGCAGAGAGAAAAACTGGGACATTTTAAAAGCAGCTGAAAAACATGATGCAACAGAGGATTAATCTGGAGTGTTTGTGCCAAATTGGGACAGTTTGGGGGTAATGCCCCTGCGCTTTGCTTTCTTCTAGTTTCTCTCTGTGTGTATCTCTTCTGTCCTCACTGCGTTTCTCAGCAAAGCATTATGGGTTGGCAAAAATGTCACACTCCGAAGGAAATGAAGATCTCGTTCTGTTTGAATATTGTATTAACCCCTAAGCCCTGATATTTTGCTCACAGGCCCTCACTCCCTGTCCCCTCCCCTCCATGAGCTCCTCATCTCTCCAGCCCTTTCGTCCCCCACCCCACCCCAGCTGACCCGGTTGGTCTGATTATGAATGATCAATGTGCCCATTTGCAGAGGAAACCTCTTTCCACATCTTGAGACCCTCGGCCTTTAGCCGCTCATGCAGATAATAACGGCAGTTCAAGTCGCTTGCCCATAACTCCAAGCTTCATTAAACAGAGGGGTTGTCACCAAAAGTCCCTTTCACTGTCGCTTGCCTCTCTCCGCTGGGGGAAATTGACAGTCCTGAGAAAAAAAAGGAGCTGGGATATAAATAAAGTGGAATAACAATTTGGATATTCTGCCAAATGCCTGCGATTTGCTGAGGCCTGCGTGCTAGAATCTGCTCATTTAGTGAAGGGTGAAGAGATAGTGGGAGGCAGTCAGGGCTTGAATGTTGTCTGATAGGCAATCTGGCACTTAAAACATGCCTGCGGTTAGTTTCCAGCTTCAAAGGGAAGCCTGTTTTCATGGGAGGGATCAGGTATTCAGTCGGGAACTATGTTCTTCTGTTCACAGTGCACTGACGGCAAACAGTCGACTGTCATGGTTCCATAAAACTGGCTTGGTTTTCAGCATTTAACCTCTGAAAGTTACATCACCGGCCACCGTTTCCAAGTCAAATGCCACCGCTTAGCTATCCATGTCATTGTGGAAAGACCTTGGAAAGCATTCAGTTTGCGCTTTGAATAATGGGAAACTTTTTCAGAACTTCTCTGCCTGTTTACAAGCAAAATATTAACAAGATACATTGTCATCCCAGATGGGTGGCTTGAAAGAAGATGGTTGCCACCGGCAAGGCCATAAAAACATTTTTTAAAAGTGAGAGAGACTACTGTGTGTACTCATATATTTACTCAACAATCAATCAATAACCAGTCATTTATCAATCTTGCACCCCAAATTAGAGAATTTTGACAGTTTCTGCTTTCTCCTGTATTCAGATTCTTCTAAACCTTCAGTTCTTTCTTTCCTAAACATGAAGAAACCTGTAAATTTTTGTGAAATCCTAAGAGAAACAAAAAGAAACAAATTGCTCAGCAAAATTGGATAAGAATTAAAAAGGACCACACTGTATCTGTCTGCACTACAGGTGTTAAAGCTGAGGAGCTTCTCCAAGGGTGGGGAAAAGATTTGGTAATTCTATTTTGAGAGCCATTATGGTGTAGTGATTCAATCATTGGACTATTATTCTAGAGACCAAGGTTTGAATCCCCATTTAGTCATGGAAACCCACTAGGTGACTTTGGGCAAATCACACTCTCTCAGCCTCAGAGGAAGGCAATGGCAAGCCGCCCTGAACAAATATTGGCCAAAAAAAAGTCTGTGATACGTTCTCCTTAAGGTCACCATAAATCAGAAATGACTTGAAGGCACACAATAGCAACGGCAGCAACAACAACCCTATTTCAGCAATAACATGAATACACAAGGATTTCCAAAGGTTTTAAGCACTGAAAGCCTTAGTTCTGGATGGATAAATGAATCTGTCAGTTTCATTTTCTCCCACAAATGAATTTTAAATCTTTCCATCTCACATATAAAGAAACTTGTAAGTTTTGGTAAATTCCTGTAAACCCCCCCCCAAAAAAATTGAAAAGACATTCTCAGCTATTCCAACCTATATCCCCCTCTCTGTTTTATGGATGTCATATGGTTTGTAGGTCATCTCCCATTTGGCCAGCCTAAAGAATCAGTCTCTGACCATGGAACTGTAGCCAATGGTGTTGCTCAAAACTTAATCCTACCCAGCCATCAAAGCCTTTCCTAATTGCCTGACTCATCTCCATCATCCTTCCTCTAGCTCCAACCACCAGGAACACCCTCACCTGCCACTATCTTCCTCTAGACTATGCCCAGACCTTTAATCCAATTGCAGGTGAGAAAATTCAGTTTTTACCCCAAGTACAGATGAGGAAAACCAACACATTAAAAACTCTGTGAATTCAGAAAAGGAAAGAAAGACAAGACACTGCAGCTGGTCACCCAGTCTCCCGATGCATCCCTTAGGTGCTAAGTATGATGGAGAAGGTCTGTGATCACATCATTATTCCCATGTGCTGTTACATGTCACAGTAATAACATGATGGCTACTTATTCATGTCATCATTCCATAGTGTTACTGTAACATTCTGCGTGTGTTCAGAGTCTATCACAGAGCAGGCTACACATAGGATAGGGGCAGATAAGATCCTCCTCAGTAGCCACAACACAGGAGCCATTTCCACACTACACTGTTAATAGTGCTATTATTCCACTTTCAACATCCTATGGAATCCTGGGATTTGCAGTTTTGGGAGGGGCACTTAGAATTCTCACCCAGAGAGCTCTTTGGTCTCAGTAAACCACAAACTCCAGAATTCCACAGGATGTTGAAAGTGGAATAATGGCACTATAACAGTGCAGTACGGAAATGGCCAGCAGCCAGCATAGATGAAAAAGAGAGAGCCCATGAGACTCAGATGGTGCTTTCCAAAAGTATTGTAGTGTACCTCCCGTTGTTCTCAGAAAGGAAACCCTATGGGCAATCGGCCTTGAGAAGCCAGAATGGGCTGTGTCCCTGTTCTCCTTCCGTCAGCAAGTTAAAACATTTTTATGGCATCATAGAATCATAGAGTTGGAGGAGACCACAGGTGCCATCCAGTCCAAGTGACTGAGGTGAGCTTTTAATGCTGTGTGGGACTGTTTTGAATGTCTGTATGTGGTCTTTTAATTCATTTCAATGTATGTAATGTTTAATGTCTTGAACTTTAAAAGTCTCCAACAGGGGCAAAAACACAGTGACTTCCTGTCACCTCAGGTTTCTAGTTAATCTTTCTGTCATTTCAGAAGACACCTTCAGTCTTTATTGCCTATCTACATCCAAATTTGTGTGCATTGGAAGAAATGCACGTGGAAGTGTGTCGGGCCATTGTTGCTGAAGTGGGATAAAAGCGGATTTAGGGATGGAAAAGTTCGAGAAACTGATTGAAATTGAAGTGAAATGATATTTCCATTGCTATGCACAGTCACTGGCAGCTGGTAGCTTCCATGTTACTAGAGCAATGAATCCACTGCAGGCTGTAGTCTAAACTTTAAAAAAGCTATCCAAGGTACAGAATCCTATCTTCCAGATTGTATCCTTGAATATTTGCTCTAAAATTCAGACTAGAGCCCAATGAGTGGCTAAGGGAACTGGATATGTTTAACCTGAAGAAGAGAAAAGTAAGAGGTGACATGATAGCCATGTTTAAATATTTGAAGTCATATAGAGGATGGTGCAAGCTTGTTTTCTGATAGCAATAGCATGTGTATTTCTATACTGCTTATCAGCTCAGTGCTCTCTAAGCAGTTTACAATGTGTTTAGCTAATTGCTCCCAACAATCTGGGTATTCATTTTACCAAACTGTGGAAGGATGGAAGGCTGAGTCAACCTGGAGCCCGGCAGGATCGAACTCACAACCTTGTGGCTACATTACCGGCATTTAACCACTGCACCACGAGGGCTCCAGAGACTAGGACATGGAGGAATGCATTCAGGCTACAGAAAAAGCAATTCCACCCAAACATTAGGAAAAACTTCCTGATGGTAAGAGCAGTTCAATGGTGGAATAGGCTGCTTTGGAGTACTGTGGAGTCTCCCCTGTTTGGAGATTTTTAAACAAGAGGCTGGATGGCCATCTTTTGGGAGAGCTTTCATAGCCTATTCCTGCATGGTGGAGGCTGGACTAGATGACCCTTGCGGTCCCTTCCAGCTCTATTGATTCTATGATAACTGAATACTGTCACTTCTGGTTGAAGCAACATCCTTCTGCCCATCTTCTATGCATCTTTCATGCAAGGACTGAGGAAGAGGCAGCAAGCTGTACTTTTCCTTAGTCAACAAAATGCCAGTCCCAGACAGTTGGGAAGGATCCTGGTAACTTGATTCTGGACTGATTTTATGGACTGATTCGCACAAGCTTTTTCAGAGCTTGGAAAAGTTATATTTTTTAAAATACAACATCCAGAATCCTTACATTAATGATTTCCCCGCACAGTCATTTATCCTGTTGTCTTGAGTACTCTGGAAGTTGTAATTCAAACAAGTAACATTTCTATACTCCACAGATGTAATGCCGTGGATGTGACATTTAGGTCTCCTAACATTCCCTCAAAAAAAACTTTTTTCATGAGAGTTAATTTACACATTCACATACTAACATTCACATACCAGCGTACAATCATCAAGTGCAGTGAAATCATGCATGTTTGAATTTGGCCTCTGTTTCTTTCTGGTGTTTGTTTTGTTGCCTGCTTTTCTTTTTTGTTTTCTAGTAAGGAAACCATCTTGTCAACACAGAAGTCCTGCTCAGCAAAGGTCCATTTCCAAGACTAAACCTCACCAGAAATTTGAAGGAGACAAATTACAACTGGGTGACATGAATTCAGAGCCGTGATTTAGGAAAAGATGGTATTGTCCACATTGACCCCAGAGGCCAATGAACTTTTCATGGAAGGGAGCAGGGAAAACTCCCTACGGAAAAGAGGAGCCATAAATATAGGCTCCTCCAGCTCTTTAAGGGAAGCTGAAATGGCCATTTGCTGGAGGGTGGGAGTGCAGACAAAAACTCCGACACCTGCCGGACCTAATAGACTCTGAAATGTTGTTCCAGAATTAATCAAGACATTTAAAACCATGGCCATCATCCCTCCATTCATGACTCTCCCCTACATAGATGTGCTGATCCTCATACTAATCCATGTCGGGTGACTTCGGCAGTATATCACTATAATTGCTGTTTTAGGGCTGCAAATTGGAGCTAAAATAACCAGATGCAAAAGAGACGGCCATCTCGGGCTCTCAAGATGGATCTTCAAAGTTCAAGGAGAGTTCAAGCATGGAAGAGGCAATAGAAAAGGGTCAAGTGTAAGGAGATTGTTCACGTTCGGGAGGAATTAACTTTACAAATATATTGTTTCAGGAGGTGGTAATTGTCCCATCTTCCAGCTATTCATACCTCATTGAATCTTCGCATTTCCTTCCAGGCATTAGAGTGAGTCTCCCTCATTGAAATAAATTTGATTTTGACAAAATATTCAGGTTTGAAGCCCACAGGCTAATTTCTCTGGTGCTTTAAATAATCCTCTTGAAAGTCAAAAGGAGGTTGGTCTCAGGTTTGAGGTCTTTCGCAGGGTGGGCATCATTTCTTCAGGCTAACATCAGCTTTACCTGAGGGGTTGCATTACAACTCCCATGTTTCTGGAGCCAATCAGAACATGTATGTCCTTCTTCTCTGCAGAGAAACCTTCCTCATTCTGGTACCTTCCAGAGGCACTGGGCTACAAGCCCCAAATTCTTAGCTAGGGGTGTGAAAATTACAGTCCAACATGTTTGGAGGGTACCAGGTTGGTGAAAGTTAGACTGCATGGTGACAACTGTAGATGGCAATTTGGGTGAAGAAGAGAAGGAGACACCAAGGAAGTACCCACTGGATAGTATTTTTGGCAATACAGTGATGGCCTGCGCTTATGGAAGGTATGCACCACATGTGACTTATGTGTAATTCATATTGCAAAGTAAAGCACAAACTCTAGATTGTCTTCTCCAAACTAAGGCTGTTCATGTTTGTTCCTCAGATCATATGATCTGTGTTGGACCAGACACAAGGCCTAGTCAGATAAGCATTTTGTTCATACAGTGGCTAACCATTTGCTAACGAGAAGCCCACAGAACATGAATCTATGGAAGTATTTAATCTCTCTACAAAATGAAGCATGTTACTGATGATACGGAAGTTTTTGAACTAGTGAACTAAGGGAGACCAGACAAGGATTCCCCCAGAATGCCACCATTCAGTTCTGTTTCAACAAGGTAATCACAGACACCTCCAGTTTGTACCTCTCTGTTCGTTCTCCTCCACTTTTCTTGCTCAAGTCTGGAAGCCAGGACTGGGCCATCAAGACCTGATGGTCATCTACATGGACTTGGAGACAGATTGCTGAAGAACTAGAGAAGGGATGGGGGAAGTTTTGGCCTTCTAGATGTCTTTGACTTCAACTGCCAGAACTGTCAGGTGGAATGGTCAAGGTAAAGAACTGTGGGAGTTTTAGTCCCAAAGAGCTGAGACTTAGGGCCTTTCTGCACTACACTGTTATAGTACTATTATTCCACTTTCAACATCCTGTGAAATTCTGGGATTTGTAGTTTGCTGAGGCCAAAGAGCTCTCTGGCTGAGAATTCTAAATGCTCCTCGCTAAACTGCAAACCCCTAGATTACAAAAGATGTTGAAAGTAGAATAATAGCACTATAACAGTCTAGTGCAGAAATGGCCTTAACTGTACTACACAGTTAAATCAGTTTGATGTTACTTTGTCATGGCTCCATGCTAATAAATCCTGAGATTCGTGGCAAGGCACTGATATATCTATGCTAGAGAGCTCTACTGTACTCTTGTGAGCCACAATTCATGGGACCTGGATGCCCCTGGAACCCACAGAATTAACTGATTGAATTCTCACTCTCCCACTTTTCAGGGTACCTTAGGAACTATAGTTTAGGGGAGTGGACTAAAGCTTTCTAGCTGAGAGTTCTAAGTACCTCCTCAAACTACAGATCCCGGGATTCCTTAGGATGGAGACAAGGTTACAAAAAATAATGGAGAGCTTAGAGGACTCCAAAACAATGGCTTGGAAGTAACAGACACAAGACCACACATGAGCAGCAGCTAATGACCCCCATCTCAGTAGAGTGATGATTCCATTCCAGACTTTAGTCTGAACCGCAAAGAAATTATCCAAGTCGCAGAAGCCTAAAATAGATTTAGGGCTTTGAATAGTCTAGACTGAAAGCAGGACTCTTTTTCACTGTGTACATTCAGCATAGTTTGATACAACTGCATCCTATGAATCCTGGGCTTTGTAGCTTGGTGAGACACGAGATTGCTCTGGCAGAGAATTCTAAATAGTTCAAGAAACTACAAATCCCAGGATTCCAAAGACAGCTAAAGTAGCATCAAAGTGCGATAGCTGTGTAATGTCAAGGTGCCCCTAGAAGACATTCTCCACCCCATGTGGTTTCCCCAGTTGTGTTCGTGGTCCCCTAAACTCCCTGTTAATTGTTATAGCCCTTGCAAAAAGAGCTGGGGTAGGGAAAGAGAAATTGTGTATCTGCACCTTTTTAATATATATATTCTGCAAACCTTTACCTGCCAAATTGTAATTTGCCTCTTCACATCTTCCACTTTCTATAACTATTATCCAGAACACCCCAGACTCTCTCTCTCTCTCTCTTTCTCACACACACACACACACACATCCCCTTTCCTCTTCCACTCCTCTTTCTCTCTCTCTCTTTCTTATTCAGGATATCAGACAGATAAGAGTTATCAGGAAAGGTCATTCTCAATTTCTGTACAGAAATTATCTGTCTCCAGTACGTAATAAACATTTATCCATGCCTTTATTAGCTATATTGGATCTGACAGTTCTGTTAAACCATTTTCTTTCATTTTGCTAGGTCATGACGGTTAATGCCGCTAAAAAATCTCATCATTGCTTTGATCACTGTATTGTCTTCCCTGCATAACTGGGATTTTGTAAAGGTAAGCAGAGACTGGAATTATCTATTACCGTTACAGCCCGTTGAGCTCTTTCTGCTCACATTCCCCGCCCCCTTCCTTCCATCACTACAATAAAAAGAAAGAAAGCAAGAAAGCACAAGACCACAAGGCATAAATTCTACTTTTGGGGATATATTTAGTCGGGCAGCTGACATTTCATTGAGCAGTTGCGTTCCACTCAGCATTGGCATCGCTCCATCTTTTTCACATCCTTGAGCTTCAGAAATTACTGCTGGAAACCATGCCAAGGAAAATGAGCCCCGTTAATCAGGATGGATACCCAGCAATGATGACGTCTCACCCAGAAGCATGCCGGGAAAGGCAACTGTGGTACATAGGCACGTTTGTGTCCGTGTTAGAGATGCAAATCTTTGGTTATTTCATTCTGAAATTCAAGAGCAACAAATATAGAAAGTAGTCTCCCTGCTGTGCAAGAGTGCAAGAGGGCTTTCCCCAACACACACATTTTTAGAATTATTCCTGACATAGTGGGGTAATTTTCATGCAGGTGTTACTTGCTAAAAAAAATGTTTTGGCAAAAAAAAAAATCTGAACATGTTTGTACAAAATACAATATTTTTACATTTTAAAAAAATTTCGGGGTCATAATACCCGTTGTGAATTTTTCATTAAATGTCCCAAAATTGCTCAAATTGTCAAACTGATGTTATCATATGCCATGTTTTAGGATGAGGGAGGGAGGGAGGGAGGGAGGGGAAGGATATGAAAAATCTCATGATAGTTAAACTTTTTTTCAGAAAGGTACATCAAAACATCCTTTCTCACAATTATGGGGAAATTTGAGAATATATCCTGGGAGTGGGGGTGATAGAAAAGGATGTTAAAATGTTTGGTCTTCATTCAATCTCTCATTTATTGGCTGCTGCTATTATTATTATTATTATTATTATTATTATTATTATTATTATTATTATTATTATTTATTTATTTATTTGTATCCCACCTCTCCATATGGATCGAGGCAGCGAACAACTTACAAATAGCATGTATTTCTACACATGCCCCCAACAAGCTGGGTACTCATTTTACCAACCTGCAGAAGGATGGAAGGCTGAGTCAACCTTGGAGCCCGGCAGGATTTAACTCACAATCTTGTGGCTTGCAGTACTGGCATTTAAAATGACATAATGTATATAATCCAGGGCCTGTTCACACTACACATTTATAGTGCTATGATTTTGCTTTAACTACCATGGCAACATCTTGGAATTTGCACTCTGGAGAGTGGTATTTAGAATTGCCTCACCACAGTAAAATCCCAAGATTCTGCCAGATGGAACCCTGGCTCCATTCACACTACACCATTATAGCACTATAACTCCACTTTAACTGACACGGTTCCATCCTATGGAATCCCGGGATTGGCAGTTTAGGGAGGGGTGGTTAGAATTCTCAGCCAGAGAGCTCTAGTGCCTCCCCAAAGTACAAACCCCAGGATTCCTATAGGATTCAGCCATGGCACCTGAAGTGGAATATAGTACCATATTTATATGGTGTAAATAGCCCCTATGACAGTTAAGGTGGAATCATAGTGCTATAATTGTAGAATGTGAAAAGGCACCAGGAAATTTAAAATCTACAAAATGTCACCGAAGATCACATTATTTCTGATTATCAGAAACATGAGAAAATGAATGTTTGCTCCTCACCTTTAATGGGTAATCCAAAATATATAACTCTAGAGATATGGGCCATTTCCACACTATGTTGTTATGGTGCTATTATTCCACTTTCAATATCCTGTGGAATCCTGGGGTTTGCAGTTTAGGTGGGGGGCATTAAAAATTCTCAGCCAGAGAGCGCTTTGACCACAGGAAACTATAAACCCCAGAATTCCATAGGATGTTGAAAGTGCAATAATAGCACTATAACAGTGTATTGCAGAAATGGTCCAGCACACAGCCCTTCCCTTGGACTCAGAGATGACCCCACCAAAACTGTAGAATTTGTACCCTTGCCTCTCACTTCGAGATGACTAATGAAAAGTGGAGACTCAGGGAAAGGCCATGAGATCAGACAACCCTAAATGCAGTAATCCACCCACTCTTTTCAGTTCCTATTTGTCCAGCTGTGGGAAGGCTCTATCAAAAATGTACCAAATGAGGTTGCTAATGAACCACATTGCCCATTGTTACCGCTGTTCTCATTATGGAAAATGTCACATTGCTGTTAGGGAAAACAAGCCTCAGGCCCCTCCCTAAACTCCAAATCCCAGGATTCCATAGGATGTTGAAAGTGGAATAATAGCACTGTAACAGTCTAGTGCGGAAATGGCCATTCAGAAAGCCTCATGCTGGATAGGCAAATATATCCATCTTCCGCTCTCCCACATTGTTCCTTTAACAATGCCTTCTGCAGAATGCATGAAGAATTTTGTGGGTTTGGGGCACTTTTTCTTACAAAATGAACCAAACAAAATTCTCACTCATCTTTCCTGCTTGGCTCATTTCAAATGAATGTTCATTAGGATTTTTTTTTTCACTAGCAGCCATGCATGTGGATGCATGAAGAATACAAGCTTCATTTACTAGGAGTGAGGCTTGGAGCAATTTATTTGCTGGAAATTGCTGCCCTGAGCAGCCACTGGTGCTCTGTTGCCTTGGAAGATTCCAGCTTTGTCTGTGTAGCCAAATCCCACCAATTCCAACAAAGGAAGATCAAGGGTTTGTAACCTTGATGCCCTGCTTAACCTCACCTAACCTACAGATCCCTCCTTGTACCCATGTTTGGAGAAAGGAGCCTTTTCTGTGGGTCCAACGGGCCACCCGCCATCACCATCACTCCGTAATAATTCATCTTCAGCCCTCCAATGGGTCGGCTCAGAGGTGGAGGTTGGCTCCAACACTATGATCCTTTTCATCTCCAACAGCATTACAATCTGCAGGACAAAAAAGCCACAGACCCCAATGCCTGCACTCTGACCTTGATTTTGCAGGACAGCAGGCAGTTCAACAAGAGGCAAGGCCCCCTGGTCATGGGAATCTTCAGCTTAGATTTTAAACAATCACCTTATGCAGCTGACGATGCAGACTGGGTTTGAATGAGCCTGAGACATTTTCTCAGGTGTGCTCGTAGTACAAATACAAATAGAGCTTGGGAAAGTAAATTGTTTGGACTGAATTTCACAAAAATCCTACCCACCCCGCAGTGTGACCAATGAGTATGAAATATTTTCTCAGATGTGCTCTAGTTGCAAACAGAGCTTGAGAAAGTAACTTTTTGGACTACAACTAACATAATCTCGTAGCCTGCGTGTTACTCTTCATTAATAATTTTGCCACACTCTGATGTGCTTTGGCTAAATGCATCCCAGTTTTCATCTGCAAAATGTTGGTGAGTATGCAGCTAAAGTTGGAGGTTGCACAGCTAAACTGGGCTTCTTACAATCCCCTTTATGGCCCAGTCACTGCCCTGCCAGATAGGTATTGGTAATTTTGTCTGGAATAGGCCTATATCCTATTGGTAGTCTCTGCTAGAACAGACCAACAGATTCCATTATTGAACAGTGAATCAACACATACTCAATTTCCATTTATTCAGTGGTTCTATCAAGGGATAATGAGTTTTTGTTTTGTTTTTTAAAAAAGGAAATAATCTGAAAATATTGCCACTATCTCCTAAATCTTAGGGCCTTAGATATAGGTTGGAATCCTATTGTTTAATCCCAGGTACAACAGACCCACTGAATCAACTGTTGAATGCTATTGTCAAGTGTACGCTGTTAGACCTCATGAAAATGCTTCCACCATTTGGGCTTCCTTGGTTGTTCTTGTGTGCCTTTAAAGTATTTCCAACCTATGGTGACCCTAAAGCAGACTTATCATAGGGCTTTCTTGGGTTGAGAGTGTGTGACATTCCCAAGGCCACTCAGTGGGTTTCCAGGGCTGAGTGGGGAATCGAACTCTGGTCTCCAGGGTTATGGTCTAATGCTCAGACCACTGCATCATGCTGGGTCCTGACATTTAATTTCATTTATTCATCCATTATATCCCACCTTTTCTCCACTGAGTCCAAAATGCCTCATGTAGTTTACTTTCTCCTCACATTATCCTCCCAGCAAGTAGTTTGCTGAAGGTTACACAGTAACTCAGTGGGGACTAGAATCTAGGGCCATTTCCTCACTAGGCAGTTATAGTGCTATTATTCCACTTTCAATATCCTATGGAATCCTGGGGCTTGCAGTTTGGGGGGCGGGCTTTGAGGTCTCTCCCTAAACTGCAAACCCCAGGATTCCATAGGATGTTGAAAGTGGAATAATGCACTATAACTGTCTAGTAAATCTCCCAAGATCCCAGATCAATATTCTAACCCAGAGGTGAAAATTATGCTGCCCCAGCCACATAACCAGTGGTAAAGAATTCTGGGACCTGCAGTCCCACCTCTGCTCTAACCACTGCACAACACTGGCTGCCCTAATGAGTGTCTATTCCCATGCACAGAATGATCAGTTAAGGATGTTGTGTTTATTTTGCCACCAGCATCCCAACACTCCTTTTTCAGAATAACTTGTTCTTCCTTTTCTTTTAAAAACACGAGCTAGATCATATTCCCCGTTGCCCCCTCTCATTTTTGAAAGCATCTTTTCTGGGAAGAGGCTGCAGCTGGGTTGTTTCTTAAAAAAAAAAACTGCCGCTGAAACTTCCCTGCTATTATCTTGACAATCTTCTTGTTATCAAAGTGGGCAAATATAAGGCTTGACAATAAATGCTCACAGCAAGGGAGACCGCAGCCTGGCTAGAGGTGGGAAGGGGGCCTCTAACTATTGCACCCCTTGTTGTAAGAACTATCAGAACATCGTCCTCCCCTAAGGAGCTCCTCCATTTTCCTCAGCCGGTGGGCAGTCATTTTGTGCTTCTCTCCCTCCTTCGCCAAACCACGAGGGTCGTTTGCTGAACATTTTGTGAGACTTCAAACTGCAGGTCCTGCTGTTCATGGCCTCAGGGCAGGATTTCCACTTTGCTGGAGAGTGAACAGTTTAACTATTAAACTGAGCGGTTCCTTGTGGCTTTTGAAAGGAATTACTTTCAAGGTTGTATTAAACTTGCAGTATGATCAATAGTAGCTTCCCCTCCCAGCTAAAACACAAAAGACAAGCCGACAACTTCAGAGCAACAAAGGGCTCAACTGTTTAATAGGCCATGATATTGGTTTCTGGATGTTCCTCTTCTCCAAAAGAGCACTCCACAGTTAGGACACAGCCCAGCTGCAATTCAGTCACTAAGACCCTTTTTGCACGCAGTTTCTTTTTGCGCGAGGGCCCCTTGAGCATCACGTGAATGGGAGCATCGGTCCATACGATGCACTCCCACTCACGCAACGCTCATGAGCCTAAAGGGGACTACGCTTGCATTTTTTTATTTTCGACTTTAAGCCGAAAATACTGTGCGGTCGCGCAATGCTCGCGGGGCCCTCGCGCGCTTACCTGTGTGCGGTGCGCCAAACAAGCCGGCCGGTCACGCTTCCTCCCCCAGCGCAGCCAGCTCCCAGGCTGCGCTGCGAAAGGAAGGGGCGGGGTGCTAGTGCGACGGTCAGGCAACCGGCAAGCTGCTGTGGGAGGCAGAAGGGCTGCCGTGAGCGGCTCGCGCAAACGGCTGCTCACATGAGCGCTGCTCCCCACTTCCGCGACGAAGGTAACGTGCGAAAAGGGCCATAGTTTGGGCCCTGTCTTACCATACCCTCCTACTGTCCCATTTTGACAGGAACAATCCTGATTAGTACTCTATCATCACACTTTTCAGATGCTTTTAAAATGTCCCAGTTTCTCTCTTCTCCTCCCACCTTCCCCGTTTGTCCTCAGCTTACTGCAATTGCTGAAAACTGAGTTCAAAATATAAAAGTAGTCCACACTCAATTAACTCAGCAGGGAGACAGGAGAGGAAGAAGTGGCATCTTGCCCTTCGCCCTAGGCACGGGAAAAAAGCAAACTGTGGCAGCCTCTGCCAGATTTGGTGTCCTTCATCAATAATTTTTACCATCTTGATCACATTCTGGTGTTGCTTGGCCATACATGCAAAGACATATCTAGGGTGAGGCAAATAGGGCACATGCCCTGGGTGTCAATGCCAAGGGGGGACAAAAAAGCCATGCATGTAGGGATGGAGGGTGGGGATAGAGGTAAGAAGATAGGGGTGCAACTTTTACACTAGATTCGCCACTGGATAAGTGTCCCAATTTTCATCCTTGAAATGGAGAGTATGAAGTATGAAGTGCTCACCAATAGCTGCTTTTCATCCTGGAGAGAAGTGACTAGTGGGGTGCCACAGAGTTCTGTCCTGGGTCCAGTGCTATTCAACATCTTCATCAATGACTTGGATGAAGGAGTAGAAATCATGCAGATGACACCAAATTGGGAGGGGTTGCTAATAGGCCAGAGGACAGGATCAAAACTCAAAATGATCTTGACAGGTTGGAGAGCTTTGCCAAAGCTAACAAAATGAATTTCAACAGAGAGAAATATAAGGTCCTGCACTTAGGCAAAAAAAAAAAAAAAAAGCACAAATATAGGATAGGGAACATGTGGCTGGATAGCAGTACATGTGAAAGGGATCTAGAAGTCTTGGCAGATCTCAAGCGGAATATGAGTCAAGCAGTGTGATGCAGCAGCCAAGAAAGTCAATGTGATTCTTGGTTGCATCAATAGGAGTATGATGTCTAGATCGAGGGAGGTAATGGTACCACTCTATTCTGCATTGGTTAGGCTTCATTTGGAAAACTGTGTCCAGTTCTGGGCACCTCAATTCAAGAAGGATGTCAACAAGCTGGAACATGTCCAGAGGAGGGCAACCAAAATGGTGAAGGGTCTGGAAGCCATGCCCTATGAAGAACAGCTTAGGGAGCTGGGTACGTTTAGTCCACAGAAGAAAAGGTTAAGAGGGGACATGATAGCCATGTTTAAATATTTGAAGGGATGTCTTGTCGAGGAGTGAGCGGGCTTGTTTTCCCCTGCTCCAGAGACTAGCACAAGGAGCAATGGATTCAAGCTGCAGGAAAAGAGATTCCACCTGAACCTCAGGAAGAACTTCCTGATGGTCAGAGCTCTCCGACAGTGGAATATGCTGCCCTAGAGTGTGGTGGAGTCTCCTTCCTTGGAGGTTTTTAAGCAGAGGCTGGATGGCCATCTGTTGGGAGTGCTTTGATGGGTGTTCCTGCATGGCAGGGGGTTGGACTGGGTGGCCCTTGTGGTCCCTTCCAATTCTATGCTTCTATGATAAGTACAAGAGCCACTGTGGTGTACAAGTCTGAAATTGGACTATGGACTATGACTCTGGAGAGCAAGGTCTGAATCCTTGTTCAGTCATGGAAATCCACTGAGTGTCCTTGGGCATGTCATTCTCAAAGGCAACCTTCTCCTGAGCAAATCTTGCCAAGAAAGCCTCATGATAGTTTAGTCTTAGGCTTGCTGTAAGTCAGAAATTACTTGAAGACACAACAACAACAATAACAATGATTTGCAAAACAGTGGTTTCACAAATTGGTAATTCACCAAAATCTGAATTGTAGAGTGAAAATGACAAACTGTGCCCGCAACAAAAGAAATGATGACATCGATTAATTTGTATTTTCTGGTGCGAATTTCCTCCCCTAACCCAATACATTTTGTAGCAAGTCATTATTTTATTTGCAAAAGTAGGGTTGCTAAGTTAGTACTATCCCAGGTCCAGGGATTTCAGGGCCAAAACCTAAAATCAACAAACAGCCCCAGTGATGTCACAGGGACAGGCCTTGGCAATGTCATTAAGCATGATACATTAAGCATCAACCACAGTTGCTCAGAATATGCCATTCATGTTTTTAAAGTGAAAAAAGGAGCGTGCATACACATACACTTTTACCATTCAAGGCAGTGTTCTTACCCTAAGATTCCCATGATAATTGGAGAAGAATTTGCAGGCCCTGAAACTCACAGGCAACCCCTGAGAACCCTGATCTTAACATTCCTGAGGAAAACAATATGGATTTAAAAATCCATATTTTTGATCATTTCTGAATATTTCCAAACAGTCTTTCCATCCCTATATTCCGTAAAAATTTTGGGGGGCTTTGGGAAGTTCTTGTTGAAGTTCCCAACTAGCTTGAAACTCAGGCAATTTCCACCCTACACTGTTGCAGTGCTATTATTCCACTTTCAGCATCCCGTGGAATTCTGTAGTTTACTGAGGCTAAAGAGTTAAGAGCTCTTTGGCTGAGAATTCTAAATGCCCCTCCCTAAACTGCAAACTCCAGGATTCCACAGGATGTTGAAAGTGAAATAATAGCACTATCATAGTATAGTGTGGAAAGGACCTCAGTCTCTGGAGAGAAATTCTGATGAAGAAGATGAAAGGATGGAAAGAGGAAGCAAAAGATCTAGATCTAGATCTAAAATCTAGCTATTATATTCTCTCTCTTTCATCTGTATTCAGGCCAAGGGGAAGAGGGATAACTTAAATGGACGATCAAAACTTCCTCCTGACATTATAGCTGGGGCTTACCCTGTTAGCAAAGTAAAAGGCAACCACTTTGAGATTATCATGCTCTGTCAATTTTTTTGCTTGCCTCCTTGTACAGACGGAGCAAGAAAGGAGTGTGACAATATCTATAATACAGCTACTCTGTTTAAGTTGTCCCCAGCTCCTCCTTCCTTCTTTTCTTGAATGTTATTTCATTCAGTAGCTCAAATGAGGTGGGATGTAATGTGGTTTGTTTTCTCTCTCTCTTTCTCTTTAAGGAAAAGAATACAAGCATACCATAGGCCCTTTCCACAATGCACATTTTCGCAGAGTTGGAGTGCAGGGATCGTGCGAGCAGCCTCTAGCAAAAGGCTCTTGCATCCTGGTTCCTTCAGCTCCGCAGCTGCCGTGTGCTCGCTTGAGATCCCCGCCTCTTCCTTCCACAGTGCAGCCTAGGAGTTTCCCAGGCTGCTCTGGAGCAGGAAGCGAGAGTGGCACAGCTCTGGAGCTCCGCACACACGGTAAATGCACACAGAGCCCCAGAGCAATGCACGATTGCACACCATTTTCGGCTCACAGCCAAAAAAGAAAAAGTGTGCAGTCCATGCCTGCCAGCCCCTGGAGCATTGCGCAATTGTGAGTGCATCATGTGGACCACTCCTCACATTTGCGTGATGCTCGAGGGGCCCTTTCGCATGGCAAATGCCATGCGAAAAGGGCCTTAGTTAACAAAGGTTCTGACAAAGAGGCTCCTTCTTACAAAGTCTTTTTATGGAAACCCAGCCTCACCGTTTCTCATCTTCGGTCTCAACAAAAGTTTTTTTGCAGCATTGACATCAGGAGGATAGAGAAGGAGGACTGGAGAAAGACATGCTTTCCATGTTGGGTTGCAGCAGTATTTCTGTAATAAATAATGCAATAAAGATTGACTTGGGAAAAAAATGGGTTTCTACTCTAGGTGATCCTCCTGCAACTCTGTGTGCTTATGTACAAGAGGCAAGGTAAACAGCAGCTGCCTCCAGAATCACCTATTGAACGTGTGTGAACGGCAAAACAAAAGGAAAGGGAGAAAGTAGATTAGCCTGATTCACCCACTATTGAAAGAAGAAAAATTGTCCTGTTATGCATTTTGGAAGCAGCTTTCAAGTGATCTATAGAAGATTCAACATGTTTTTATTTATGCAAGGCTTACCTGATCCAGCTGTTTCCATTCTCACATGCGTAGTGTTAGTTTTGAATACAGCGTTTGCTGAAACGTGTTGAACTGTTCTTTTTTGTGTCCATGTTGTAGGACCCTACCCCTATTCTTTCCACGTTATTTCTACCTCTGGTACCAAAGTTTCTGTTAAAAAAGTGAACCTCTAGCTGTATTGTGGAAGTCTTCAAAATTAGTATGTCAGAGGGTTTTGAATTTGGGAAAACTTGTGCTATTGTTGACATGCAAACAATGCTTTGGAAGGGCTTGGAGGGTTTTTTTGAATGGGAGCTACTTTCTCAAACTGGCTATACAGTCAGCCCTCCCCATTTGCAGGTTTGACTTTCACGGATTTTATTATTTGCAAGTTTCCCCCAACCCCTGCTCTCGACCTCAGATGCTCCTTCTTTTCCCCACCTCAGGCACTCTTTTTCCAGGGAAACCTTCCCTCTTGGCAGCTGCAATCAAGCCACCCAGCCCTTTAAAAACACACCTCTGACACTCCTTCACCTCCTCCTCCACCACCACCACCACCAGCAGCAGCTACCTGGCCAGCTAAAGACAGCTCGTAGTCCAATTTCTCAGCACCGTAAACCCTCTCCTGATGCCCTTCGAACACCCAAGGAAGGAGATGGGTGAGGGAGAGAAAGTAGAGGGTCATCATTCCCTCTCCTTTCCTTGACCTGCTTTGGAGCCTGGGTGTCTGTTCTCCCTACCGTACCTTAGTCCCCTTCCCACAGACACACACATTTTGATATTTGCAATTTTCCCACTTTTGTGGGGGTCCTGTGTTCGTAACCCTAGCAAATATGGAGGCCTGACTATAGTGTCATTATGGAAGATTGTGAACTACTGGAAATTAGCAGGCCACAGCATTGTACAAATGAGGGGGCAACTCACCTTGAACCTCTCCACCTTGAGAAGAGGGACCCCTTCTTGATGTTAAGCAAACATAGCATTTATTTATTTGAAGGAAGAATAGGGAAACTGCAGCCCAGGAGCCACAAAGGTCCCCAGTAAGGCTGTTTCTGTGGCCCTCAACCCATCTAGACTGTCCAGTCCATTCCTTCTCTGGCCAGAGAAATGTTGAATTGCATCTCTTGGGACTTTTTCACAGGCTGCAATCCAATGTCCCCTCCTCATAGCATAAGCATCCACCTGCAGAGATATGCCACACCAGCATTGCAGGATGATACATTAGGGCAGAATAGCAACGTTGCACAATACATGTCAACAACTGGGTACCATTGTGCAATGCATAACATTTGCCGTATGCGCATCTCTGCTTCTGCTGCGGATAGCAGAATAAGTCTTTTGCACCATAGCAAATAATTCACCCCACATGCATAATGTAGGTTATACATGTGTATGTCAGTAACACAATGCCAGCCACATGACACAATTACAGCTCTATGGCCCTTTCCGCCCCAGGCAATTAGAACGGGGCAGTGCATCCTCTCACGGAGGTCATCTGCACCTTGGAGCGGACTAGGAGAGGACTACTTACCAGAGATCTGCACCAGTCCACTCCAAAACGACCCCAAGTGGTCCTCCAGTGTGTTTTCTAAAGACTGGAAAAAATATGTATTTATTTTCCTGGAACACACCATTGCGTTCCTGCTCCCTTGTGCAAATTCGCAGCCTCGCACCAATGTGAGACTGCGATCTGTGGAGGGAGGGCTTTAGGCGTGGCGAGCTTCAGTGGTTGGTCGGGATCCATGACCAACCGGAAGCTGCCATTTTGGAAGCTGAAGCCACCATTTTGGAAGCCAGAGCAGTGCGGATCTACAGACCTCGCACTGCTCCGATTTGCCCTGGACCAAGGAGAAGCCCTGCGGAAGGGCTTCAGGGACAGTCCGCGTTGCTTCGGACCCCAGAAGAAGCGGTAGGTAATGGCACGGAGCGATTCCCTCGCCTCATGCGGAAAGGGCCAATGATTCCACTTTAACTGCCATGGCAACATCCTACAGAATCCTGGGCTTTGTGAATTAGGGAGGGGTTTTTAGAGTTCTCAGCTAGCGAGCTTGCTTGCTTGCTTGCTTGCTCTTTCTTTCTTTATTTATTTAAATTATTTCTGCATCACCTCCCAGCCTGTGAGGGCTCCCAAGGTGATGAACAAATAAAAACAATTAAAGCAATGCAAAGATTAAAAACGAATTAAAACACACATTAAGATACTCTTTAAAAACTCCTAAAAGTAATCTAATAACAATCCTAAAGTCCAATTTTAAACTGTTTAAAAAACAGTTAAAACAGAGCATTTTCAAGCACTGAATGTCACATGGAACAGTCCTGTTCTGGCTGCCTTGGGTAGGGAGTTCCGCAGTCAGAGCGCTGCAACAGAGGCCCTTTTCGCACGTTACCCATTTGCGTGGCTGGGGGGGACGTCTCATGCGAGAAGCCTCATCCGGAACGCTGCCACTTCCCCACTCCTTCGTCCCGCAGGTCGCTTCCTGGTAGCGCGTCTGTCGCACGAGTGCCCTGCCCCTTCCTTCCGCAGCTCAGTCTGGGAGCTGTAGGCTGTGCTGGGGGAGGAAGCGTGAGCGGACTGGCTTGTTCGGCGCACCACACGCAGGTAAGTGCACGAGGGCCCCACGAGCATTGCGCGACTGTGCAGTATTTTCGGCTTAAAGCCAAAAATAAGAAAATGTGCGTGCGTCCCGCTTTAGGCTTCTGAGCGTCACGTGAGTGGGAGTGCATCGTACCGACCGAGCTCCCATTTATGCGACGCTCAAGGGGCCATCGCGCAAAAAAAACTGCATGCAAAAAGGGCCAGAGAAAGACCTGTTAACGTGGACCCACCAGCCTAATGCAGCTCTAGTGCCTCACCAAAATACAAACCCCATAGAATGGTATCATGGCAGTTAAATTAGAATATAACATTAAAACTGAGCAATATGAATGACCTCCTGGAATTGTTGCTTCCACTATGGCACTCTGGGCGAGGACCCGAAGATATCATTTTGATATCAAACAGTTCGGCCTTAGCTTGACCTTTTTCCAGCCACCCCACTCTACGTGTTTGCGAGGTTCTCTGGACAAGCACGGACAGAGTGCGGCCGCTAATGGTTTTATATTTCAGACCTCATTGAGGCCAGCAACTCCAGCCTCGCTCATAGTTTCAGGGAACTTCCATCTGCAAACCTCACAGTAGCGGCATGGCTCTCAGCCAAGCCATTCCTTTATGTTGGGCCATCAACATACCGGTCAGGCTATTGTCATCAAGAGCAAATCCAATCATGTAAACTTGACCGTTGCCAAATCCTTTGTCCAGCGCTAAAACTCCTTTTGTTCTCACCTGGCTTGCCATAGCCGGTAGGCACAAACTCCCCTATAAAAACCCCACATTTCCAAACGGTCTTCGAACTACTTTGGACTTCCATCCCGCCTTGCTGCCGGTCGTCTAAGGAACTCCCCTCAGCTAACCACACTGAGCTTTCTTCCCCCGGACCTCACTTCTCTCCAGGACTATGAGACCAGGTGTCGTATTGCCTTCCCAAACAAATCCCCGTTTCTATTTCCAGGCTAGTTAGTTTATGTCTTGTCTTTCGTGCTTCTTGTGTTTAATAAAATATTGTTTGTTACTTTGAAAACCTTGTCTAGTCACTCTTTGACCCGCCGCTGTATACATTGGGTTAAAGATCTTGCTAAAGTTACCCTGCCTCTCGTTTAGCCAAGAGAGTGCTCCAGCTAAATTTCCCCCAACTTGTACTTTTAATTGGCAATCTGGGCGCCCCTCCTGGGACCCCCCAACATACAGGGTAACAGAATTTTCCAGAGACAGCCATTCATTTTTTAATTAGGTTGTTGCAGAGCTGCACTGTTTAATACTAACACAAGCTAAATATTTTTTGAAAGCAGAAGTGGACTTCAGGTAGGTCTTTTTGATAATCTGTGCAGCTCCAGGAAGATGTCAGAGACAGAAAATTGGCCCCCTGGACCTGCCACAGTGGCCCACCTCTGGGTTAAAGTTATCTTTTTTGACTATGATAAACAACACTACACAAAGATACCTTCACTGGCATTTGTTCATTAAAATCTCCTGGAAGAGTAGTTTCTCAGCCTATCCAATGCAGATAGGAATTTTTCCCCTTAATCTTCCACAGACTGGCACCATATTTGTGCCCATGGGCAACAACTGTTTCTCTCTTTCTGGGAAACCTGACACAGACTAGCAGCCAATGACTCTAGCAGGCTGGCACTGGTCCACAGACCAGCACGTTGCACAGGAATGTCCTAGAAAGCAGAGCACAATCCAACAAACATACAAATATGTCTCCATTATTGTTGGTTGGAAAAAGGGTAGATCATGCACAGAGGTCTGTCTATGGGGGGGGGCATTATAAATGCATACCCCGCCAATAAGAAATCTGCCCCCCACCATGAAATTTTCCTTCAGTCCCCAAAGTGTTATCATGATAGTAACTTAAAATTTCAGTCAAGCACTACACCCTTTTCGTACGTTACCCATTTGTGTGGCTGGGGGCAGGGCGTCTTGCATGGGAAGCCTCGTCCGGAACGCTGCCGCTTCCCCACTCCTTCATTCTGCGGGTCGCTTCCTAGTAGTGTGACCGTCGCGCTTGCGCCCCGCCCCTTCCTTTCATAGTGCAGCCTGGGAGCTGTAGGCTGTGCTGGGGGAGGAAGCGTGACCAGGACAGCTTGTTCGGCGCACCGCACGCAGGTAAGTGCATTGCGTGACCGTGAGCTTAAAGCCGAAAATAATAAAATGCGCGATCGTCCCACTTTAGGCTCCTAAGCGTCGCATGAGTGGGAGTGCATCATACGGACCGATGCTCCCGTTTACATGACGCTCAAGGGGCCCTCGCGCAAAAAAAAAAAACTGTGTGCGAAAAGTGCCTTAGAAATAAGAATTGTAGGCCATTTCCACACTATACTGTTATAGTGCTATTATTCCACTTTCAGCATCCTGTAGAATTCTGGGGTTTGTAGCTTCCTGAAGCCAAAGAGCTCTCTGGCTGAGAATTCTAAATGCCTCTCCCTAAGCTGCCTAAACTCCCTAAACTGCAAACCCCAAAATTCCACAGGATGTTGAAGGCGGAACAATAGCACTATAACAGTGTAGTGTGGAAATGGCCTAAGCCTCCAAAGAAAGGTGGAAGACAAAGGAACAAAGGGAATATGAACACAGCAAATATTAGAGTTCTGGGTATGAACAATTTTCAGCACCCTGTTCTCTGAAATGCTGGAAATTTGGGGACATTGAGGGACAAAATTTTCTTATTTGGGGAGCAAGGCCCTCATTTTGCCCTTTACCAGTGCAATTACACTCCTGTCCATGGAGCTCTGATGGGTCGAGAGCCACAAAAAGCCTTAGGAACCACATAGAGCTCCAATGCCACACTTTGCCCACCCAAGACTTCATTGTTGTAATGATGCCATTTGAGAGGGTGATCTATTTTAATCTGAATTATCTCAGTCTTTTCATATTGAAAACCTGTCAACACGTTAACTATAATAATGCAAACATACCACAAAATGAAATTCTCCTGTTCAACTGCTGCATCTCCAACTTTATCTGTTCTGTGTTATGATCATAAGATCTGGGGTGTTTTTCTCTCTGTCTCTCTCTCTATTCTCTCTTTCTCTCTATTCTTCTTTTACACCAGTTGTAACATTTTTCTCCTTGCATTTCACAGGTGTAGCAGCAGCTCCCCAAAGCTGTAAGGAAAAGGAGAAAGTAGGCCAGCTGTGCACACAATTGCACAAACAGATGGAGATGGCATAAGGGTCTCTCTGAATATATTTCCCTTAAGGTCTAAATTCTCCGTGGTAGGTGACATGGTAGTTTGGAGAAATGATGGGCTACCTCAGTTGTTACAGCTGAGGGAGGAACTGAGTGAATGTCACTAGGGTAAAATGAAAGATGGCAGCTTCAAACACACATACACACACACGTATTTAGGTCTAGGAAGGGAGGAAACAGACAATCTTCCAGGCTACCCATTAGAAAGGACATCTATGCTATCTAAAAAAAATTCCCCATGCATAATAACTCTGAAGGCGAAGCTGCATTGTTAGAAGAACAAATCATAAACAATAAACAGATACACAACAGTAAAGAACAAAAGAAAGCTACAAAAAATAATGAGGGATGATGATGAGTCTCCCATGCATGACAATCAGAGCTTGAGAAAGTGACTTTGTTTGCTTAATGCACAGCTCCTTGAATCCCTGAGCCAGCGTGGGCACTGGCTGCAGTCCAAAAAAGAACTTATCCAAGAAAGATAAACCATCATCAATAGGCTAACTGTATGAGTTCTTGAGGATCTGTCAATTACTTCAGCACCAGTGAGGATGATGCATCCTCCACTGAATGTGAAGGTAATGATCTGGGCTTATGGGGTGCAGAACAGATCTCTGTGTGACCCATATCTGAATTTGCCATATACTGTTGGTCCATCTGCAGAGGCTGGATGGCCCTCTGTTGGGAATGCTTTGATGTGCGTTCCTGCATAGCAGGGGGTTGGGCTGGATGGCCCCTGTGGTCTTTTCCAACTCTATCGATTCTACCTCAATATCATCTACTCTGGAGACAGGGGATGTGACACTAGCATAGCCAAGGGTGAACCAGGATTATGAGAACTGCAGTCCTAGAACATCGCCAAAAGCAACTTTTCCAAACTCTGAATTTTCTCCCTTGATGTTCTGCAAAAGGCATTAGAAAGATTACATTGCTTAATCCTTAGAATGAGCACCCTTAGAAAAAGTACAAGTCTGTGTGTAAGTGTATGTGTATGTGTGCCAGTCCTTTTTTCTTGCTACTTGGAAATGAATGGAAATTCTTGATGAGGAATAGAAATCTGCCACTTGCGGATGAATAGAAATTCTGAGCCAGAATTATCTGCTGTGCTGTTCATGCAAATTGTGGTAAACATATAAAAAACAACAGTGAATTTGCTCACCATTGTGATTTCATCACATAGCGCATTGTTATCTTAGGGAAGTCAGTGTCATAGGATACATGGATTCCGGGAGCCCTTTCACACTACACTATTGTAGAAATTTGATGCTATTTTAAATGCCATGGCTGTATCTTATCAACTTCTAACACAAATGCAGTTTGAATGAGAATTCTAAATATTCCTACCTAAACTGGAATTCCCAGGATTCCATAGGTTGTTGCTGTGGCAATTAGAGCGGTATCTGAGTGCTATAATTCTGTAGTGTGAAAGGGTCCTGGAGGATAAGAAAACCTATCAGTTCATCTTTATCCTGCTTTTGGGTTTTTTTAAAAAAAACCTCAACCTTTTCTCATTCTGAATGTTAAAACTTTTTACCAATTTTGTTAAATTCTTTAAAAAAAATTCTCTCATGTCTTCATCAGAGATATTCAATAGGTATAGCTATCCTTATTTGGAGGGTACCTTGTTTTAACTTTAATGACATAAACACCTTTAAGATGAGGTGTCTGTCAAAAAAAAAAAAAAAAACAGTGATTCTAATTTAGTACTAAAATGGATGAATACCCAGGGCTGAACTTCTAAGAGTGAAGTCCTCAGATCCTTGGACTAAATGGATAAATCCATTTGTCTCAACTTCTTTCCATCTCAAATTGCAACCAATTTGTAAATATGGGTAAAATCCCTACCAAAAAAAGATTGAAACTGAATTCTCACCTATCCTTAGTGGTGATAGCTCAGATGCTTTCCAACAAGCACTGGACCTCTAGTCTTGTTTTGGGGATTCTCAGAAGTATCTGAAAGTCACTGTCTGTTATAAAGTTTTACTGAACTAGAGAAATTGTTGATCTGATCTCTCCAGGCTCTACTTGTAAGAAACTGACTGGTCTGTCTATACCCTTGTTACTATGGTTCAGACATACCCGGTGATAGCACTAGATATCTCTTGATATCCAACTTATTTGGCCTTCACTTGACCTTTCACTGCCACCCTGCTCCATGTGTTTGCGAGGCCACCGGACAAGCACATAAACAGGCGCAGCCGGTTAATGGTTGGGCATTCCAATCCCCACTTAGGCAGGCAGATTAACGCCACTCCTTTGCTCCAGGGACCTCTCTGCAGACACACCTCGCTTAAGCACGACTCTACACAAAGACGCTCGGCCTCGAGCCGGCACTCTCTCAATGCTAAGCCATTCGCATACTGGCTACACTATTGTTAAACCTGCACTAAGCCCATTATGTAAAACTTGGCCTTTCCCCAAAGCTTTGTCCCACTCCAAATTCGCATTGTTCTCACCGAGTATGGCATGGCCTGTAGGCACAATCCACCCTATAAAAACTCCCCGATTTTAAACACACCTTGGAACACTCCGGACTGCTATCCCACCTTGCTGTTGCTTTGTCCAGCGAGTCGCCCACTCAGCGAACTGCGCTGAGCTTTCTTCCCTGCAACCTTCAATCTCTTCAGGACTACAAGACAAGGTGTCGTATCACCCCTTTCCCATGAAAACTCTTATTTCTAATTTCTTAGTTAGCTGTGTGCTTGTGGTGTCTTTTCTGTTGTTTGTCCTTTAATAAAGCTATCATTTTTACCATTTTAAAAACTGTCTGACTGCTTTTCTGACCTGACGCTGTATACATAGGGTTGCAAGATCCCTGCTACATTACCCTGTCTCTCGCTAGCTTAAAAGAGTGCTCGAGTTAATTTCCCCATCTTGTGTTTTTATTTGGTTATTTGGGCGCCCCTCCCGGGACCCCCAGAATACCAAGTAACACCCTAGCAGGAACCAGCGTATTTGTTCTCAGAGTAGCTTATAAATGTTTAATTTGGTAGTTTGCTGCCCTGCAGCTTACAATCTAAATAAGACAGGACACATAAGGAAAAAGGGATAGTGTGAGGAGAGGATTAAGTCGAGTAACTTCTGGTTGCTCTTTTCTCCCTCAGAGGTCAAAGTAATGGCATTTAGAATATGGAGGAAGCAGCTCTTACCAGGCACTCGGCATGATGGGGCTGTGCCTCGCTGCTCTTCTCTCCCTCAAAGGCCACTGCAGTGGTAGCTGGAAAGAAGGTAGGCTCTCTCTACACATGTTGGGGCAAAGGCATGATGGAAGTATGCCTGTCTGCTCTTCTTTCCTTCAAAAGCCAGAGCAATGGCAGTTGGAACATGGAGGGAGGGCCTCACCAGCTGCCAGACCAGGCCACTGTGCACCTAGTGACAAATACCCATTTCCAAGAGAGAAAAGGGGAAAAAAATTCAAAGACATAGCTGTGCTTGCCTGTTTCAGCAGACTTTCACACAAAGAAGGAGGAGGAGGAGATGAAGAGGAGAGAGAAGAGAGGAAAAAAATCTTTCCACTTCTCCCTGTCCCTGCATAGATTAGCATTTGGCATCCATTCGTGTGCCATTCACTGTCCTTGAGGAGCTGCTCACTGAGGACTCTTCCATCCCACCAGGAGGCAAGCCAATCTGTTCAATGGCAAATGGGAAAAAGTACATAAAGGGCGTTCCACCAAGGGTTTGAACAAAAACAGAAGCACACGATCTACCATCGGCTGTCTTTTATTGTTTTGTCAGTCTCCTCAGAATGTTTTTAAAAAACCCAGTATTTGGGGGTGGGCAGAAGGTTCTGTACAGTCATTTGCACACAGCTGGCCACGGTGTATTTCTAAGAGTTCTCCAGTGCATCTCTCTCTCTCTCTCTCTCTCTAGCTCTCCTTTCTCGTTGAACCTGAAGCTAGCCATCCTGCTCCTCCGAGAGGAGCAATATGGGAGAGGGAAGGAGAGAGGCAGAGTAAGGAAGGGGAGGGGAACCCTTTTCTTTGGACTTGTGTGGGCAGCTTTGAATGTGGACCATCTGTGCCCCCAGCTGGAATGCCGTAGATGGTCTGGCACTTGAACCACACCATATTTACAGATCTAAACACAAATGGCTGCTGCCTGATTGTTTCATGATTCATTAGGCAGACAAGCTCTCCTCTCCCGCCAGCACAGCTGTTACAGAGTAAACCTTTGTCACTTAATAGGCCTGATTATTACTTTCCATCAAAGGTATTGATCTGTGTCAGCTCTGCTTAAGGGGGGAAGGGGGAGGAGGAAGACGGGAGGGGGGAGGAAAAGAGGGGAGAAATGGGACACCAAAATGGGCCAGAAGTTCAAGTAAGACAATGGTGGGTGGAGAGGGGAATAAACAACGTCATTAGATGCTGCAAGTGTTGCTGGTCAGTCCTTTTAATCTCCACTGGACATACTGTATTCATTTACTTCAACCGTCGGGTCTTCTCATGGAGACAGAACATCATGCATGCATGATGCAGCAATTTTGGTGGGCACAAGCTTTGCTCCAGCCAGTCACATAATGCAGCCACAGATGGGACTGGGCAGCTGAAAGATGCAAAAAGGACTTTAATTATTATTAATAATTCCCCCCTCCCTGCAGTAAAAAAAAGGGGGAAGCTCTAAACAGCAAGTGCAGGGAGGAAAAATAAAAGATGAAATCAAAGGCAGAATGGAAACACATGCCAATAGACTGATTCACGATGAAGACAGATGACGTCACATTTGTAGAGCATTGGGGTTGAGCTTGGAAATGCCCTCTCTGCATTCAGTACAGAATCTCTCCAAGGCCCGTTGCTGGAAAAGACCATTCTGCAATTTGCAGTAAAAGTCACCAGTGCCCAGCAGCAATTGGCTAGCACCCATAATGTCTACAAGACTTCTCTCTCAATCAAGTTCTGTCATTAAAAAAACAGCAAAAAACAAAACCACAACTTTGTCCTGTTTATTTTGATAAGGCAAGGAAAGAAAATATACACAGTAATTGTGTTGTTTATTCTTTTTTTCCCTTTAAGTCTATCTGAAGCATCTAGGGCTGGGAGGAGGCAAGACTGTTGATGTGAGATTTGATTAGAATCTACATCCCTTGTTCAAACTGAAAGGCTGAACTCACTCAGTGGAAGAAGAAACAAGGTCCAATGGCTTCTTTTTACACTGGGGTTGGGAAGATGCAGCCCATGCATGGAACTCGTAAGACCTAAGCAGATTAGATAGCTCAGCCAAAACTAGCAAAATGAATTTCAACAGAGAAAAAGGAAGGTACTACAGTTGGGCAGAAAAAAATGAAATGCACAGATATAAGATGGGTAGCACCTGGCTTAATCAAAGTACATGAGAAAGCGATCTAGGAGTCTTAGGCCCTTTTCGCACAACGTTTCTAAAGCAAAAGGGCCCCTTGAGCGTTGCATAAATGGGAGAAGCGGTCCATACGACGCACTCCCATTTACGCAATGCTCAAGAGCCTAAAGCGGACCACGCACGCACCTTTTCATTTTCAGCTTAAAGCCAAAAATGGTGCGCGGTCGTGCAATACTCCCGGGGCCCGTGCGCACTTACCTGGTGTGCGGTGCGTCAGGAGCAGGGCTGGTCGCGCTTCCTGCCTCAGTGCTAGCCTGCAATTCATGCGACTGGCAAGCCAGCTGCAGTGAGGAAGCAGAAGCGAAATGAGTGCCTCGTGCAAGAGGCTGCTCGCGCAACCGCCGCCCCCCCACCTCCGCGAAAAGGTAAGGTGCAGAAAGGGCCTTAGTCGAACACGGGCTGAACATGTAGGCAACTTAGCCAATCAAAATTATAGGCCCTTTTCACACGGCAAAGGGCCCCTCGAGTGTTGCATGAATGTGAGGAGCAGTCCACACAACGCACTCATAATAGTGTGATGCTCCAGGGGCTGGCAGGCACCATCCATGCACTTTTTCATCTTCGGCTGTGAGCTGAAAATGGTGCTCAATCGCGCATCGCTCTGGAGCCCCGCGCACACTTGCGGTGTGTGTGGAGCTCCGGAGCCACAGCACTCGTGCTTCCTGCCCCAGCGCAGCCTGGGATACTCCCAGGCTGCACTGCGGAAGGAAGAGGCGGGGCTCTTGCGCGAGCAGGTGGCAGCTGTGGAGCTGAAGGAACTGGGACACAAGAGCCTCTCACTAGAGGCTGCTCATGCAATCCCCACACCCCAGCTCCGCGAAAAGGTGCATTGCGGAAAGGGCTATAGTCTCCTGAGACTTCGCCAGTTCTCATGCAGATCTCTTTAGTGTCTTTGCTCTCTATTGGCTCTGGATACTTCACCCCATTATGGACATGACTTATTTTTGTTTGTTTGCTTGCTTGCTCGGAATTGTGTTCTAAAAATCATAACGTAAACTGTAAGAAACATCATGTCTGCCTCCCTGCCTGAAGCAAGGCGGAGGAATGGCAGAAGAATGAAGTGTGAACTGGAAGTATTGAACCATGCAGTCGCTTTTTATTTTTTAGGGGAGTCAAATATACTGAATGGAGGACGCGGAGGAGGAGGAGGAGGAGGAGGAGGAGGAGGAGGAGGAGAGGGAATTATTGTTGTTGCTATTACGAACAAAAACAACAACCTGGATGGGAATAAATTACTGGTGACAGTACTGAGAATTACCACTAAACGTTCTGGACAACACATCTGGATATTTTAAAAATACAAATAAATGGAGGGTTGACTGGATGGCCCTTGTCATCTCTTCCAGCTCCATAACTCTATGAAATACAGCAGCCAGCAGCAATATTTTCTCCATGTGGAGGAGCCCAAAGCTATCCTCCCATCTCCGAAATGTGCCTCCTCCCACAGTTGCTCAGTTTCCTCCTTATTGAGCAGATCAGGAAAATTAATAAAGTGACAAGAAGAATAATTACAAGTACAATGGGCCCTCAGTATCCCTCTAGGGTTTAGTTCCAGGACTCCCATGGATACCAAAATTTATCAGTGCTTCAAGTCCTATTACGTACAATGATACAGTAAAATGGCATCTCTTATATAAAAATGCTTCTGTAGGTGAACTTTTGTGTGAATAAGACACAAACATGATCCCAGTCATAGAATCCTGCTGCTCTTTAAGGCCTTTTCCATACCACCTTCCCAACCCACCATGGGGACAGGAGAAAATTGGGACCATGATGATGCTTTTGCATGATGTCATCGTGGTCCCTTCCTTCTTCCATCCCCAGGTGACACAATCATGGATTAAATCATTGATGGGTTTTCTTAAAAGAATTAAAGATTTCAATAGTAGAGAATAGTAAAGAATTAAAGATTTCAATAGTAGAGAAGTGTTATGAAATTACAAGAGAAACTTCAAGTGACGTTTGCAACTCTGTGTTTCAACCATGAAAGCAGTGCATTACTACATAGGAACAGTAATTTGAACACCTTACATAAAATTGTAATTTAAGATGGAATTTGTAGCTTTGATTAAATATTGTAACATTTATTCTTTAACATGAACGTATTTACTCAGATTTCAAATAATCACCATAGCTACTATTAGCTGTTAAACAGTATATATGTTTTTGAGACACCCTGTATATACTGTATATTGAGTCTGACATCCTGAAATATTTATCTCAATAGGGTCATTCAAAGGAGCAGTAAAAACAAATACCCAAGTAATCAAAACAATAACACAAAATCAATTAATCAGTACAAAAACACAAACAAAGTGATCAGCTGAATGAACTTTAATTATAGAGCTCTTTTCTTTTTCTTTTTTTTAATATTTGGTTTTCATTTCATCAAGAGGCTTCTGAAATACTAATTTGCCATTGTGCAAACATGAGAGAACTCCATCCATGCAGGCTTTTATTATGCAAAACATCTGAATTCTCCGTCTGCCTCCATAGAAGCCTCCTGCCATGATAATACTGTGTAAATAGCAACCCAGAATTCCAATTTTGGTGTGTTCTACCACTGCATGGAACTAAGGTTACAATCTGGCTGTTTTTAACTCAGACCCTCTGGATATTTATGCACTCATTTACACAATGTTTTCCTCTTCGTATGAGAGCCTGTGTGGTATAATGGTCGGAGTGTTGGTCTATAACTCTGGGAGACCAGAGTTTGAATCACCAATAAGCCATGGAAACCAAATGGGAGACCTTGGGCAAGTCATACTCTCTCAGCCTCAGAGGAAGGCAACAAGAAACCTCTCAATAAATTATGCTAAGAAAATCCTGTGGTGGGGTCTCTATAATTCACCACTTTCAGTACATTTAAACTAATAGCTTTAATGCAGAAAGTTGAACAATAGGTTTGTTTAAATCACTTTGTCTTATCTAAACCAGTGGTAGGAATCATGTGGGCCCTGGAGTGTTGCATCTTTTTCCCCTGATCCCCACAGCTACCCCAACTTCCAGTTTTTAAAAAAGCGGTTAAAAAGAAACTTTTTCAGCTGAAAATTACCTCTAGGGTGCACAGTTTTGCCACAAAACACTGTTAGGGAGGGAAATTCTAAATAGTAAAAATGACATCTAACTAACTCTAAAGGCACCAGATCCTGTCTGGTCCTGGAAGCTAAGCAGAGGGAGACCTAGTTAGTACTTGGGTGGGAGACCACCAAGGAATACCAGGTGTTGTAAGCTATATTTTGGAGTAGTCCTTGCCTGAGAAAACCCCATAAAATTCATGGGGTCGCCATAGGTTGATAGGTGATTTGAAGGGACGTACACACAAACAGCCAGGCGTGATTTCCAGCTATCAAAAAATCACTTCTAGTTATTGTCAAAGGTTGGGAGATGCCCCAAATGGCCATTTGGCTGTCAGCTTGCACCTATACCAATCTAAAAAAATCAAACACAACTTATATATTGTTATCCCCAAAAGAGTATGTTTCCCCATGTCCTATGCCCTGGTAAGCAACTGAAGCCCTGGTGGTGCAGTGGTTAAATGCTGGTACTGCAGCCACAACGTTGTGAGTTCAGTCCTGCAGGGATGTAGGTTGACTCAGCTTTCCATCGTTCTGTAGGTCGGTAAAATTCATACCCAGCTTGTTGGGGGCAATTAGCTAAATACATTGTAGATTGCTTAGGCGGTACTTAGCACTGATAAGAGGTATAGAAATGTAACTGCTATTGCTAAATATCCCAGGAAGCAGGTTGCTGGAATACAAGAGCTGTTGAGGAGTCAAGCCAGTTCAGGTCAGCCACAGGTTATCCACCAGGGTAAGGGGTAAAAAGGGTGGTCATCAGCCAGTCCAGAAGTCACACAGCAAGTCAGTAGTCCAAATAAACAAAGCCAGCAAGGAGTAAAACAGAGTTGTAAATGGTAGCCAGTCTAAGGTTCAGAGAACACAAAACACCAAAAGAGTACTACTGCCAGTCCCCAAGACAGATGGTTGTAAGCAAGAAAAGCATCAGTGAACTGCTGGAGATTTATGGTCAGGTGTCTCAAGGTGCCAGGTGCTTAATTAGGCCATTTCTGCACTACACTGTTATAGTGCTATTATTCCACTTTCAACATCCCATAGAATCCTGGGGTTTGCAGTTTAGAGAAGGCGTTTAGAATTCTCAGATAGAGAGCTCTTGGGCTTCCTGGTATGCATAGCAAGGATGTCATAGTTATAATCTATCCCACAACCTGAACCCCTAAAACCCATCTTTTTATGCTTTTTTGCTTGCCTAATATAGGGATGACACTTCTCACTTGTCCCCCTTTTCACTAACCCGCTCTCACTCTTTCTCTGCTCAATTCCAGCTAGGGCTGAATGTTACCGAGTGATTTATTAAATCAGGAGAATGGAGACTTTTCCGAATGACAAGGCTGACGGGCCGTTAATGGTGGCATCACCAGACGCAACACCACGGCCTACCCTGAATAATATTTCTAAATCTGGTGTAATGCTGGAAATTACCGCTCATTAACATTGTAAGAAAGGGGTGATTAAACTAATAGTTACTGAGAAGCATTTGCAGTGACAGGAGGCAGTGATTAGAATAAACTGACTTCAATATACATTTAAGCTGGGGAATAATGGGATGTGGCAGGAAGCCAATAAGAGGAACATGGCCCTCAGCTCAAATCAATGAATTACTTCCCCCCCACCAACCCTCCCCACCTTTACAGCAGTACATGGTAGCCTAATGAAAAATCAATAGCCCTCTGTAATTCCAAATTGTACTCAATCGTTTGACCTGACAATTTCTTTTCTATCTATCTCCCCCTCTACCACCTTCTCGGCCCTTCCCCACACAATCACGTGCTATAGTGGGGGGTTTTTTCCCTTCTCCATCTCTCGGGGAGGATACAGTTCAGTTGCGGAGAACAGTACTTCACAAGGCATACAGAAAGAATCTGCCACCAGCTCAGGCCAATTTATCCTCTCCGTGAAACGGAAAGGAGAGAACCGCGCAGAGAGAATTCTAAAAGGCCTTGTGAAAAGAAGGAGAGATGAGACAGTGGCCGGAACGTCACATCAAGCCGGTTCTACCACTAGGCAAAAAGAGGTGGTTGGCTCACATAGCAGGTGCTGAAAGGTGGCAGCAAAGAGATGCAGGAGAAATCTGTGTGCCAGGGGACCTGCCCAGCACCCTTCCTCAGCTACCCTGCTGCCTTCAGGTGTCGGGCAAGATATTCTATTCCCAGCATTGAGGAAACATTCAACTGCCTTCAAGTATACCTGAAATAGGAGAGAGTGGCATCATCTAATATATAAAGGTCAACGTCTGTGACTTTGTCTGTGGCCATTTCCGCACTAGCCTGTTATAGCACGATGATTTCACTTTCAACATCCTCTGGAATCCTGGGGTTTGCAGTTTCGGGAGGAGCTGGCCGGACTCCAGGATTCCAGAGGATGTTGAAAGTGAAATCATCGCGCTATAACAGGCTAGTGCGGAAATGGCCTGTGTCAGGCAAGTGATTGGCTGTGTCAGGGGAGAAGACCTCACATGATTGGCTGCCTGTGAAGATTCTATGGAATCCTGGGGTTTGCAATTTAGGGAGGGGCCTTTAGAATTCTCAACCGGAGAGCCCTTGGGCCTGGCTATGGAGATGAGGCCTAGCAGCAAGGAGGAGGGCAGTGTATTCCCTCAGGAATCCAACCTCTGTATGTTAAGAACTCTGAATACAGATTGGATTGGAAAATATGGGGGGAAATGACAGGTACTGGACAAGACAGTATGGGGAATTAGAGACACAGGATCTTAAATCTTTCTAACAAGTGTTGCTTATGAGAAAATAAAATCCTAGGCAACGCCAGGTATGTATGCTAGTTTATTTATAAGACTTGTTCAGAGGGCATTTGGCATTGCCTTCCTCAAAGGCTGAGAGGATGTAACTTGGGGATAATACAATATTAGATTAGACATTAGAGTCTGCCTGTCTGTTTACTGGATGTCTTTATAAACCCCTGTATGTTGTTTTATATACTCAATACATGTTAATAAAATCATTTATTTTTAAAAAAAAATGCCATGCTATCAGATGACACCTCACTGATTGTGAGATGTTAGGGTAGAATTTGAATCACTGATTGTCCAAAACTCCAGTAACACCTGGTAGACTGTGAAACCATCAGCATCAGTGTTTCAGATTCTATCCCACAATCAAGGAGTTACTGCACAGAGTGGAACATGTCACATTACCTGATAATCCATCACTGTTTCCATCACTGATAGTCCAAAACTCCAGTTAGTAACATCCGGTAGACTCTGAAACCAAGAATCTAACACTGTGCAACTGAGGCCATTTCCACACTGGTTAAAAAAAAAAACGGTGCAGTGCATCCTCCACGGAAGACATCTGCACCTTGGAGTGGACTGGGTCCGGACTACTTAGCATAGATCCACACCTCAGTCCACTCCGGAGCGACCCCAAGTGGTCCTCCAGCGTGTTTTTGAAAAACCTGATTTTTCAGGTTTTTCAAAATGCTGGTGCATGCCATTGTGTGCCTGCTCTCCAATACAGATTTGCAGGCTCACACCAATGCGACCCTGTGATCTGTGGAGGGCGGGTTTTAGGCTGGCAAGTTTCAGCGGTTGGTCGTGACCCACGACCAACCGGAAGCCGCCATTTTGGACGCCGAAGTAGTGCGGATCTGCGATCACGCACTGCTCCTCCTCGTCCCGGACCTGATCCAAAGAAGATCCGGTGAGTAGCGTCAAGGAGCAATTCCCTCGCTGCATGCGAAAATGGCCTGAGTGTACTAACAGATGTATACCCTCCAACATTTCCCAGATGAAAACTGAGACACCTATGGCCAAGCAACATTAGCCTGTGGCCAAAATGAAAAAAAAAGTGATTAATGAGGAATAATACCCAAGCTAGGAGAGGCTGCAGCAGTTTGCTTTTCCTGAGCCCACTGCAAAGGGCAAGATCCTGCCTTGTCCTATGCTGAATTAATGGAGTGGAGACATTTGCAGGAGTTGAAATTAGCTCAAGACAAAGGGGGAAAGTAGGAGGAAGAGAGAGAAATTGGGACATTGTAAAAGCAGCTGAAAAAGTGGGAGGGCAGAGTTTTACTCAGGAGTGTCCCTGCAAAAACTGGGACAGTTGAAGAGTATGCAAGTGTGAAATGCACAATTACAACACATAATGCACATCTTCATGTGAAGTGCACAATGGCACCCACATATGCAATGGCACTACATGTTACATTCTGTTTTGTCAGCCTTACAACTGAATGCAAATGTTATGCCAAGGCCAAAAGTGTCCAGGTGTATGTATTGGTCACTAAGAGAATGCCAGCCATAGTTAACTGTGTAATACTAACAAGTCAGGGACAAGATTGTTTGTTTTTAGAAAAGGATTGTTCAGACTTTAAGGAAGGATTGTTCTGGAAGTGAATGATGAAAAAAATCAGATTAAGAAAAGCAAAACCTTGAGCTGCTGACCACTAACTCTTACATCTTTCCTGCTCCTAAGAAAGTAAACTGGCAAAGAATATATGACATGTTTTGATCTGTTAGTTCAGTGTTCATGTCAAAAGATCCATGTGGCAGGTGAGGCCCCTGGTATTGGCTGAAAGCTAGACTCTTGGCCACAAAAACCACAACACCTTCTCTGCCTTCCTCTTTCCTCCCAAAATTTTCTCTCCATAGAGAACTGTTGTATCTGGGGAGTTGGACATCAATGAGCTGGTGAATCTGCTCAAAATTTAAGCCTGAATAGTGCCAAGATGATGAATACATAGGGACCATGAATAAGATTTAATTGTGGATGTGTTACTCTGCAATAGCAAATTCCAATTAGCATTTTCCAATCTCTGCCTCTTTCTGTACCATGTAAAGGGGAAAATGCACCAGCAGAAATTCTCTCTTCAATCCAAGGTACCAGACCATTCCCCATGTTGTATCTTCTCTCTCCCTGCACTCCCTGTGTTCTAAAAGGGAACTCTTTTGTTTTTCCTCAGTGAGCCATCAACTTTCTTTCTTGGAGCTCTGAATGACATTACAGGCGCCTCATCTCCCTGTTTCATCCTTCTTGCCTTGAACATCCCCACGATCGCACAGTAACGTCAGCTCCAGGGCCTTGGCTGCCTGAGGCAAACTGGGAACTGTTTAACCTACTACGCAGGATGTTTTCGCTGCCTGAGGCATCCTCCTGTTCTGCCTGTGTGAGAGAGAGCAGGCTGCCATCCCCACATCTCCGAAATTTATTAGTGCCACCTGCTAAATCAGAGCACTGAATAGAACAATGTCTCTCGGGGGTGTTGGTATCCTTTCTGAAAGCTGACTTTTTGGAAACTTTGTGGGTGTGCTGTCATAAAAGCAAGAAAGCAGTGGTGTTGGGTGGGTGGTTATCATTTAAAACGGATTCCAAACTCGGATTTTTTTTAAATATAATTTTATTCAAATTTCAACAAATAAAACAAACAGTTATTTCTGCAATGTTTACATGCAATGTTTTCCCTTCTTCCTTTCCTTTCTGGATTACAATTATTAATATTCCCTCTATTTATTATACTACGTATCGCAATAAAATGTCAATAATCTATAATTTGTTAGTTCCTGCTGTATATCTCTACTTTACTTGTTACATGATATTTCATTGATTATTAACCTGTGTAGTAATTGAAATCATGAAAAATGTATTACCTTCTGTCTACACCCAACCCAAATCTGTAACAATCTTCCACTCTTTATTAATGTCTTCATCTGATTTCCCTTTTAGTCTTTGTGTAAGTATATCCGCATTTCTATTTTCCATAAAAGTTGTCCACCACTGTTCAATAGTAGGTGTACCGTAGTTTCATTTTTCCAAAGTCATGCATACTCAATGCGGGCTGTCGTCACCATATATAATATTATTCTCCAATATTTCTTGGCTGATGTTCTATCTAATATATGTGTCATGTTTAACAAGTAGAATTCAGGTGTCATCCCAAACTGGATCTTCAAAACTGAACTTATTTGCTTGTGTATTTCTTTCCAGTATTTTTGTGCTCTGGTACATGACCACCACATGTGAAATAGTGTACCAGAGTTCTCTTGACATTTCCAACATTGACCTGTACCAGTCTTGTAAACTGTCTTTAATTTTTCTGGTGTCATGTACCATCTATGAAATAGTTTTTAATAGTTTTCTTTTAAGTTTTGAGCAGCAGTGAATTTCTGTGTTCGTTGCCAACTCTGTTCCCACCATTCTAACTGTATTGGATGTCCAACATTTTGTGCCACCAAACTCGGATTTTGAGATACAACACCAACCAAAGATTTGTTCTTCTGCCACATACAGGCATGATTTTTTGCAGAGAGGAAACTGCAAGCATAACAGGCAAAGGCATATGTATTTCCCATTCTTTGTGGAGGGGAAGGAAAGTAAAAATGAAATATTTTAAAAAACAGAAAGCAAACTTCCCCAGGGAGTGATGGTAGTAAGTGAATTTGCAATCTCACTGCAACTATCGGTAGGATCTATTTTCTTGTATGAGTCTGTTTGCATCTTGAGAACATCTGAGGAGGTCCTTCCTTCTGTTCCACCACCCTCACAGATACATTTGGTGGGAACACAAGACAAGACCTTCTTGGCGGCTGCACCCAAGAAGTTAGATTGGTGCCCTCCTCCCTATCCCTTCATAAGCAGATGAAGATCTTTTTGTTTTGGCAGGATTTTTTATATATATATATTTTAATTAAACTCATGTTACTCTTTTTACCAAAAAAATTTTAACCAACATTTTTACCAACATTTTACAAAAAAACCCCAAAAACCTAACATACTAAGTACATACACAAAATTTTAAAAAAAACTTTTTTTAAAAGAGAAACTATTAACTACATAATCTAACTACGAACTAAATAAATTAACAAACTAACAGACATTCACAATACAAACTTGTAAAAAGGGAGGGGGAAATGGGAATTACATTGTTGACTTCTGCCCCTTCAGAAAATGGTGATAATCAAAATTTTGTTCTACTTCCTCTATGGTTTCTTCATTATACAAAATTTGCACAACATTTAGAATTACATCACGTAAACATTGTCAGTTTAAAATTGTGTATGCATGATACAGAAAATATAAGATAAAAATTTAGTTCTCCTATATTCCTCCTATTGTTATTTCTCAAATCCATTGTTGTGTATCTCCTCACATACCTCCAAAATACATCATAACCATGTCCCAATGTTTCTGAAACTCTTTCAGAGAGTCCTTTGTCATTAGTTCCACCAACTTGTCCATCTCAGGAAACAGAAAATAGTCTCACTAAGATAGACCGGTGGGATCCTTCTATTTCTGCGCATAACAACATTCTTGCAGCTGTATTCCTATGCTGTTATTGTGGGCCTTCATGTCATTTCTGTCTTATGCATCCCTAAGGCATACCTATCACAGGGTTTGCTGGGGCTGAGAGTCTGTGACCATTTCTGCACTATACACTTATACTGCTATTATTCCACTTTCAACATCCTGTGGAATTCTGGGGTTTGCAGTCTAGGGAGGGGCCTTTAGAATTCTCAGCCGGAGGGCTCTTTGGCCTCAGTAAACTACAAACCCAGGAATTCCACAGGATGTTGAAAGCGGAATAACAGCACTTTAATAGTGTAGTGTGGAAAAGCCTTAACTACCTCAAAGGCGGCCACAGAGAAGACGGGGCAAGACAGCTCTCTGCTGCCCCAGAAGGTGGGATCGGGTGTAATGGTTTTAAGTTACAGGATGGTAGATTTTTAGTGACTATTAGCAGGAACTCCTTGGTGTTAAGAGTGGTTCAGCAATAGAATCGATCAGCTAGAGAGTTGGTGGGATTTTTCTCTGGATGTCTTCAAAAAGAGACTGGAAAGCTACCTGCTAGAGATGCTTCAACTGGAGATCCCATGGGGTCCCTTCTCATTTTATGGGGAGGAAGGGTCTCTGCAATCCATAGTGGCAGTTTGCAGTGACTGGTGGCAAATAACTGCAACAAAGGCAAGCAGCACAGTGGCTAAGAGAGAGAAAGAGGGATGCTGTAACACCCACTGAGAAAACAGGAATACAGAGGATTAACTGTAGCCATCCTGGCCAATCTGTGGCTCTTGGAGAGTTTAGTACTCTATACTGCCCTGCAGATTTATTTAGTTTACTTCATAGCACTAGAACTTAGATATTTGAAACTCAAAACAAAATTGTTTTTCATAAGATGTGCAATAAATGACTTAGGGAATTCACCACCGCAAGATGTGGCAATACAGCAATAGTTACCAAATGGGGGATTAGTTACAATATACTTGGATAGATCTATCAGCCCCTATAACAAGAGCCTTCTAGAGGTGATTGGACTGCAACTCCCAGCAGTTTTAGTTAGTATAACCAATGGTAAGCGATGCTGGGAATATAACCACCAGCATTCAAAAGATAAAAACTAGGACACCTGTGGCCAAGGAACATCACAGAGTGATCAAGAAAGCAAAAATTATTAATGAGAAAAAAACTCACAAGCTAGGAGAGGCTGCAGTTGTTTGCTTTTGCCTGAGCCTACTGGGAAGAACAAAATTCTGCCATCCGCTCTCCTCTTGCCCCTGCTGAACTAAGCACAACCTCGTTTTGCACTGTGAACTCAGTTTACAGCAACTGAAGTAAATTAGGGACGAGGGGGAAATATGGGAGGAAGACCAATAAACGTGGGTATTTTAAAAGTAGCTGAAAAAGTGGGACAACAGAGGATTAATTCGGACTGTCTCTGCCAGCTGGATGGTGTTCAGGAGTCACAATCCAAACCAGGAGGGCCTTCCAGGAGAGCATGGAGATTCCCACTCTGACTTACAAAATGCATGGACATTTTTTGTAGTCTTTTGCAGTCTTTTTTGGACTGCAACTCCCAGAACTCCCAGCAAGCAAGACCATTAGAGCTGGAATGCAAAAGTAGGAAGGAGCTGTGCTCAGAAAAGCCAACTCTTCCAAGCACTGGCTAAAGATAAGTAGGACCCTCCACGCTCAGTTGTGCACAGACTCCCAAAATCAGAGCTGAGGAGCAATCAACGTGAGAGGGCAGCACTGTTGCTTCCATCTTCCACCTATGGGATGCCCAGATGCCTCTGAATGGGAAGCAGGATGCTGGAGCAGAGAGACATTTTGTTGTGATCTGTTCAGGCTGCTCTTCTGTACAAATGTTCCACACAGCTCTTTCCCACAGTGCTCAAGCACCATTGCTCTCGCATAAATATGCAAGCATTTGTTCAAAGTATAACTGCTTAAATAAAGGGCTGTAAATATAAATTCAGCAGCTGTTGTCACTTATATTCAAAGCACAAAAGTAAAAACATCGATGGTATAAATTTTACCTGTGCAAGCAAGAGAAGCCAACAGGGCCTCGTATTTTACTAGGTGTCCTGAGCAATGCGCATATATCTCACTGTCACACTGAGCTCAACATCAAATGCTACAAACAATAAAACATCAATAGTAAGGAGGGTAAGCCTTGTAGTGGGAGAAACACACCCTTATATTCTCTGCACAACTGGCAGAGATTAATATACACACCCAAACACAAGCCAAATGTCAATCTTTCTTTGGCCAAGATCTTTCATTGCTTCAGCTTAGCAAAAACATCCATTGGCCCAGTTATACTAAGTAACACCTATACTACACATATAACCACAAGGCGACATATATGGATCAATAGTCAGTGTACGTAGCTGACAATCTGTAGTGCAATTGCATTGTGCAGTAGACAAAGGCATAGAGAGAAGGGCAATTCACATGCTATTTTGTGCACTTTAACGCACTACTCCATGTGCAGTGGTTCCACATGTGCAATTCTGCTTGTGCCATCATCAGCTGGATACAACTGTTGCGAAACAAAATCCTTCTGCATGTATAGCCTAGCTTATGCCTGGTTCCAGCTTACCTCCTTCTGAAGCTGAGATATCTCTGCATTACTTAAATGTCTTCAGTAACACATGCATGCAGACTTAAAGACCATTTCTGCACTAGAGTGTTATAGCACTATGATTCCACTTTCAAAATCCAATGGAATCCTGGGGTTTGCAGTTTCGGGAGGGGCCGGCTGGTCCCTCCTGAAACTGCAAACCCCAGGATTCCATAGGAAGTTGAAAGTGGAATCATAGCGCTATAACACTCTAGTGTGGAAATGGCCTTAAAGAACAAACCCAGCATGGATGTCATGCAAAAAATGGACCAAGTTTGCTTTCTTCTGCTCCGGAAACAAGAACACAAACCAATGAACTGAAATGACAATAAAAAAGATCCCACTGAAACCAGAGGTACATCTAGGGTGGGGCAAGTAGGGCATGTGCCCCAGGCGCCAGTGCTAGGGAGCACAAAAAAAGCTGCACATGTATTGGTGGGGGTAGGAGTAAGAAGGTAGGGGTGCAACTTCCACACTTGCCCTATGTGCTGTTACACTAGATACACCACTGCCTGAAACACTAAACCTTTTCATTGTTTGGGAGTGGAACAGACTGCCTTAGAGGGTGGTGGGCTCCCTAGCTTCAGACGTCTTAAAACAGAGGCTGGCCGGCCATCTGTCAGGAATGCTTTGATGTGTATTCCTGCTTGGCCGGGGGAGTGGACTGGATGGTCTTTGTGGCCTCTTCCAACTCTACAATTGTATGATTTTATGAATTATCAAAAAAGTTAAAACTAAAACCAGTCAAAACAAAAACCATTAAAAACAACAAATAAAAATCCAACACATTAATCAAGGCCCATTTCCACTAAACAGTCAGTTCTCCAAGGCCTAGGGGAATGAAAAGGTCTTCACGTGTATGCAGAAAGATGATAAGGAGAGTGGCAGACTAATCTCTCTGGGGAGGAGTTCCAGAGTCAGGGAGAAGCCACCAAAGAGGGCCCTCTCCTGATTTCCCACCAGGAGTACCTGCTGGTGGAACAGATAGAAGGGTTTCTCCAGACAATCTCAAAACACAGGCAGGTCTGTATGGGAAAATATAGTCCTGCAAATTACAATGTGCAAGCTTGATGTCGAATCTCAGCCATTATATTATTGTAATTGTCACCTTTATCCTCCTCCTGTGAGCCAATCGTGGTCAATTCACGGTGTCAAAAGTCTGCTTCTTGTTTATTCAGTATTATCTCAGCAGCATTTGGGGGGGGTGGATTTTAATATCGTAGTATCTTTAAAAATCAGCAGGGCATTTGATTCGCTACAGCTGCACCTGCAGAAAGAGAAGTCAACAAACGTAATTGAGCTAGAGGTGGAAAATGATGCAACTGGCAAGGCCATCAATTTCCAGGCACTTTCATTTGGGAGTCAAACTCCTCAGGCGATCATGTGTCAAAAGTGATTTCCCAATAAGGAGCCCCAGCATGATCAGACACAGCAGGTGGGCCCACTAATTAATAGATACATGAACTCACTTTGCTTATTTAGGGGGCTACCTGCCTCCCATCTATTTTCTCTGATGAAAGAAGGCAACTTGCCTTCAAGGAAAAGTTCACAAGTTTCACCTGAAAGATGGCATACTGTCCTTGCCTGTGTGGCAGTTAATCCATGATTGTCAGTCACTCTGTTGGTCAGAAGGTAGGTAGTGGTGGGTTTCTCTATGGCTTGTGCACAAACCTAAAGGATTAATACACCCCCACACTTTGATATGGTTTAATTGGCAAAATATTATTTAATTGGCACAAATATATTACATGCCCTGCTACGGTTGTATGGCCAAGCTGAATAAAAGGAAAAGGCCAGAAGAGACCTCGAGGCATAGCCAGGCCATAGGCGGGAAATCACCAGGAAACTCCAGAAATATTAGGCTTGTGGTTAGCCTTAATGTCTCAACCTTTTAGACAATAGTATCTGGGAAATTCCCACCAGACTGCTGATTGTTTTAACTCTTTTTCCTCTGACCAAGCAAACCCTCCTTTGTCTTCAAACCTGTCCAACCAGTACCAAGCTATCAGGACAGCCATTAGTCACCTAACGTTAAGATCATTAGCCCATTCCAGACCTCATTGTCCACTCTGTGAACTCCATTATTTACTCAACTGGAGAGCCATTAACACCTTAGCCCTCCAGGTAGAAACTGGGTATTTAAACCCCAGTTTTTAGCTAGTCAGCTCACAGTATACCGATTGCTGGTTGCCACTCTGATTTCTGACTGTGTAGTGCCCTTAGACTTGTGTCTAAGCCACATTGCTGCTTCTTCGCTGCTCTTTTAGATTGGTAAATATCACCTACTTCACCCTGAAATCTCGCTAACTGAAACTTTCCTCCCTTTTCCTTCAGTTAGCCTTGTGTGATTGAGCAACTGCTTGGATCTTGTGTGTGTGATTATTAATTCCCCCAATAAAACACAATTAAACTTCTTTTGGGATCTCTGGCTGGTTCTTCCCTGCAGGAGTACTGGAAAACATAGGTGTAAAAGATCTTGTTAGGTTATCCGCCTCTTGAAGGCCTCTTATTTTGAGCTAATATTCCCCACTGTTCCACGGAAGTGCTGGCATTGTGAATGAACCCCTGAGTCACCCACGTTGCGGGGTAAAAAAAGATAAAAATGCTAGCAAGAGCATCAACTATGGCAATGTTGTTGCTATTGGGTGCTTTCACATTGTTTCTGGCTTATGGTGATCCTATCACAGGATTTTCTGGAGGATAGTGTGGGATACAACCAAGTAAATTTCCTGGTAGATTTCCTGGTAGATTTCCATGGCCAAACAGGGAATCAAACCCTGGTCTCTAGGGTTGTAGTCCAGTGCTCAGACCACTATACCACACTGTCACTACAGGCAGGAAAAGGGTGAGTTAGGTTTATAAGAGGCTCAGAACATTTAACAAAGTCTGGTTCAGGAGGAATATATTGGAATGCTTATGGTGGTGATTGTAACAACCTACAGACTTCAGGGTTGTTCCAGTGTGGACATGATTTAAATCCAGGGACGTAGCTGGGGTGTCAGAGTTCAACTCCCTACCTGTGCCTTTCTGCCAGCAAGGGAAGGAAAGCGATAGTACTTGCCCAAGAGCAAGAAGCAGTGGGAGGGTGTCCAAATTCAAACAAACAATTAGAGACACTGAGCTAAGCCAAAGTCAAGGTCAAATCCAAAAGATCCAGAATGCCAAAGGTCAGTCCAAAAGGGTCAAGAGAGCCAGAACACAAGGGTCATGGGAGCTTGAGTAGCAATTTGTTACAAGTAAACTGCAAACCATGCCGACAGATTTATATAGCTGACAAAAACAAGTGTTACTCATCGTTCTGTTTACACAATCTTTCCAAAAGAGCTCCCCTCTGAGCTGCTCATTTCTGTCTCCTCCATGATTGGGGCTGGGGGGCAAAGATGAATCTAGTTCCTCTATATCATTGCTAGTTCCTTCTCCCACTGGCACCGGATGCAACAACTCTGTCTCAGCTTATTTTTCAGCTTATGGGGGCGTGTCCAAAATAGTTTGGTCTGTCAATGGCTCTGTTTCTGAAATCCTGCTCTGTTTGGAGCGGCTTAGGGAGTTGGGTATGTTTAACCTGGAAAAGAAAAGGTTAAAAAAATAATATGTTAGCCATTTTTAAATATTGGAGGGAATGCCATATGGAGAGTGGAACAAGCTTTTTTTTCTGATGTTCCAGAGACTAGGACATGGAGCATTGGCTTCAAGCTGTAGGAAAAGAGATTCCACCTGAACATTAGGAAGAGTTTCCTGATGGTAAGCACAGTTCAAGAGTGGAATACACTGCTGCCTGGGAGTGTGGTGGTGTCTCCTTCTTCAGAGTTTTTTTAACAAAGGTTGGATGGCCATCTGTCAAGAGTGCTTTGACTGTATATTTTTGCATGGCAGGGGGTTGGACTAGATGGCCTTTGTGGTCTCTTCCAGCTCTAGAATTCTATGATTCTATATTTACAATATTCTGAAAAGTGTAGGTTTCAGTGAAACAAAAAGCACATCCAAAATGTGCATGGATACACATGGAAGATGCCAGCTTCTGATTCTCACAGCACCATGAAACAATTGGCTACAATTCCTTCACAAAGATTTACACATTGCACTGTCTGTAAAATGCCATTCACCAAAGCTCCACCACTTTATTTTTTGCTGATCTCTCTTTTTTTGGTACTGATTTGCATGTAGTTTGTTAGAAGTCCAAATCTAGTTAGAAATGCAGCTGGGTAATAAAAGGCTGATCAACTAGCGGGCAATACTCAGATGCCTCCAACTTGCAAAATTTCAAGAGCAATCTTTATAGCTCTATCTATCATTTCAGCAGGGTGGGAGTGAGTATATTTTAATTATTTCTTTAAGAGCAGGCAACATGGGTTCAAATTCCCATTCAACTACATGCATAAGCAACAGATACAGTCATCCCCCACTTATCTAACAGGTTAGGGACAGCAACACTGTCAGAAAACAGAATTAATTGAAAAGCAAAACCCTTGTATTGTACTGTAGGGAGCATGAAAAATTTATGGAGGGTCAGTTGGGACCAGCAATGCATGTGCTGTTTGCAAAGACTCTCAACCAGCTTAGCACCTTCCTCCCCTCTCAGCTCTCAGCTCATTTTGCAAGCAGTGTGCACATGCAAGTGGTCCCAAGTGAGCCTCTGTAGACAAGAAGAATGGATGAAAGAGCAGAACCCCCACTGAATTAATGGAACTTGCCCTTAATTTGGAAGCATCAAAAGAGACAGTTAGCAACACAACAAACAATGCTTGAGCTGGGAAAGAGTGGGGTTATACTCTAACCAATCCTGCTGCAGGCATGTGTACTTGCATACAACAGGCAAGATAAACAGCAGCTTCCTCCAGAAACCCTTACTGAGCAGGTATGAAAAGCAAAACTGAGAGAAAAGAAGAGAAGAGAAGTCTGTCTCACTGGCTACCCCCAGCATGTTGGAAAAAAGTGCCTCTATAAGTTTGGCCACCAAAATGGAAACCATAAGAAACATGGGGGCTTGTGAAAAAGAAGGTATCTATGGAATCATTCTGGAAGAAGTTTTCAAGTGGTTTCTGGAAGGTTCAAAAAAATTTTGTTTGCTTATACAATGCTTACCTGACCTGGTTGTTTCATTTCACATATGCATATTGCAAGTTTTACACAAAGGCTTCCTATAAAAAAACTGAGCTGCTCTTCTTTTCTCTGGTATGAGAATCTATAAAAACAAATTTTCAATTCAAAATTAACAATATACACATGTGAATTGAAATGACCAGGTCAGGTAAACCTTTCATAAGTAAAGAAAAGTCTTTTCAACCTTCCTGAGGCTACTTGAAAGTTTCTTCCAAAATGCATTCAGGGATTATTTTTTTCTCTTTTACCAGCTTCCACAGTCATGCTCCTGTCCCAGGACCCAGACAGGACCCCTTCCCGACAGCCACAGCTCAGAGACACAAACTGGATAATACTTACAGCAGCCAGTGTAGGTGAAAAGGGGAGAGCACAGAAGACTCGAAGCATTTATACAGTAAGGACATATTAATTAGGCAAACAGCTGGAGGAGGCTCTTAGCCTCTATAAATAGGGAAAGGGATGGGAAGAAGCTGTTGCAGACGACTGATCTTATCAGTGGAAGCAGTATGGCTCACATTCAGATCCCTTGCTTGACCCTCACCTTGCATATGGACCTTCACTACTGGACTGTTGCTTGGAATTTACTCTAGACTGCAAAAACAAGAACCAGTACCTGTCTAACAAACTTAAAAATGTTTGGTCATGGCTGCTGTTAAAAGACTCTAATTTGAGAGCTGTAAACCTTCACTGGCCGCCAGCACAGGACATCCACATTTCTTATGACTTCCATTTTGGTGGCCAAACTTATAAAAATCTAAGCATTTTAAAATGTTGGCGGGGGAAAGAGTTGATGAGGCAAGCTAATACACTTTTTTTCCTTTCTGTTTTCCACTGGCACATGCTCAGTAAAAGATTCTGGAGGCAGCTTCTGTTTACCTTCCCTGTTGTAGGCAGGCACGTACATCTACATTAGGATTGGCTACTGTAGAAACCCATTCCTTTCCAGCTCAGGCTTATACTTGTTTATTGCAGGCGTATTGCTGCAATCCAAAACCAAAGTCTGTGTTTCTCCAATTCTCCATCAGCGTCCTCCCAATGTTGATGCTTCTAAAAACCTTCCAGCTAGAGAGGGGACAAGGAAGGAAAAAGAAGTCTAGGTGGGCATTTTAAAAAGAGTTTCTTTGTTAACTGAGGTATGCCTGTAGTTAAAAGCTGGCCTTTAATTCAGGAAGTCTATGGTTCAAATCACGCTTCTCCCACAAATTCAATACATAAGGATTAAGTATGCTGCCATCTCTCTTGCGCAATACAAGAATATTAGTAATGTCCAACATTACAGGACGCAAGCACATGCAAAGTTCTACAGTTGCCTTTCTCAGACTAATTGCCCTACAGATGTTTTGGACTTCAGCTCCTACCAGCCCAGAAAGCCTAGCTAATGATCAGTAATTTGGAGAACTGTAGTCCAAAACATCTGAAAGATAACAGACAGAGGAAGCCTCCACTAGAGAGGAGAACTGGAAATTAGCACAACTTTTGAGTTACTTGTAATCAATTCAGGAGTAGATTACATTTCCACTAGAACAGAAGGGAGCTTCACTTTATTTGCAGTGTAACAATAACTAGTTTTTACTTCTTCATATATTACAGGATATGGAGTAGCCTCAGAAATTAGGTATGTTTTTGCCATGCCATAGTAATGTGTAGCATTTTACATTTTAAACTAATGTAAAGTAACTAAGTTACTTCCCCACAAGGAATAGTAAAGTTGCATTATTAACATTGTTACAGTACATCCTGGAGGTCCCTTCCAGATCTAAGATTTTATGATTCTATGATTCTAAGAGGTTTTGATTTAAGGGTCTTGGAAATCTTTGGGCATTAAGGCAGAAGTGGGTGAAGTGTGGCTTATGAACCATGAGTGTGGCCAGACTCTGGGTGATAGTCCAAGCTTTAAAATGGCTCTCCAGGGTTCTGAACCTCATTGAAGGGGGGAAACAAAGTTCAGTACCTTGGAGAGCTCTTTTCAGGAGCTATCCAAGGTGCTGACCTTTATCCCTCAAATAGATCCAGTACTCTTCGACAACTTCTTTAAAATCAGCCCCAAAACCAGAGCAGATGGATTCTCTCACTGATGGTGAAGCCACCAGCTACCACTGGGGCCAAAACTACACCAAAGTCCTTTCTTTATATCCTCCTCAAATTTTTTTGATCATCATTGTAGTTTGTGATTCAGTGGGAAACCATTAAATGGGAAAAGGAACTGAATGCACACTACTTAAAGGAGTTGTCTGTATTGTAACCAATGCAATATTTGATCATCAGTATCACAGTCAATGAGAGCCAGCATGGTGTGGTGGTCTGAACATTGACTGCAACTCTGGAGACCAGGGTTCAATTCCTCATTCAGCCATGGAAACCCGCTGGGTGACCCTGGGCAAGTCACACACTCTCTGCTTCAGAAAAAGGGAAAAGCAACCCTCCTCTGAACAAATCTTGCCCATGAAAGGATCATTTAGGATCACCATAAGTCAGAAATTATTGTTGTTGCTATTTATTTATTTATTTGTATCCTGCCTCTCCACATGGATCGAGGCGGCGAACAACTTACAAATAGCATGTATTTCTATACATGCCCCCAACAAGCTGGGTACTCATTTTACCGACCTGCGGAAGGATGGAAGGCTGAGTCAACCTGGAGCCCAGCAGAATCGAACTCACAACCTTGTGGCTTGCAGTACTGGCATTTAACCACTGCGCCATACAGTGGAGGCACACAACAATAATCATACTTAATAACAAACCCTAACAGAGTTACATTGTAACTCTAATAGTAACAATGTTCTATGTTGGTGATTTGGAATTGTAAGCATAACTAATTACTTTTAGAATGATTTCTCAAGCTTTCTTCTAAAAATAGTATTTGGAATTTTACTTTTAAAATTCAATGTGTTTCCATTGCTCATTTTAGTACTTTAAAAGTAATTTATTTCTGTCACTGGTTACTATTTAAAGAGCGACTTGTTGGTTTCCTCATTACTTTTTATTACTTTTTATTCTTTCAAAGAAAAATAGGATTGGTACAATAGCAGCTGGCTGCTTGTGTGCTAGTAAATCTGGTCTAGAATGTAATCTGCACTGTAAAGAAGCTATCCATGATGCTGAACTATCTCCCCCAGACAGTTTGAGATAGCTACTTTAAAATTTGGACTAAAACCCAGAACTGATTCTCTCTCCACTGATATGGGAGGCAGTTGCTGCCAGTGGATTGATAAGACAATGGTATACATTCAGTCTTTCACATTTGTGGGTTTCACTTTCATGGAGTTGATTATTTGTGATTTTTTCCAACTCCTGCCCTCACACCTCAAGTGCTTCTTTTCCAGGGGAAACCTTCCCTCTCGGTGGCCCTGATCAGGCCATGTAGCCCTTCAAAAAACTACCTCTGGCCCTCTTTCTCCTTCACTAGTTGCTGTCTAGCCAGTTAAGGATGGCTCACAGCCCAATTTCTTCGCAGCACAAACCTTCTCTCAATGCCCCCCCCCATATCCAAAGAAGGAGATGGGCAAGAGAGAGGAAGTTTAGGGCCATCATGCCAATCCACCCCTTTTCCTTTTTCTTTCCCTGACCTGGTGTGGACCCCAGATGCCCACAGTTCCCACCATTCATTTGCCCCCGTTCCACAGATGCACACACATATTTTGATATTTGCAGTTTTTCCACTTTAGCAGGGGTCCTGAGACCCCAGCCTTAGTAAATGTGGAGGACCAACGGTAAAACTCGAAAATATCAGTGCCCAGATGCCTCTAAAAATGCTCTTTAAAGATCACTTTAGAAACAATCTAGAAAATGTGACTTTTAGCAACAATAGACTAACTTCTTTCTCACCTGTTGCCTTAGTTTTGAAATGTAGCTTCACCAGCCCATTACCAAAAACAGTAGCAACATTACTTGCGCCATGTTATTTCCAAACTCTGGGGTGGTTGCTGTGGAATGTAACCCAACCAGGTTTTTCCATGCTTTTCCTCCTTCCCCTGTACTGATGCTCTCATTGCATGTTCTTCTTTCACAGGCCCCCAACTTGAAAAGAAAAGCCCCTTTCCAGCTTGTAATTTCTTGCTAATCAGCTGTCAGCCTCGTCACCGGCGCAATGACGAGAGGTGGTTCATCTCTCACGGCGGCGGCTAATGGCCTTAAAAGTCACCGAGTCAATGTCAACGGGAAGTCTCCGATTCAATCAGGGGGCCGGATGAGGGATGGCCCCTGCTGACATTAGCACTCATTTTGAGTTCGAGCATCTGGGGCCTAGTAAATAACCATCAGTGGGTGGGTCCAGGGGACAGGTCATTAGCCCCGCGAAAAATAAATATCGCTTCCCTTGATGGCTGCGAGTAATTTAGCTCAGACGAGGAAATTTCACCCTAGATTAAGTATGATGAGGCAGTATCAGTCAGTGGAGGCCAAACAGTGAGGGCTTGATGAGTTCAGGGGAAAATTTATATGCAGCCGGCTGAATGCAAGATGAGTTTAAAAGAAATGATGGACCTCTTTCTCCCAGTCTTTAGCTGTGGAAAGGAGGCAGCCCTCAGCTCTTCTTCTGTCTCTGACGCTCCTCCTCCATCCTCACCCTCTGCCCAGCTGCCCTCCACTATGTGTCGGCTCCTTTTTAAATATCTCATTGGCAAGACAGTCCTGGACCTGAGAAAATACAAGGATCGGGGTGACTGCCAACCTGGTTCTTTTGAGGCTCATCCCATAAATGTGAGCATTGGGCTGTGGTTATTGGCTTTGCAAGGAGGAAGGATTCTGTGTAAGTTCAGAGGCACCCTTGTCCTCCAGCCACAAAATTGTCAGAGGAAAGCTTTCCCAAGCTGGAAGAGAATGCCTATATGCATTTTTCCTGCCTTATAATAAGTAAAGATAAAAGCCATATCCCTAGTTCTATGAACTGTTTATCTCTGGATGCTTCCACTTTTGGTCTGGCTGCAGCCGCTACTGCAACACAAATCTTATCTGTCTATCTGTCTATCTATCTATCTATCTATCTATCTATCTATCTATCTATCTATCTGACAAGCACATAGGTTTCAACTGAGATAATAGTGACCTCATAAGAAAACATTCCCCTGCCTTCGCTTTAGGTCAAACTTGTGTACATACTTGGCATTGCTCAGGATTTTATTTTCTCTTAGGTAATTCTTGTTAGAAATATCTTAGGAATTACGTTACCGTACCTTACCTTCGGAATTAGATGCAGTTGAAATACACATGGATTTGAGATCCTGTGTCTCTCATTCCCCAAACTGTCTTGTCCAGCTCCTGTAACTTTCCCCCATATTCCCCAATCCAGTATGTATTCAAAGTTATTAACATACAGAGATTGGGTTCCTGAGGAAATACACTGCCCTCCTCCTTGCTGCTAGGCCTCATCTCCATAGCAACCAGCCTGTTCAAGACAGTCACAGTTGACTGGGTCCCAAGAGCTCTCTGGCTGAGAATTCTAAAGGCCCCTCCCTAAACTGCAAACCCCAGGATTCCAAAGAGTCTTCTTAGGCAGCCAATCGTATATGGTCTTCGCCTGACACAACCAATCATATGAAGTCTTCGCCTGACACAGACAAACAAACAAATTTTGACTTTTATATATTAGTTGATAGGAGAAAAATCAGCCATGTGGAAGAAAAGAAGTTTTGTTAACTGTATTCATCTTTCCTGTTGAAAACCCCATTCATTTTTTTAATCATTTATTAAAAAAAAAAGCACTCACATTTGTTTGCTTGCAAGAGCTGCATCCATTTTACAGTTATAATCCTTGAGTTGCACCCAGGGCTATGTTCCCTGCCTAGGAGTTATTCTGTGCTTCTTTCAGGTTCCAGTTCAGGTCCTTCCAGTTTAGGAAGCCAGTTGAAAGTTGAGTAGGATGCAGCATTCACTTAGGTTTTCAGCCAACAAAATACAGATAAGTCACAAAGGAGAGAGAAAGTACAAGTACTTACTAGTTTAATATTTTCCGCCTCATTTCTCAGTCTATAGGTTCTAAGGGAAATCTTTGTCTTTTATCTTTACTTACAATTAATACAGGGTTGCATCCAACACATTTGAACCTGCATGTTGTCCTCCAAAAGGGGTATACTTTGATAGCGTGACCTCCGGCCCAGCAGCAGCAATTGAGATTTGTTGTAATGAAAATTCCAACCAGCAGATGGCAACAAGAAAGTCTAGAGATACATGATTTCAGAGTGCTGTGAGATCTTGGGCCAGTAGATGGCAGCGGATAAACTCACTGCAGTAAGAACTCCCAACCAGTAGATTGGCTGGGACTCCTTTCTGCTTTCCCAGCCAAAATGAATGTCCTTTAGTCATGATTTCAGCCCAGGAGGTCAGACTTTCCTACTAGATTTTCCCAGCCAGTAGTGATTCAGCATAGCATTACTGTAGCCAGCAATCCCCTGTCAATGAGAATAGTGCATCTGTCCCTCTCCTTCTCCCCCTCAAGGGAAGAAGTTCTTAGCTTCTTCCTCTTCTTCTGTAGTGTTTACAGGCACGGCAAGATCTACAGCATTTTATTATCACCAGCACCCCAAGCTCTCTGTGAGTCTTTTCCAGGTGAGATCTATGACCTCTGTTCCCCCAGGTTCACTAGTGGTTATGTTGAACAGGCACAGAGCAGCTTGTAAATAATTATGCTTGTAAATAGAGCCAACCCCAACATTAGACAATGCGACTAAAGACCTAACACAGTAGTTAGGCTACAGGATCACAGTCCTGTAGCCATTCCTCTCTAGCCCCCAGCCATGCTTCTGTCTTGAGAACAGAGATGTATGTACACATCATCATCATCACTATCTTTATTTGTATCCTGCTTTTTCCCTTGGAAGGACCCAAAGCAGCTGATAGCATTTTTAAAAAAGAAAACATAATTTAAAAACTCATAAAATGCAAAAGTTAAAACACAAATTAAACAGTCTATTTAGCAGTCTGTTCCCTCTAAACTAGGCTGCTCTTGCAATACACTTTTTTGCAGGGTGGGAATCACGCAACCCTCCAAATGGATGACAACTCCAATCAGCCTTAGCCAGCATAGCCAGTGGTGAGGAATGCTGGAAGATGCAGTCCAGAAATCTCTAGAGGTCCTCATGAGTCTGACTCTTGCCTTATCCAATTATCACTGCTGAAGCAAGTCTTCACTATCATTCTTCTCTGTTCCTGTATGCACAGTGGAGTTAGGATACTAACTTGTCTTTTGCCACAGGCAGCAAAATGTCATGGGTTGACCTTGTTTATAAAGTATCCCATGTTGTGCTGGGTGCTACCTTATCATTACATACAACACAAGTCAGCAAAAAGCCATTCCGTTCATGGTTGAAGAATCTTAATATTATAAGATAGCACAGATTCAAGAACTAAACCCTGATGACACCATCAGATTTTTTTAAAAACATATTTGGTGAGATTTCTTGGGGTTTAGTTTGACTTCCAATGTGCTGAAATTGTTTGCTAACTACACAATTATTTTCTTTCATGAGAAAACCTGGGATTAAACAGCATTTAGCCTGGGTATTGTTTCACACTCTCAGCCCCAGAAACTCCATGATAGGTTCACCATAGAGCCACCATTAAGTCAGAAACAACTTGAAGGCAAACAGCAACAAACAAACTATTTATTTATTTAATCTGTTTTCATTATTTATACCCTACCTTTCCACTTCAAAAACGAAGTGCTCCAGGCAGCCTTACATCATAAATTAAAAAGAAAAATAAAGGCAAATTGGAGCAAATCACTTCAACAGTGTAACAGTTTAAAAAAAAAATAACCACAAAGCAACCGGATATTGATATGCTATGGTTTTTAAAAGTCCTTCTCTACATGTTGAGAAGCACTCTTTTCACTGTTGTAATATGCAAACGTTGAGCTGATCTACTGTAAAGATGGCCAGAGCTAGGCACCAATGGAGCCAATTAAAATTATGCCTGGAATGGACACAGCAGGTAAATGTTCCCTTGGGGGACTATGGTTCTTACAGTCCTACTGCCAGCATGACCAATGACCATGTTCAGTGGGGGTTTCTGGGACTTGCCATGAAAAACATAACATTTCTGCAATGGCTCAGCAGGTAGCATGCTTCTTTAAAGCCATCCAGAACAATCAAGGACTTTTGCCAAGATGATGAGCTGGAGATAAGACATTCATCATCCTTCCTTATGGCATCACAGAGCTTCTACAGCAGCCAAACCTATTTATTTGTGGAAACAGTTGGACACGTCACTGATCTGGGACATTTTACCCCCACCCACCCTTTCCCCCGCCTCCTTTGCTGGTTGTACACAATTGGCATAATAAACTGCCTGTTGTACCTCATCTCTGCCTTTTATTTATCCTCATCCATCTTACCTGGCAGGCATGTGGATGACAATTAATGTCGCCAACCTCCTCTGAGAGTCACTGCAGTTCTCTAAGGGGAGATATGGTAGAAGTTCATATCCACTGGGAAATGTGTGACGTTACCTTTGAAAATCCTGTAGCTCTTCAGCCCTGCAAAGAACATGAAAGCCACTGCAACTCTCAGATCTTCAATAGCTGCCCATACAAGAGTGAATTCTTTCCTCATAGCTGGATCTTTGGCCTTTTCCACATGACACTCTTATAGTGTGAGGATTCCACTTTCAAAATCCTATAGAATCCTGGGGTTTGCAGTTTTGTGTCCACAGCTTGGGGGTGCTCCTGGACTCGCCACTTCGGATGACAGCTCAAATTGACGTGGCGGCCAGGAGTGCCTGCTATCAGCTCCGGCTGATATTCCAGCTGCGCCTCTTACTGGAGCTGGAACACCTAAAAACAGTGGTGCATGCACTGGTAACTTCACAGCTTGACTTCTGCAATGCGCTCTACATAGGGCTACCCATGTGCTTAGTCCGGAAAACAATTAGTTCAGAATATGGCAGCCAGGTTGGTCACCAGTAGACCTAAAACTGACCACATAAAACCAATTCTGAAGTCGTTACATTGGCTGCCTATTAGTTTCCAGGTACAGTACAAGGTGTTGGTTCTTACCTTTAAAGCTCTTTATGGTTTGGGCCAGCCTACCTGCGGGATCGCCTTCTCCCAGATAATCTGCCCCGCACATTAAGGTCCTCTGGGAGGAACTTACTGCAGCCAGTCAGAACTAGGTTGTCTGCAGTTACCCAGAGGACCTTCTCTTCTATCACTCCCAAGTTCTGGAATGGCCTGTGTGATAATGGGGCTTCCCATTATCTAGACTTAGCTAAAAGGGGGACAGTTCCCTCTTCAGGTAAACCAAGGGTTAATAAGGTGTTGGGATTATATTACATTTTAGTATGTGATAAGCATCATAGGTCATGTGGGTCAGCATCATAGGTCATGTGGGTCAGTATCACAGGTCATAGGGTGAGAACTGACCAATCAAAAAGGAAAGAAGTGAGCAACTTCAGGATGCTTCCAGATGCTTCCAAGGAGAAGTTATAAAACTTCTTGGAGGCCATGTGGCCAAGAGAGATAACAAAGGGATAACAAAGAAGAACAACCCAGGAACCTCCTGGAGGGGGGTTCTGAGTCAGTAGCAGGCTGCGGGCCATAGGCCTCGCCTCCTGGCCTCTTCCTTTAGAACATCTAAGCCTAGGAACAACTGTGAGTAATTAGACTAAAGTTATCTAGTCGCGTTAGGGACTTTTCTGTTATTTTGGAGGCTGGCTGATCTAAAGAATGTATCTGTGCTTTTATATCTGTTCTTTTTGTAACTACTTGTAACTAAGCGTGCCTGGGAGGAAGGGGCTTCCCATGTGTGGTAATTTGCCTTGTTTATTTGCCTACCTTTAATAAATACTTTCTGTAAAAGGCCCTGTTTCTCTCCTTCCCAAACCAAGCTAGGTAGACTGGGGGAAAAGGAAGAACCTTAAGCTTAGGGATGTACATGGTTGGACAGGGTCCCACTGTACTGTCCAAGTGTCCAGATAATTCATAATTCAGTGGGTGGTGGCAGTGAAGATTAACAGCTAAAATTCATAACAGGCTGGAATATACGTCCCAGCAGCACATGGTGTCATTTTCCAGCTTCACATGGTGGCAGCGGTGGGATGTGACATTTCCAGCCTCACAGCCTGCTGGAAGAGACCTGGCATATTACCAGTCTTGACTGCTTTAAAAAAGCAGTCAAGACTGCTCTCTTCCAACAGGCCTTCCCAGACTAGTACTTCACTGCCTCCCACCAACTGTCCTCCTGTTTTTTAATGTAGTTAATGTGTTTTAGGGGTTGGTATTAGATGGGTTGGTGGGTGGGGAGGATTGGTTATGTTTTAATGCTTTTAATGTATTTAATGTATTGTTGTAGTACCGCCTCGATCCATGGGGAGAGATGAGATATAAAGTAGTAGTAGTAGTAGTAGTAGTAGTAGTAGTAGTAGTAGCAGTAGTTTACTGAGGCCAAAGAGCTCTCTGGCTGACAATTCTAAATACCCCTCCCTAAACTGTAAACCCTAGGATTCCACAGGATGTTGAAAGTGGAATAATGGCACTATAATAGTATAGTGTGGATAGGACCTCAGTTAAATTGTGGCACTCACCACCACTAGATGTGCTGGTGGTGGTCATCTTGGCTTAATTTTCAAAAGGGATTTGATTTGATAAACTTTTAAAGATTGTGGCCGTCAATTAGTACTAGTCAGGGTGGCTATAGATCACTGCCCCATCAGAGGCACTGTGCCTCTGTATATATAATTTGATGGAGAAAGTGAGATAGAAAGTGACTCAACTTGAGTCTCCCTGGTCATAGAATATATCTATTCTGCACAGTTGCAGGCAAGCTCAGTGGCACTGTATGGCAAAGATTAATCTTTCTTCTCCCATTACAGTATTTGTACATTTTAGTCCCTTGCATTTATTCTGCAGTATATCTTATTTGTTATTTTAGACCTGAAGAGGTTTTCAGCAAACTTCCATTCATCTTCAGAAATCTTTGCTTAACCCAAGTAACAATAACAGGAGACAGGAGTTCTTCCATGTTTCTTTAGGCATTGATTGCCATGAAGTTATATTCATCTTTCTCTATGATAACATGTGCTTGAACAATCTCTCTCTCTCTCTCCCCCTCCATGAATGTGTGCGTGTGCACCTTCAAGTCACCTGTCAACTTATGGCAACTCCATGAATTTCATAGGGCTTTCTTTGGGGGAGGAAAAATCAGTGGTGGTATGCCATTTTCTTCCTAAGAAATACAGCCAACAGCACCTGGTATACATTGAAAATCCCCCTTCCAAGTACTAACCAGGACTGGCCCTGCTTACCTTCCAAGATCAGATGGGCTCTGGTGCTTTCTGTACACTATACAGTTAATAACAGTTTAATACTATTTTTCTCGCCATGGCTCCATACTAGGAAACCCTAGTTTAGGAAGGGACTTATAATTCTTTCCCAGAGAGCTCTCGTGCTATAGTTCAGAGGAGTGAACTAGAGCTCACTGGCAGAGAATTCTAAGTAGCTCCCTAAATGACACATCCCAGAATTCTGCATAACTATTAAAAGTGGTTTCAAACAGCTAAACCTCGGTAATGTATATACACTCTTAGTATGACTCTCAGACTACTGGAAGAAAATTTGAGTCCTCCTTTACTTCATAGAAATTGTAATTTGGCAGGTGGAAGATTGTCTTTCCTACCTCTAAAGGAAGATTTATATTACTGAATGATAATACATAGGGCCACAAAGGCACAAGTTTAATCCTGAGCATCCTCAGGCAGCCAAAATGATGAGCCTTGTCCTTGGAGAATAAGCTTGGAAGGTGTCACTGCAGGTTATTCCTGTGGTCCAAATGGTTTCTGTGTCAGTGGGTGGCATCATCTGCTATGAGTTTTAGTCCAAACTTCAGATGAGCTATCCACAGTTCTGAACCCTATCTAGACAATAGGTTCAGCACCTTGGACATCATTCATTCAGATGATAAGGCAGCCACCAATTGCCACCGTTTGCTTCCTTCTTGCATTTACAACTGTCTCAAAAGGTTTCAGAGACTTATACAGCAAAATAGAGCTGGCTTTTGAGTGAAGTGGGCAGAGGGCACCCATCTCAAGAATTGGTAACACCAGATTTATCCTACGTAGGAATGAATGGATTTCTTAATTTGGGTTTGTGAACCTTTCCATCCTACACTGTTATAGTGCTATTATTCCACTTTCAACATCCTGTAGAATTCTGGGATTTGTAGTTTACTGAGGCCAAACAGCAGCTGAGAATTCTAAATGCCCCTCCCTAAACTGCAAACCCCAGGATTCCATAGGATGTTGAAAGTGGAATAATAGCTCTATAACAGTGTAGTGCAGAAAGGGCCTTTGTCATTTTTCATTCCTGTTTTAAGTTCAGTTCATCTCATTGCTGTATCAGTTTGCTACTTTAAACAAAAAGCATACACAAAGAAATGATATGAATTTTTGCACATGCATATGTACAGTTTTGCTGAACATACACACATTTAGGCAAGCAGTTTTCTTCAATATTATATTTTTAAAAAAAATTTCTTTCACTAGTAGGCACATTTTGAGGTATGCATACTAATATATGTCTTTTATGTACATTTTTAATTTAGAGACCTGCATCACACTATGAATCCTTGGAAAAGAAAATAATGCTCAGCAGAAAATAATGCTCCTTCCTCAGGAAAGGAGGAAGATCACGTCATGCACGCATTGATTCAATCAAGGAGGCCAAGGCCCTGAGTCTGCAAGGCCTGAGCCAGCTGTTAATAACAGGGGTCATTTCCGCACTAGCCTGTTATAGCACTATGATTCCACTTTCAACATCCTATGGAATCCTGGAGTTTGCAGTTTAGGGAGGGGCCGCCTGGTCCCTCCTGAAACTGCAAACCCCAGGATTCCATAGGATGTTGAAAGTGGAATCATAGAGCTATAACAAGCTGGTGTGGAAAAGGCCAGGGTGTCTTCTAGGTCTCTCTTGCATAAGGTCACCATTAACGACAAATAATGACAACATTTTAAAAAGTGCCGGTTCCAAAAGATTACCACATTGGGAGGCACACATTTGGAAAAGTCCTTTCTAAGTGCATACAGAATTGCATCTTCTCCCATCCTTAATCCTAAACTAGCCACAAAACTATTACGGTAAAATTTAACCATTTATTTTATACTTACTGAGATTCAAAGTCCTAAATCCAGTGGGTTCGTGCCAACCAGAGTACACCCATTTAATCAATAGGAAATTTTAAAATCAATATTTATGTAGCTTTCATTCATTCACTGAGTCTACTCAAGTAGGGTGGGACAATTACATTAAGGCCTTTAAGTTTTGGGAAGCACAAAAAATGTACTGAAATCTGCTACTGAAATCAGTAAGGATATGGTGCTCTTTGTAAGAGATCACTGATTCAGTTTCCAGTTATACAATCTCTTGTGCAACAGTACAATCCACCATAACTGCAAGAGCATATAATTAAGCTACACTCGTGCTGAGTGGAATCTTGGCAAATATCTGCTGTGGTCTCAGGTACTGAAGGGAGCCTCTTGAATGTGATGGCTTATATATGTTTTTCAACGCAGTGCTTCCGTGTACAAAGCTATTGGGATGGTGTGAGTCATAATTTTAAGCACATCAAGAGAATGTGAATTTGTAGAGATATGAATTGTGTGTTTGTCACTTTTTTATGAGCCTCCAGGTACATATAGCAATATGTCATCTAAGCTGTGGAAGTACATTCACTACATTTTCTTCAAGGTGAGAATACCTCTTCAGGACTGAGGTCAAGGCAAACCACTAATGAGCGTTTGCAGTAGAAAGTGCCTGTTGACAACTTTGATTGGCAGAAACAATGTGTACCCACCAATTGTCCCAATCTGACAGGGACAGTCCACATTAATCCTCTTTCATCCTACTGTTTCAGCTGCTTTTAAAATGTCCCAGATTTTCTTCCCTCCTCCCACTTCCCCCCTTTGTTCTCAGTTTACTGTAATTGCTGCAAACTGAGTTCAAAATATGCTCACTTAACTCAGAAGGGGGGAAAGAGGGCAAGGGGTGGAATCTTCCCCTTCCCAATAGGCTCAAGCAAAAGCAAACCCTTGCAGCTTCTCCTAGCTAGTGTGTTCTTCCTTATTAATAGCTGTGCCACATTGTCCGCACTCTAATTTTCACCTGCAAAATGTTGTGGGGGAAATATGCTAACCTCTCTTTAGCTTCTACTGCTTTATAAACCTACTGTAGCAGTGAAAGATGGGTTTACATATATACATCACTTAAGCATGGTAAGAATGATAATGGTTTTGCAAAATTCATTCTTAGCCATAGGGAATCAGGATAGAAGGAGAAGAGTGACTCAAACAAGGGAAAAGTAGAGCACTACCATTCTGGGGGACATTAAGTGTGCTTTTAAAAGGGGCCTAAAAACTAACATTTCCTTTCTTTAATTACCTTTCCATGAGCTGGGACTCACCAAAAATATTGGCCACCTTGAGGTCTCATAATATCAAACTCCACTTGCAGAGTTAAGCGTTGGTTGTGCTATGAAATCGTAGTGTGAAGGGCAAAGTTGTACAACTGAGTGCACTACCAAATGTGGGACCCATTGTGCAACTGAATGTGCATGTGCGCCCACATGTACATCTACACGCACAGGCACAAATGTGCATGCACACCTCCACTTCTTCAATCTGGAACTGAATATGGATGTTGTGCACACAAACAGAATTCAAGCCAAGAGATTATACCATACCCATTATCCAGTGGCCATGTGAGAGAGAGAGAACTGTAGTTCAGCATCCATACAGAGTGGCAGGTTAGGAAAGACTACTTGAGATGGATTCTTGTTGTTGTTAACTGCCTCAAGTTGACTTCAACTGATGGTAACCCTATAGATGAGAGACCTCTAAGTCACCCTCTCATTAACTGTCCTGCTCAGGTCTTGCAGATTCAGGGCCATGTTTTCCTTAATTGACCCCCTTCATCTGTAATATGGCCTTCCTCTTTTCCTATGGCCTTCCACCTTACCAAACATGATTCTTTTCTAGTGAGTCATGTCTTCCCATGATATGGCCAAAGTATGATAGCCTCAGTTTAGCCATCTTGGCTTTGAGGGAGAATGTGGGCTTGATTTGCTCCAGGACCCATTTATTTATCTTTTTAGTTGTCCACACTGTCTGTAGAACTCTTCTTCAGCACAACATTTTTTTTTAATGAGTTGCTTTTCTTCCTATCAGCTTTCTTCAGCTTTTACAACCATACATAGAAACTGGAAATATGATGGCATGGACAATCCTGACTCCAGTATTTTTACACTTCAGGATCTTGTCTAGTTCCTTCACAGATGGATTCTATATGGTCACAAATGTCGATCCTGTTTGTCAAAAAAAATCCATGGATTGAGAAATATCGGTACTTATTGGATGGCACTCTCATGATTTTCCTGGGTAAACTTTATTTCTTTTTCTCTCCCTTTCAGGATCATCAAATGGAACTTACCAAGTCATGATGACATTAGTTATGGTTGGTGGCTTGGAGAATTTTAAAGTGTGCTGAACCCTGTCTCTCTAAATAAGGTCATTGCTTTGGAATCTCCTTTAAAGTTCAGACTAAAACTGAGAGTGGATTCAACTCCCCACTGACACAGAAGCCATCAGACACTACTGCATAATGCCAAGATGTTCCATATTTCCCCTTCCTATTTTCTATATGACAGAGTGTTAACATCACGATGTGGGAAAGTCTTACCAAATGACTTAGAGTGGGAGAGAGGAGCTAGACAGTCAGTTATCATGAATGGCAGCAGAATCATTTTTTCAACCCCCTCTTATCTGGGCCCTACAATACTACCAGACACCTGAGTGCCCAAAACTTGTAACCTAGTAAAAAGAGAAAAAAGAATCCTTCCTGTTCCTATTGTAACCCTGCATAATTCAAAAGCATAATGAAATTCCAGGGAACATCAGATGTTGAAGTACATGCAGATAATTTTGTTTTTATAACCAATTTCAGACAGATAAATACTAGCCTCCTTTCCAAATTTTCCCCCCCCATTAAACTGAAGTGTCAGTGAAATTTACAGTCCCCTCAAGTTCTCTTTTCATAGGAACATTCATTTACATAAACAGATAATCCAAGATAAAATTTTCCATTAGACAAAGGTGAAATGGATCAATTTTCTCTGCCAAGGCAAATCTTAAATCTTGAACAGATAGGGTCATTATTACACACCAGCCCCATTTCAGAAATAATGTGGTGTGTGTGTGTATTTTTTTAAAAAAAAAAATCCATCCGATAGCAGCCATTTCCAGCTTTCCAATTATCTTTAAGAAAAGCTTATTCTGTGGACAATAAAGCACATTACAGCACAATATGATACAGTCCATAAAGATCACAACGTTTTATGAAAGGTTAAAAAGAAAGCTCAGCATATCTAGGAGGGAATGTCATCACCCAGAAAGACTTTCAAGACTTCGGCGAAGGTGCATGTCAGCTGTGTAAATACTGCGGAAAGGAAAATGCGGCATTCTGTTTTGAGTGTCAAGAACACCGTGGCCAAAACCATATGCCCAAGCCACTCTGCCAGAAAAGTGGGTCCTTTCATGCTCTGGAGGAACAAAAAAAAAATGAAGACAGCAGAGAATACTATTCTCTCATCGACCTGTTTCAGAAGCTAATTCAAGATTTCCTTGGTCTCAACATCAATACGGACAAGCAAGAAGACTAAGCATGCTCCTTTGCCGCTACCTTGGTATCAAAGTCTCCCTGATGTTTCTGACTGGCATTTGGGACTGTCAATAATCTGAGTTCTATCCTAGAATCTAGGATTCACAGATATCATCAGATATTGTGGACAGCTCCAATTTGTGTCACTTTTTCCAACTGTGCTATGCTAATTATGGGGCTTCTCATTCAGAGGTCTGATCAGTCCATTCGGAATTCCTCCCACTGGAACCACAGTAGTTTAACAATAACAACAACAATACTGCATTTATATCCTAACATTTTCTCAGTGCTTGGATTCAAGGCAACTTAAAAACACACCCAGTTAAAATACCTACAAAATCATAAACAAAAACACAAATAAAAGATTAAATCATCCATAGAAATTAAAACCGACTAAACCAATTCCATTCAACATTCAGGATGGCTTGGGTTTTCAAACTGCTCCACGCTACAGTGTGGAGCTACAGTGATAAAATCAGTATTTTGTGGAATTGTCGCAGTAATTAGAGGAGAGATGAGGGTTTGCCTGGTAGCTTCCCTCCCCAGTGTTGTTTTACTGATTCTTCAATGTGTTTACATAGCATTGGGTCCCACTTAGTTCAAGGACCTAAAACCAAATGGTACTCTGAAGCAGAGTAGTCTCAATTGATTCAATGTGTCTACTTTAGTTAGAACTAGCAATTGAACTTAAACCAGGGGTAGGAATCATGTGGCCCTACAGCTATTCAATGGGAACCTCAATCAGCCCTAACCAGCAAAACCAATGGAAGATACAGTCTGACAATGACCCTTTCCGCACCCTACCTTCTTGCGTGGTCAACCGGTGACAATCCCGGCAGCCGATCTTCTGGGAAAGGAGTGTGACAGAAGCGCTCCCCTCCGCACCAGACTGGCTCCCTGTGCACGGAAAGGTGATGGACATGCCACGTCCTTCCATGGCACAGACAGGCACTTTCCCAGGCTGTGCTGGGGCAAAAAGTGCTGCCATTGCTTTCCAGTCTTCCACAGGACAGGTAAGTGCAGGATCATGGCATGACTGCGAGTCATGGATTTTCTGCTGCTCCAGAGACCAGGACAAGGAGCCATGGATTCAAGCTGCAGGAAAGGAGATTCCACCTGAACCTCAAGAAGAACTTCCTGACAGTCAGGGCTGTCCGGCAGTGGAATCTGCTGCCTCAGAGTGTAGTGGAGTCTCCTTCCTTGGAGGTTTTTAAGCAGAGGCTGGATGGCCATCTGTCGGGAGTGCTTTGAGGGCGTTCCTGCATGGCAGGGGGTTGGACTAGATGGCCCCTGGGGTCTCTTCCAACTCTACATTTCTATGATTCTATGGATGGGGAAAACCCATCAATGATTTCATTCGTGATCGTGCCGCACGGGGATGGGAGAGGAGCGGGATCATGACAATGTCATGCAGAAGTGTCATCACAGTCCCGCTCCTCTCCTGTCCCCATGCTGGGACGGGTGGCTACTGCAGAAAGGGGGAAGGGAGGCCCCCCTCAAAGACCCCTCCCTAAACTGCAGACCCCAGAATTCCATAGGATGTTGAAAGTGGAATAATAGCACTACAACTGTCTAGTGCGGAAATGGCCTAAACTAAGCTAAGGATGGGTGACAGCCTGATTTCCCAGCAAAGCCTCTCTCAGTGCTTCTCACACACTCGATGAAGGAGTTGGGCAGGAGAGAAGAAATAAAGGACCACCATGAAAAATCCACACCTTTTCCCTCTCTTTCCCTGACCTGGTTTGGGCCCTGGGTGCCCACTGCCCTGCCACACCTTGCCCGTCTTCCCACAGACATACAAATATTTTGATATTTGTGGCTTTTCCACTTTTGTGGCAGTCCTGGGTGCTTACCCCCCAACAAATGTGGAGAGCCAACTGTAGTCTTTTAATGAATTTTAACATTTTTAATGTTTTGACATTTTAATCTTGTAAATTTGTGCAGTCCCTTTTTAAACAACTCTTAGGTTTATACTTTTATTAATGACTTTGCATAGTTTTAATGTGTATTGTTTTTAAATGTTGTTAGCCACCTTGAGTCCTATTACAAATTAGAATACAAATGAACCAAATAAATATATAAATATATATAAAGCGGCTTACAAATGAAAACAAATACAATATAATTAAAACGTACAAAATAGTAATTTCAAAATATAATTCAACCATCAATAACATTAAAAACAATTTAAAGCATGCAGTTCAAAATTCTTCCTTTTCTTTTTTTTTAAATAATTTTTATTAAAATTTTAAATGAAAAACAATTAAAAAAAACCCTCCCTGCTTCCAGGCATCAATTTTCCCAGTTGAATCTGACCTTAACATTCCATTCCATATAGACATTCCATTCCATACATTATCTCTATTTTACAACAATCATAAACGATTACTTTTAGCTTATATTTAACTATTTATCTTTTATCTTTTACCACCTCATTTTGTCGCTCACCTTTCTCACAGCCTTTCTTTCTTTTCCCCTATTTCATTCTTTTATCCAATTCAATACCTCTCGCCATTCTCTTTCAAAGCCCTGGATTGGCTTATTTTTGAGTGAAAAATTAGCTTTTCTGTCGCTACCAGGACTTTGAATTTCCATTCTCTTAAATCAATATATTTTCTTTCTTTCCAATGTTGAGCATAAGTCAATCTTGCCGCAGTTATTATATAAAACAATGTCTTTTGATGAGATCTTATTTCTCTTTGTTGCCCTAACATATTCAACAAATAAAGTTCTGGCTTCATTTCAAAGTTAAAACCATACATTCTTTGCAAAATTCTTCCTTTTCAATGAACTTAGCACAAACACATAGGGTACAGAATATGACTTATATGGTAATACTGACTAATTTAATTGAAGCATGAAGTGGTAGACAAGACAATCATTTTATAGAAAAATGGTGTTTATTAATCCACTGTTGGAATGACAAGGTTCAAAATAAAAGCAGTCCCTACATGGGTTTAGTATAATATAGCCCATAAGGAATTATTGGTTAAAGTTTTTTTAACTGCTTCAATAATTATTAATATTTTCACAATGTAACTAATAACAATTGTACATTTAATAATTCACATTGGATTGTTCCACTTCCTACCACTAGGACAATATTGTCATATCCATGTTGATGCATTAATCCATCATCATTTATTCAATTAAGGCTGCACTCCATTGCATGTTTACATGGGAGTATATTGTGAGACTTGCTTCCAAATAGGCACGAATTGAACTGCACTGCACACAGCAGCAACTCTAGTCTCCCACCTTGGAAGTAATAACATCACTCAAAATAAGACAGAGATCAAGTTTCTCCAGAGCTGCTGGGAGCAGAGTTTATGAACGGTGACAGCTACAAGAGAGATGCGCTAGAAATCACTCCCTAATAGACACAGTCATCAAAGCCAAAACAAGCAGCAACAAACGCAGCTCATATTTTCTTCAGGGGAAGAAACATATTTCTTTGCTAGTTAATGAAACTGACTTCCCTTAGGAACCATAGGCTGCTGCAGAGGGATGGGGTTGGAAGGAGCTAATGGCAAGACATACTGATCAAGTGGAAATGACAGATCTATTTATTAACCAAACAGTCATCACTATGCTGCTGAGAAGTGCCAACTTTGCAAAGGTAGGTGCAGAAAAGTGCAGATTTTTTTTGCAAATGTTGGAGGCCGTTGTTTGCAAACTGCAATGTAAAAATCTGAAGATCAAACCAGACATGAAGGGGGAATGCATATTTCTCCAATTAACCCATATTTTCCTCCCACAATAGATTTCATCAGAGATGCACAGCTCTACAAATAGACTTACAAATTAAGTCCGTGTTTACAATGACCCATGACAAAACAAAGCAATGCAAAATACAGAAGTGAGGACAATCATGTGCTATGACAAAGAGATGTTTCCCACCATTTGAGGTAGCACCTCTTCTAAGTATGTGCTAAGTGTATTGTCTACTTTAAATGTGTCTATAAAACCAGGGTGGCAAGTCTAATACCTATGGAACATATAAGGCCCTTGCCATGAGTTGATACACATTTGCTGCTGCATCTATTGCTGCCACTGCTGTTGGCTTCCAGCAGCAGGAGTTTGTGAACCCCGGGGGGAGGTCTGCATATTTCAGGTTAAGAACCACTGATCTAGATGATGCTCCTGTAGCTGTGTGTGCTTATGTACAACAGGCAAGGTAAACAGCTGCCTCCAAAATCACTTACTGCACATGTGTGAACAGCAAAACAGAAAGAAAACAGGGAAGCAGATAAGCCTGCCTCACCAGCTCCGCTGGCATGTTGAAAAAGTGTAGAGCTGTAAGTTTTGCCACTAAAATAGAAATCATCGGAAAAGTCGGGGTTGTTGAAAGAAAAGAAAAAAAAATTCCAGGATGCATTTTGGAAGAAGCTTTCAGATGGTCTCTAGAAGATTGAAAATGATTTTGATCACTTATGCAAAGCTTTCCTAACCTGGTCACTTCATTTCACATGTGCATAATGTTAGTTTTGAATAAGAAGTTCACTGAAATATATTAAACTTCTTTTTTTGTGGAAGCTATCCTTATTCTCTCCATGCTATCTACATGTGATACCAATGTTTCTATTAAAGAAGTAAAGCCCAGAAACACATCTACTTTGTTAACTAAGGTATGCCTGTAATGCACAAGGCCACTATAAGGAATTTACCCTTCCATTCCCTCCTAAATCCGTACATTAAAATGATGTTCTTTAATTCAAAGTGGCACAGGCCTGATTCTTATCCCTGGCAAATCTAACCCAGCTCAGTTCCACTTGTCTGTCTCTTCCTAAACTAAATTGTTTCTAAGCTTTTAATTTTTCTCTGCTAGACCTTGGTGGAGGAGGTACTTTGTTTGGGACCAGCTGTTGTTCAGCTTCTGCCTTGCCAGTTGATTACTCTGCTTGACAGATCCACCATTATCCATTACATCTTGCAGCATTTTTAACCTTGAAGATCTTACCAGTAGTGCCTTAGACTTTCCTTGTTTTCCTGTCGTTTGTCCCTACCATAGCAAACCTATCCACAGTGCTTCAGGGCGCTCTGGTCTGTTTTCTGGCCTTTTTAAAAATGATTTCCTGATGAGCTATGGAGGAGTTTCCCCTATTGCTTCTAAGAATCACCCCTACTTGGAATTTTGACTTGAAACTGCCCACTACAACGTGTGTGACAACCCAAACAAAAACCCTGTTAATTTTTGAAGCATCTATCATGATGTCACAATCAGTTGTAGTAGGTCACCTTCTCGAGCAAGATGCCTGTTTGGAATTTCAACTTGCAACTCACCACTACAATTTGGACAACCAGAAATTCTCTTGGCACTAGGTTTTTACACAGTCTTGGTAGCCAGTTTTAGAATTATGTGTTACAATCCATGGTCAGAAATAATTCAAACATGCATTTCTGCTTGAACATGAAGGTCATATTCAGCTCTCCTTCTTGAGATGCACTTATCATAGCAAAGGCAGTGAAGAATTATCTGGCACCCCATAGTTTCCACTCTATTCCACCATTTTGCACCTGATTCTAGTTTACAGATTTACATGCCTATGGGCTTTTCCTTTTCCCACATCCATATCCGGACTATGCCTAACTATGCTCTCTGGTTAAATGCATTCATCCCATTGAGTAAAAGTGCTTTAGAATTGTTTTGCACAGATTTGAAATGTATTTGAGGATTTTTTGGAGATGTCCACAGCCACCTGTCTGTCCACATGAGGATTCCAAAATGCAAATCACACCTACCCCTTGACAGTCTAGAAAAATAGGAATTCAAATAAACTTCTTGAATGTTACATTGAAATTATACTCCTCATCTACATGCCTGTTCTAGTTGGTGGATTAAGTGGTAGCTAGTGGCTCCCAACACCTCTGGGATGTTGAATTTGCTCAGGGTTTTAGGCCAAATTTTAAAGCAAATGCCCAAAGTACTGAACATATTTTGGAAATAGGATCCAGAACCTTAGATAGCTCCTATGAAGTGAGTACTAAAACTTGAAGCAGATTAACTGCTCCCACAGACATGAAAACCATCAGAACAAGGAACATTCCACTATCCTGGAATTCACCTAGGGGAACAACTTTACTGGCTTCATTTTTCTTGACAGAGTTTCTCCTCTTGTGTCATGTTTAGTGTCCCAAAATAGTCGATGCTGATGCTCGTATCTTTTTACCATCAAACTTTGTCCCATAGACCCCCCCCAACTCAGATATGAGCATGTGTGCTGTGGCTAGGCAATGGCGCACTTCATATGCTCAGAAAAATGGAGAGGTAAACTCCATATTCCCAAACTGAACCTTGACGAGCCCTGGCTGAAACAAAGCCCCGCATCTGTCAAGTGAAAAACTTTGCACTTTAAAAAAAAAAATCACATTGACAATTCTTGCTATGGTAGTTGGAACAGCAATCATAACCTCTAATGATGTCGAGATGGTTGTATTATAAAATTCACAGCTGGGTAGCTACATGGCTCAAGGCAACCCCCCTCCCTTCTTTTTTAAAGTCAGTGTTTTAGTAACGGGTGGGTAGATGTTTATTAAAACATTCTGTCTATTAAAAATATATGATGCATCATCGGTCATTCCATGTGAAGTGATGCCAGGCTGTTTATCAGGCCCTCCACCTGGGATGATGTGTGGAAAAATCTGGCAAACGTGTTTGACAAGCCCGCAGCCTCCTAATTTAGTAGGCCATCAAACAATAAATACATTTCAACTCCCAGAAATTAAATCACCGTAGCCTCTCGGCCAACAGGGCTGTCCATAAACTTTGGGGGTCTACAGAGCGACAGCACGGCAGGATTCGTTCTCCATTGTCACTCAAAACTCACAATGAAGTTGACACTCCAAAAGGTAGTAATTGCTTCATCTTTGCCTTGCATCTGAAGTTGTACAGATGAATAATAATGCTGCTGTTCTTTTCAAGAGATGGTGGGAGAGAAGGGGAGGGTGGGAGGGAGTGATAAATTATTCCACTGTTGCTTCCACACTCGTTGGTATAGGACTTACAGCTTCAGTGGCATGTAAGGCCAGACCAGCTGGTAGCTGGGACCTTGCTGTGGGGATCCTGGAGGAAGGTTGGCCACTGAGGAATTTCCAAAAATTGAGATAGATTGAGAGAGAGAGAGGGAGAAATGTAGAGAGAAGGAGGGAGGGACAGACAGACAGATAGACAGACCTACATGCATTACCAGCAGTAAGAACAAAAGAAGACACTAGAAGTCAAGCAGGAAAAGGAGAGCTATGCCAGTATAACAAAATTTTGTAGGAAAAAAAAGGCTTCACTAACTGTGGTATGCCTCTATAAGATAAGTGAGATAGAATAAAAGCATATTAAACAACTTAACAGGTTAAAATAAATATCTACACCAGTGGTTCTCAGTCCTTCATCCAAAAGACATTTTGGATCTAACCTCCCAGCGTTCCTGAGTATTAGCCATGCTGGTTGGAAGAAGAGGACCAAAACATATGGAAGACTGAACATTGGGAACTACTGGTCTACATTATACCTTTATAGTATTTTGATGCCCCTGTAAAGTACAACAGTTTCATCCTACAGAATGCTGGAAGATGGAGTTGAGTGAATTCTCTCCTAGCTCTAAGCCCACTGCTTGGAACTGTAGCACCAAAGATCTCTGTGCTATGAGCCTTCAAGTCATTTCTGGCTTATAGCAACCCTAAGACAACCCTATCATGGGTTTTCTCAGCCAAATTTTTTCAGAGAGGAGTTTGCCTTTGCCTCTGAGGCTATGAGAATGTGACCTTCCCAAGGTCACCCAGTGGGTTTCCATGGCCAAACAAGGGACTCAAACCCTGGTCTCCAGAGTGGTAGTCCAGTACTCAAATCCTACACCACACCGGTTCTCAAAGCCCTGTACATCACCAAACTGTGATTCCCAGGATTCCATATGGTAAAGCCACGGGAGTTAAAGTAGGTTCAGACTACTGTAACTCTATTGCGTTGATGGAGAACTGTTCAAAAAACATACACATGTATAGATCTGGATGAAATCAATTAGGTTTTACTGTTACCCTGTATTCTGGGGGTCCCAGGAGGGACACCCAAATAACCAAACCACAATACAACTTTTGGGGGAAATTAGCTGGAGCACTCTCTTAAGCTAGCAAGAGGCAGGGTAACTTGGCAGGGTAACTTAGCAAGGATCTTGTAACCCAGCGTCTACGGGGTCAGGTCAGTCAAGCAATCAGACAGTTTTTAAAAAAAAAAAGAATTTTATTGAATACAGGCAGATATTAAAGACAACACAGACACACAGCTAACTAAAGAATTGGAAATAGAGATTTTCGGGGGAAATGAGTGATATGACACCTGTCTCATAGTCCTGAAGAGATTGAGTTCGTGGATATGGAGTCTCAGCACGTGGCACTGAGGGGAAAGCTTGCCAGACCAAGCGGCAGCAAGGCAGGATGGAAGTCTGGAGCGATCCAAGGAAGGTCTCGGAATCAGGGTCTTTTAGAGGGTGAATTGTGACTGCAGGCCATGCCTTACTCGGTGAGAACAATGAGAGTTTGGAGCGGGACAAAGCTTTGGAAAGGTCAGATATTAACATGATGGGCTTAGCACTGATCCAACAAAAGTGTAGCCGGTATGCAAATGCAAAGTACTTAGTTCGGCTTTGTAAGACTATCGGCTCAGAGCCGGGCACCTTTGTTAGTGTCGCGCTTAAGCAAAAGGGTGTTTGCCAGAGAGGTCCCTGAAGCAAGGAACTGGCTCAGTTCTGCCTGCCTAGGTGGAGAATGGAATGTACAATTACCGGCCGCGCCTGTTTACGTGCTTGTCCGGAAGCCTCGCAAACACATGGAGCAGGGTGGCAGAGGAAGGCCGAATGGGTTTGATATCAAAGCGATATCAAGTGCTATCACCGGGTAGACCTGAGCCGAAGTAACATTACTACAAGGTTTTAATAGGTCATGCTTTAACTTGGCACTGGAATGAAACCAGTGTTGCTGCCAACCAGGCCTCTAAAGGAAGTGGCATCCACAAGCAGAGGATCACAGCAGAGAAGCCCCTCTCTCATGTCTTCACACACTGGTTTCTCCCACTGATGTGAAACAGAGGAGAGTAATTTAAATTTTAACATAATTTCAACAGAAGAAAAGAAGAGAATTTTAACAGAAATACTGTATTTCTCATCATAATGAAGATGATTGCAGCCAGTTGACCTGTGTCCCTTCTGCTCAATCTCCAGTTCATGCAGTAAATGTTAATGGCAAATTTCAAGGCTTCTTGTCTCTGTTCTGATAAGGAAGATATCATACCCCCCACACACATTTCACAGATGAGAACTGGGACACATATGGACAAGCAACATCAGAGTGTGTTCAAGAGGACAAAAGTTATTCATGGGGAAGAACTCTTACACTAGGAGAGGCTGGAGCAGTTTGCTTTTGCCTGAGACAACTGGGAAGGGAAAGACTCCATTTCCATCTCTCGTCTCCCCACAATGAGTTAGTTGAGTGGAAACTGCTGTTGTACTTTGAATTCACTTTAGAAGAATTGAGATAAGCTAAGGACAAGGGGGAACAGTGGGAGGAGAGAGAAACCGGGACATTTTAAAGGCAGCTGAGAAAGCTGGATGACAGAGGATTAATCGGAACTGTCCATGTGAAACGGGGATAGTTGAAGGGTATGCTAAAGGTGGGGAGCAGAAGACTCAGGCCATTTCCTCAGTAGACTATTGTAGCATGATTATTCCAGTTTCAACATCCTGTGGAATCCTGGGGTTTGCAGTTTAGGGAGGGGCTGCAAAGGCCCCTCCCTAAACTGCAAACTCCAGGATTCCATAGGATGTTGAAAGTGGAATAATGGCACTATAACAATCTAGTGCGGAAATGGCCTCAATAGCATATATTTTCCCATTTCTAGCACACAAACCCAGCAGCTGGGTTTGCTCCCCAAACATATCTTCCTTTTATACTTCTCCATTCACCTCAAAATTAAGGAAGAAATTCCTTTTCAATGTTGGGAGACTCCCAGCCTCCTCCATTCATACCAGTGTTGCTTTAGAGCCCAGGCTTACAATGTTCTGCCTCTACCAGCCCTACCACTACAACGGCCCTCTTCTTTACAATTCTTCTCAGCCTTTAAAAGGTTGAATCCAATCCACTTACCAAGCAATTACCCTGTTAAGTATTTTCTGTTTGTTTGTTTGTTTTGCAGTAGATAATGCTCAAACATAAGAGAAGGGCTGTCATTACCACCTAATGGCTAGCAAAATAAATCTGAGACCGTCAATGGAACATCAGCATGTAGCAGCATTGCTAAGCGTGGGTGGCGTTATTTCTATTAATGCAGCACAAACAAATGGCCTCGGCATGCCACTCCTCCACAATAATTCCAAAATGATTTAAAATGGATGAGTGTTTCTGGGTAGAGAGGGCACCGCTCCATGAATGGAACAGTTTATTGTTGGCTTGCCTCTACCTTCCAAGCTCTATATATTTACTTAGTCTATGTGCAAAACCTTTTTTTTTTAAACTACCATCAGCACTGTAGAGTTAATACAATGGCAATCGAGCAAGCTGTTCTGCCTCATGTCCCATAATTGTGCCTCATCCTTGGAGTGTTGAAACACAGGATATTAGCAAATCCAGCTGCCCTTTGAAATTTCAGCTCTGTTTGGGAGAAAATTCCCCCCCACCTCCTCCCTACACTGGCTAGTTCCTTGGGGAGATGCATCAAGCTAAGAAATCGGCCTGATAGAGAAGCCCTTAATATTGTAAAGTTAAAAGATATTCATGCAGAACTGATAAGACAAGTTGTCGGCAGTGGTGCTTTGAGTCTTAGTCATACATCCAAATTCAATTCACCGCTATTAAGGAATGATGCTGCTCTGTTCCCCAACCGACAAGGAGTTCCAGGCACAATATTTTTTACAGGGTCACTTTCACTAGGATGGGAGACTTATGAGTACATTAAAAGTTGAAACTGTTCCTCTTCAGATATCTGAGAGGAAATCCTACATCTTGCATAGTGTAAATCTAGTGGTGGTTGTGTTATACCACCCTTTGGTTGAATACCAGCACGGTACAGCCAACTGAGTATCTGGGGATGTGCTTCCTATTTCTGCAACCCCAGTGAATCCAATGATACACTGAAGGCACTAAGGAGTAGTTATGACCACCCAAGAAGGGGCAACTGCATGTGCAATGGTTAAACTTACAAAACTCCATTTACTCAACTGTGAACTGAATGCAGACCTTATGCCATGGCCAAAAAAGTACAACTGCATGCATAAGGGAACTTGCGTGTGCAAAAACATCAATGGGATGCCAACCCTAAGCTGAACGAGCAGGGTGGGGCAGACACCACCTTGTGCTCATTCACTGTAAAGGAGTATCAGTCTGCTGAAAGTAAACTCTACACCCTTGGAGATTGACCTTTTCTTTAGTCCTCCCACAGAATGCTGACAAGCACATGCTACTATATAAAATGTGTAGGGATCATGAAGCCTGCAAGCCACATGTGGCGCTGTGGTAGTGCGGGGATGCCCTTGGGCCCTCTTGGACCACCACTGACCCCTCCAAAACCCAGCACCCCAAGATATTTTGGGCCGATAAATGTTCTTCAGCTAAAACAACAACAAAGAAAAACACTCGCTCAGGGCAGATACCACATTAGAACGCAGCTATCAGCCCATCCAGGAACACCAACCCTGACCCTGACCCCAAAAGTGACCAGGAGTGATGCAGTGTCACTTCTCAACACCCAAGATGGTGGTCACAGCAGGTGACGTGACCCACCAGGCTCCCAGAGGGCTGAAAAGTCATGTATGGACCTCCCAACTCCAGAGAATCTCCACCTGTGATCTAAACACAGAAACATGTAACATCTAGGTAAGTAAAACTGAGTTTCTGAATCTTTGTTACTGCACCATGTGCAAACCACCAGATGGATTTTAACTAAATTTGGAGATGTTTAGGACGGTCCAACTTAAAATACAGGATATCTGCTATATGCAAAAGTTACTTTCGAGGCTACTGAGGGGCACTCCTATTCTTTTTTCATTCATGTGGCGCATCATTAAAAAAAATTAAATGAACTGAGTTTAAAACCATTTCTCTTCAGTTTTACCATAATTATGTAAATAAAGTTTCTGCCTGTTTACAAATTACAAATGGGTCAATGGATTCTCCCCAAATTTGGAGGATATGTTTATGAAGGTCTGACATAACACAGAGGCATTTCATGACGGACATGAAATTCAACTGAGGTACGTGACATACGTTTGAGTATCCAAAGAGACAGGCAATCATTTTCCAGAGGAGTTGAAACTGAACAATCAATTAATGATGATTAATAATTCTCCTGAGCATTGTTGGATACCACAGTTACTAAACAAAGAAAATAATGGATGCACCAAAACAATTGGCGCCAATAGCAGCTTTCCTCCTGCAGCTAATAGCAGGCAATTTTTATCTGAAGTGTGGTGCAGTGGAAAAGAAGTTTTAAAACAGGTTCTAATCCTAAATCTCTATTTCAAAAGCAAAATAGATATCAATTAAAACTAGTGTGCCAGCTGAGCTCCTTCCTTGAGAAGTCAGATCTGGCTGTGGTGACACGTGCCTTGATTACATCTCACTTGGATTACTGTTACATGCTTTAGAAGGGGCTGCCTTTGGAAACTTCAGTGGGTTCAAAATGCTGCAAGCAGGCTGTTGACTAGAGCTGATTACAGGGCCATGCAATACCCTTGTTACGCCAAAACGTAGGTGCCACAGGGGCCACCCTGCAGTGCCAAACGCCTCCTTGAAAAAGTGGGGAATTAATTAGCTCAAAATCAGGAGGCTGCGAGAGGAGGGCAACTTAGCGAGATCTTTCCTACCAGTGTTTATGGGCACATGTGGCAAAAGAACCAGCCAGAGATTCAGAAGTAAGCTAAAAATGTGTTTTTATTGGAGGTTCACTCATGCGTGCACACAAGATATATATAGTCAAGCATTCACACAAGAGCTAATTGAAAGAGAGTGAGAGGAAAAAATAGAGAGAGGCTGAGGGGTTTGGGGGATTTATAATTGCCAGTCGAGAAGAGTAGTGAAGAGCAGAAATGTATTTTGGCTTAGGTAGGACCTAAGGACAGTTCTCATTCAGGGGCCAGATGGACAGAGTGATGGGTAGACCTTCAAGAGACTGCACTGGGCATCCTGAAATCAGGGCTATTTGTACCCTGAAAATAGCCTGTGGCAGTGAAGGTTCCAGATGCAAGACAAAGGGAACCTGTTGTGGACAATGGGTCTTTCACCTGTTGATGGGTTTAGTGCTTGATTGACAAAGACATCATGGATGTTGTAATAGCTGTCTATTGTGGGTGCTGTGAGGAAAGAGGAAGGAATCCAGGTGTACAAGGGATGGATATCTGTCAACTAGTGTCCTGGTGGGCTCCTCACAGATGGGTTCCCTGGAAAACTCCAGCTTCTATTTAAACCTGTTATCCACTGGAATGGTGTGTATTTGCCTGACAAATGACTCAGTCTTGCCTGGAGGAAGTTTTGAGTTGACCTGTCCTTCTCACATTTACAGTCAAATTCTTTCTCACACTCGGTTTGATCTCTCTGTCACCTCTCAAGCTTGAATTTGATATTAGTGACAATTGAAGTGTGTTGCCAATTGCATATGACGCCAATTCGGTATGGTGCCCACCCAAACCATAATGATATCGGGGACCCCCAAAGCGGGGCCTTGCATCCTCCCCTCAGCTGAAGCAACTGGTTGCCAGATTTTTACCAGGTACAATTCAAAGTGCTGATTTTGACCTCTAAAGCCCTACATGGCTTGGGTCCAGACTATCTGAAAGACTGTTTCTCCCTATATAAGCCAAGACAAGCTTTAAGATCTGCAGGGGCTTCAGATATATTGGGTGAGGGCACGAGACAGAGCCTACTCAGTGGCTGCTCCCAGGCTGTGGAACTCCTTTCCACGAGAAGTCCAGTTGGCCCCCTTCCTACCCTTTCTGTCAATATGTGAGAGCCTTTTTATTAATAGATGCCTTTGAATTTTAAATTATATAACAGTAATATACATGAAGCTCTGCTTTGGTTAGACCTCATCTTGAATACTGTGTCCAGTTCTGGGCACCTCAATTCAAGAAGGACATGGTCAAGCTGGAGCAAGTCCAGAGGAGGGTGACCAAAATGGTGAGAGGCCTGGAAGCCATACCCTATGAGGATAGACTTAGAGAGCTGGGTATGTTTACTCTGCAGAAGAGAATGTTAAGAGGGGACATGATAGCCATGTTTAAATATTTGAAGGGATGCCATGTAGAGGAAGTAGAGGGCTTGTTTTCTGCTGCTCCAGAGACCAGGACAAGGAGCAATGGATTCAAGCTGCAGGAAAGGAGATTCCACCTGAATCTCAGGAAGAATTTCCTGACAGTCAGGGCTGTCCGGCAGTGGAGTGGAATATGCTGCCTCGGAGTGTAGTGGAGCCTCCTTCCTTGGAGGTTTTTAAGCAGAGGCTGGATGGCCACCTGTCGGGAGTGCTTTGAGGGTGTTCCTGCATGGCAGGGGGTTGGACTGGATGGCCCGTGTTGTCTCTTCCAACTCTACATGTCTATGATTCTATGAAGCTGTATGATGTATTTCATTTTTAATCTGTTATTAATCTGTTATTAATAGTTATAGTTTAAACATTATTTAATTCTTAAATGTTATTCAATGTTTAAATTAATTGTTATTTAATTCTTTTTAACTTCTATAAAATAAGATTTTAAATTAATTCTGATTTAAACTTCTAGAAGCTGCCTTAGCTCCTATCCCCAAGTGAAAGGCAAGGTATAAATCCAATAAATAACATTAAAGCATTTGTGCATTTAATACCCTACTGTACCAAGGCTGGCCAACAAGAGATGGCATAGCTTCTGTAAGACCACAAGGAGTTTAGCCATGCACATAATGGCAACCATGTATGAAAATATGGCAACCACAGTGTCAGCCACACAAATATTATCATTTTTTTTAAATCCTGTCCTTCATCCAAGGAATTCAAGACAGCACACATGGGATTCTCCTGTTTCATCCATACTACAACCCTATGAAGGAGAGAGTAAAATGGCCAGTATGCCCCAGTGAACTTTATAATTATGGAAGGAATTGAAACTATAACTCCCTACACCAAGGCAGCACATTGACAGTAGATCAGTATCCCACCGTGATAGTCAGCCTGCTCTGATTGTTGTTGTTGTTGTGTGCCTTCAAGTCATTTCGAAACCCCTAAGATGAACGTATCAAGGAATTTTGGGGGGCAGTATGTGTGCAACCCCCCCCATCAAAAGTCACCAGGTGGGTTTCCATGGCTGAGTGGGGAATTAAACCCTGGTCTCCAGTTCAGAGTTTAATACTCAAACCACTACATCACACTGGTTCTCCCTCTCTGATTAACCCCTTGCAAAAAAGCTTGTAGATCCATAAGTGAAGTTAATGTCAGAGTCCATACAGATAAGTATACACAGGGAGACCCTATACTTCAATAAAGCTTTAATTCTAAACTAAAATAGTTGCACTGCTGGCAAGGTTGGAACAACAGCCAAGCATTTCTAGAAGTCTCACGTCCTGATTGGATTTACAAGAAAAATTACTGAATTCTTAGGCATACACTGATATGTGGGGGATATCCAGGCTGCCCTGGAGCTCATTTTTGCAGGAGGAGCCCCCTAATATTGCTCTGTCTCCCCCTCCCCTCCCCAAGAGGCATGGACCCTGGGAGATCCTTCTTTACATCTGATCCCTCCACTATGGAAGCAGTCTTTGGGTGCCCCTTGCTATGGTGCTGTGCTACATCCTCCTCATGTTGAGTTGCCTGGAATCTTTGTCATCTTTTCTTGTTTTTAATAGTTAATGTGTTTTAGGGAGTTTTAGATGGGTTGGTGGGTGGGGAGGATGGATTATGTTTTAATGCTTTTAACGTATTTGATGTATTGCTGTAGTACCGCCTCGATCCGTTGGGAGAGGTGGGATATAAATTATTATTATTATTATTAATTATTATTATTAGTCATAGTAGAGAATTCAGTTGTCTTACCTGTCTTCAGCTTTAATTTAAGGGTGGGGATAACAGCACCAAAGTGTTTTTTAAAATAGCCTCCAAATTAAAATAAACTCATAGGCTTCTCCTGAATAACAAAGAGTCTTATGACATTTGCAAGGCTAACACAATTATTGTTAAGTGTAAGATTTCCCTGGCTATATCTGATAGGGTGAATTCCAGCCCAAAAACACTTCAGGCACAATAAATCTGCTAGCTTTCAAGGTGCTACACCAAGACCCTTTGTGAGGTTTGTTGCAAAAACAAACTATTATATTGAGTCCTTTATTCTTTTCTTGGTGGGAAAAAAAAAGCACTTCAGTCCATACAGATTCTGCAATGGCAGAGCACCATCTGCTGGCTGTGAAGAAAATGACCTTCAGGCAAGAGATCAAGGAAGGCTGGAGTAAAGGTATTTGTTATTTATTTAATTAATGATACTTACATACAGCTTAACTTAATCCAGTCTCTAAGCAGTTCACACACAAAATGCTGGAAGCACTACAAGCAGAATACGCAAGACCACATAAAAATAATATAAAAATAAATCAGTCAAAGAAAAATAGCCCTACCAATGGTTTTGCAAACCACAAAAAACATGAGCAAGGGAAGTCAAAAAAGCTAAGGATTTGGCTATATAGGATAATACATAGTTTGAAATTAATTTTATTGAGACCCATGTGTTAAAGTTAACACAATGAGAATATTCTTAAAATCCAGGCCTGTATAGTCTGTGTAACACAAACAGTTAGTACACTTTAGGAGGAAAGGGTCTAATTCAGTGGCAGAACGCCTGCTTTGTACTGGGGAGACCTAAGGCCCAGACCCTTCAAAGTATCTCAGATAGCAGGTGAAATATCTACAATAAGGCTTTGAAGAACCTCTGCTGAGACAGTAGACAGCCCTGGGCAAGGCAGACAATGATATGATATGTCCCACCATTTAAGAAGACTAGATTAAAGCCATGTCTGCACTAGACTGTTATAGCGCTATGATTCCACTTTCAACCTCCTATGGAATCCTGGGGTTTGCAGTTTCGGGAGGGGCCGGCCGGCCCCTCCCGAAACTGCAAACCCCAGGATTCCATAGGAGGTTGAAAGTGGAATCATAGCGCTATAACAGTCTAGTGCAGAAATGGCCTAAGACAGGGCGTTTCCAATACTAGTATCCTCATAGCTGAATTCCCTCCTGAGAAAAGTAAGATAAGCCCCTTTTCTTATTTTGCTTTAGATAGCTGGTGATAACTGAGGTTCCTCTGAATTTTCAATGTTGCATTTTTATTTTTTGCTTTTCAGTTTAAATGCAGCTCTTTTTCACTTCTGTAATTCTTAGTCACAGAATCATAAAGTGGGAAGGGTTCCGCGGGCCATCAAGTCCAAGTTCTCACTCAGTGTAGGTAGCTGTCTAGCCCCTCTTTGAAGATGTCCAAAGCAGGAAACCCCAAACCTCGCTAGGCAATGGGTTCCTTACCTGAACCGCTCTTACTGTCCAGAAGTTTCTTCTAATCTTCAATCAAAACCTACCCTCCTGTAACTTCAAATCGTTAGACCCAGTCCTACCCTCTGAGGCAGCAGAGAACAAACTTGCCCCGTTCTCTCTGTGATGAGTACAATCATGTCACCCCCAGTCTTCTCTTCACTAAGCTGAACATGCCCAGCTCCCTCAATCTTTCCTCATACGTCTGGATCTCCATACAGCTCACCATTCATCTTACCTTTCTCTAAACCCACCCCAACTTCTCTACATCCTTCTTAAAAAATCAAGTGCCCAGAACTAAATGCAGTACTCCATATAAACCCCGATTTGTGCAGAATTTAGCAAGACTATTCCTTCCCTTGTCTTGGAAACTATCACAAGGCGAGTGAATCGCTCCGTGCCGTTACTCATCACTTCTTCTTAGGTCCGAAGTAACGCAGACTTTCCCTTGAGCCCTTCCGCAGGGCTCCTCCATTAGTGCAGGGCAAACCGGAGCAATGCGAGGTCTGTAGATCCGCACTGCTCCGGATCAAAATGGTGGCTTCCTGTGGCTTCCGGCTCAAAATGGTGGCCTCCGGTGTCTTCGTGGGAGTGGACCAACCACTGACGCTGGCCACGCGCACAGCCCACCCTCTGCTGATTGCAGGCTCACATTGGTGTGAGCCTGCGCGTCTGCACAGGTAAGTAGGAATGCAATGGAGTGTTCCAGAAAATGTAAAGACCGGATTTTTCCAGCCTTTACTTAGCACGCTGGAGGACCACTTGGGGGTGGGTTGGATCAGACTAAGGTGCGGAACTAAGTTAAATAATCAGTACCTAGTCCGATCCAAGGTGCGGATGACCTCCGTGCCAGGATGCCTTGGCCTCGTGCAGAAAGGGCCTATGGATCTATATATGCAAGCTAAAATATTATTTGTCTTCTTTGCTGCAGCATCAATGTCAAATTTTAACTTTTTTTTATATCATCCTGGGTACCTAGTAGGAAAATTTAGAAATGTAATCAACTAGTCTAATTTCCCATGAGACTTCTTCTATTCCTACATATGCAACCCAGTCCTATGTGGTATTTACACCAGAGCAAGACCCAACTTATTGTAACAGGGCTTGCTCAAAGGCATGAATGCAAAGGATAGTCACTGTGTGTGAATAGGTACTGTACATATTAAGCATGTGCAGCACACAAACGGGAAGAAGCACATATTCTCCATATAGCTTGTGATCCAACACCATCAGGAAGCCACTGTTGCAAATGGGGATGTGGGTAAGCAGTTAGTCATTCTCAGCAAGGGAAACACAATAGAATCTTTTAATAACATTCCCGGGGGATAAAAAGATCTTCAGTGTGCATGATTCATTACTGGAAATATCTTAAAACCATCACTGTCTGGCTGGAATTGGCAGAACCATGCCATCGAGTGATGCAGCACGGCAGAATATAAAAGCTGGTAGGTTATGTAGCACAGCTGGCTGCATAATTTCATCATAATTTATAAGGCCACAACATCTGGCCCTTGGCAGACCCATTTCCATCTTTTTATTTCATTGTCCACATTTCTTAGCTGTGGCAGTGAGGAACTAGAAGAGTTTTTTTGCATTGTGAGTCAAGTGTGATTAAAAATGTTCACATTTGCTCACGAAGATCAAAGCAAGCAAAGAAGTGAGGTCATCAAAATGAGGCTAAGTTCAACCAGACTGATTACACGTAGATTACTGTGTAGCAACAGAGCTGACAAGGCTTCTGCATTCAACCAAATCTGATAGATCAATATATCAGAAGATCCCTCCTGGATTTGTTTTGCTGGTATTTGCTGCCAAATGTGACTCCTACTTATGGCAACCCTATGAATAAGACACATGCAAGAGTTCTAGTCTTCATCTGCCCTTGCAAGCTTGGGGTTGTGGCATCTTTGATTGAATCTATCCACCCATAATGTGGTCTTCCTCTTTGCCTTACCCTGTTCCAAGCATTATCATTTTTTGCAATGACTCACACTGTCACAGTGTGTCCAAAGTATGACAGTCTCAGTTTAGCCATCTTCATTTCTAATGAGGGTTCAGCTTTGATTTGGTCAAAGACCCAGTAATTGTTTTTTTGTTTCTAGCAGTCCATGGTATTTTTATTATTATTATTTATTTGTATCCCACCTCTCCATATGGATCAAGGCGGCGAACAACTTACAAATAGCATGTATTTTGAAACATTTCTATACATGCCCCCAACAAGCTGGGTACTCATTTTACCGACCTGCGAAAGGATGGAAGGCTGAGTCAACCTTGGAGCCGGGGAGGATCGAACTCACAACCTTGTGGCTTGCAGTACTGGCATTTAACCACTGTGCCACCAGGGCTCCTATGGTATCCATAGAACTCTTCTTTACCACATTTCAAATGAGTTGGTTTTCTTCCTGTCAGCTTTCTTTGCTGGCCAGCTTTCATACCCTAAGATCCATTTTACTCAGCAACCTGTTTCCTGCTGTCAGCCAGCTGCCTCTGGAAAGTCTATGGGCATGTCATGAAGGGATGGCACAGCCCTTTCTGCAATTTCAGCAACAACACCCCTTGGAAATGCTCCTTTTCTGTTTTACTATAGTGCCCAGAATTTCCAAGCCAGCACGGTCAGTGGGAGTTGGAGTCCAAAAAAGGAACTCTTCCAAACTCTGGCTATTCCATGGAGCTGCCACTGTCTTACCAGCGTGGTATTCCTACTGGCCAGAGTCCCAAATACTAGACTACCCAGAAGAAACTGGCCTCCCTTCAAGTCACTCATGTACCTGCCCTTCCCCAATAACTATCACTGTCCAGAAGAACAAGGCAACCAAGATGGATAAATTTAGGGCCATCTTTACCTCCCTAAAGACTCCAGGGATATATCCAGACTTCACAATTCTAGCAGTTTCTGCCATGGCTCCAACCTTTGGAATGCTGGGATTTGTAGTTTCATGAGTTTCTCAGACTTCTTTGCCAGAGAACTCTAATACTATAGTGCAGGGAAGTGTACTTGAGAGTATTCCAAACTCCAAATCCCAGGATTCCAAAGGATGGAGCCATGAGAGCTAAAATGGTAACAAACTGCTAGAATTGTACAATGTATATCCACCGAATCTTGTTGGACTGTGGAAGCAAGGCAGGGCCAGAGCTGGATAGCACTTGGGTGAAAGAGCACCAAGGAATATCAGGGATCTCCATGCAGAGTTAAGAAAGAATCCTTCTTGAAACTCTGGACAGCCCCAGACAGTCAGAGCTGGGCTAAGAGGGAACAATGGTCTGACTCAATATGAGACAACTTCCTATGTTCTGAACGATTAGAAGCTACCAAATCTACTAGATTCTCCATCATTTGAGTGACACAGCAGTGGAAAAGGGCTGTTTCTGGGTAACAGACTAGTTTCTCATGATATTATACAGAGGAAGTAAGGAGTGGGGGAGAGAGAGAGAGAGAATGAGGTGGCACTTTGCCGCCTCTGTAACCTGTACTAGTCTCTTACTCTTCCCTTGGTAGCTTCTCTGGGGCCTGTGACATTGGGACTGGGTCCAGAAGATCAAATCTTCACTGTTTCACAATCCAGACAGAAGAGCAAGCAAAGCTAGTTGAAGCAAGCACCTCACCTTCTGCTGTCAAACTCTCTTTGGACAATACAATTGAAATTGGACCTACAGTGCCACTTAGGGGAGAGACTAGGTGAGTGCATAAAGCAACAGCTGGAAGCAAAGATGGTTCTACGGTTTGGACTGGTGGGGTACCATCTACCCTCCTTCTAAGCCTCTTCATACCTTCCAACTGGCAGAAAAGTAAAAAGGGTACTGAGCCCACAGAAGGGAAGCAGCTGGGTAGCAAACAAGATGTTTTGGCTCTACCTATGGAAATTCCTTGGCTCTTCCTGTGGTTACCCCGGGCTCCACATGACCAGTCCCAGTGGCTATCTGCCCTGGCCAGAAGGAGTTAACATTTATGCTTTCCTTCTCATTCTAGGCAATGCGGTGATTAACTGCTATGCTGACCACAGGGAAAAGGTGACAGCACACACACCAGCAAGGCAGGTAAAGCAACAGTTCCTTGAAAACATCACAGGCTCCCTTCACAGATGTGTTTTATCTTCTGAAGCAGTGAGGACAGACTGTCCAACAATTCAAATTACTTTGCAGGCAGAGAAAGCTACTCAGCAAATGTTCCAACAGGTACACTGACCGGCCTTTTTTTCTGCTCTTTTCCTCTGACAGCACTGCAAAAAATACACATACACCACTCTTCAGAAAGCACCTCCCCAAAAAACTGCTTCGCTCTGAGAGCAGCCTTACAACCTTTTGGTGGCAGATGGTGGCCCCCATGTCAATGGGACAGTAAATCAGTTCTGAGTTTTCATCTGAATTTTGAAGACACTATCTTAGGTACTGAATGAATGTGACCATTTGTTACTGGACAGTGTTGGCTTTGACTTAATCTTTATCTCTGGGCGCTTCTACATAAGACGCATGGAGTATGTGGCTCACCACACTGTTGGATGGCAATTCCAAACAGCCCTAGCCAGTTTAACCTATAAATTATTGGTGTTGTGATCCAAGCACATTGAGAGGACTATCGATTCTTTATCCTTCTTTTAGACAAAGTTGGGAAATTATCCTGCCTCCGTTTGAGAATTTTACAGAGAATGGATCCAGATGTGTGTGCGTTTTTTAACCACATTTTCTTTCTTCTTTCTCAACACAATCAAAAAACTGTTGAGGGGAAGTCTAACTGAATAAATATCACACATACACACACACACACATGACACGTATATACATATGTATATGTATAGTGATATAGAGCAAGCTTTACACAGGTTGAATATCTCTTATCTGAAATGCTTGGGAGTAGAAGTGTTTTGGATTTTTGGAATACCTGTATTTGCATATACATAAAATTCAGTACAAAGGCAATTTCCACACTAGCCTGTTAAAGCGCGATAATTCCACTTTCAACCTCCTCTGGAATCCTGGGGTTTGCAGTTTCGGGAGGGACCGGCCGGCCCCTCCCGAAACTGCAAACCCCAGGATTCCAGAGGAGGTTGAAAGTGGAATCATCGCGCTATAACAGCCTAGTGCGGAAATGGCCTGAAAAGGCAGAACTTGGCTCCATTTCCGCACTAGCCTGTTATAGCGCTATCATTCCACTTCCAACGGCCAGGCCCCTCCCGAAACTGCAAACCCCAGGATTCCATAGGATGCTGAAAGCGGAATAATAGCGCTACAACAGCCTCGTGTGGAAATGGCCCCGGAAAATTTCGGTTTTGAACGAGAAATCCCGGACCCTCTGGAGGATTCTGGGAATTGTAGTCAAAGAGGGACTGTTCCCCATCATTAAGATCGGAACCGGTTCTGCTGCCTGCCTGACCCCACTCACATTCTTCGCTCCCACCTGGAGAAACCAAAACCGCCATCGAGAAGCCCTCCATTCCGCCGCTACCTCAACCCTTGCTACCAGCGCATGCGCAATCCCACCACCACCGCTGCATCCTATTTCAACCAAACCCGCAGTCCCGAAGCCCTCCATTCCGCCGCTACCTCAACCCCTTCTACCAGCGCATGCGCGATCCCACCACCACCGCTGCATCCTATTTCACTCCACTACAACTTCAGACGAGGTCCGTTTACGTCAGCCGCGGGAGAGAGGGGGCGAATGCGCAAGCGCGAAGGTTTGCAGCACGCCGATAGGTTGTCGTGGGAGGAGCGCCAAGGGCAGAGCGTCTGCGCTCGAAGGGAGCGCCGCCTGGGGCCGGTCTGGGGCACGTGACTGTCGCATGCTGATTGCGCAATCTTAAAGGGGAGGGGTGGGTTGGCTGGTCGGCCGGCAAACGAACGGGAGCGAGGGGATGGCAGCGGTGCCGTGGCGTTAGTTTCGCTGAGGGGTTTTGTGGTGTTTTTTTTTGTCGCGGCGAGAGGTTGCTTCTCACCACGATGTGCGGGGGGTGGAGGCGGCTTCAGCTGCTGAGGCGGCAGCGGCGCCCGTCGCCCGGAGTGACTGAGCGAGAGGTAGGGATGGCGAGACGGTCAGCTGAAGGGGGGGCCCCCTGGGATTTGTTGGACTACAACTCCCATAATCCCCACCTCAGGGATAATGGGAGTTGTAGTCTTTCAGCCTGGAAGGGGGGCCTCGGGATTTGTTGGACTACAACTCCCATAATCCCCCACCTCGGTGATAATAGCTCTGGGATTGTGGGAGTTGTAGTCTTTCAGCCTGGAAGGGGGGCCTCGGGATTTGTTGGACTACCACTCCCATAATCCCCCACCTCAGGGATAATGGCTCTGGGATTGTGGGAGTTGTAGTCTTTCAGCCTGGAAGGTGGCCTCGGGGATTTGTTGGACTACAACTCCCATAATCCCCCACCTCAGGGATAATGGCTCTGGGATTGTGGGCGTTGTAGTCTTTCAGCCTGGAAGGGGGGCCTCGGGATTTGTTGGACTACAACTCCCATAATCCCCACCTCAGCGATAATGACCCTGGGATTGTGGGAGTTGTAGTCTTTCAGCCTGGAAGGGGGCCTCGGGGATTTGTTGGACTACAACTCCCATAATCCCCCACCTCAGGGATAATGGCTCTGGGATTGTGGGAGTTGTAGTCTTTCAGCCTGGAAGGGGGGCCTCGGGGATTTTGTTGGACTACAACTCCCATAATCCCCACCTCAGCGATAATGGCCCTGGGATTGTGGGAGTTGTAGTCTTTCAGCCTGGAAGGGGGGCCTCGGGATTTGTTGGACTACAACTCCCATAATCCCCACCTCAGCGATAATGGCCCTGGGATTGTGGGAGTTGTAGTCTTTCAGCCTGGAAGGGGGGCCTCGGGGATTTTGTTGGACTACAACTCCCATTATCCCCCACCTCAGGGATAATGGCTCTGGGATTGTGGGCGTTGTAGTCTTTCAGCCTGGAAGGAGGGCCTCAGGGATTTTGTTGGACTACAACTCCCATAATCCCCCACCTCAGGGATAATGGCTCTGGGATTGTGGGCGTTGTAGTCTTTCAGCCTGGAAGGGGGGCCTCGGGGATTTTGTTGGACTACAACTCCCATAATCCCTCACCTCAGGGATAACGGCTCTGGGATTGTGGGCGTTGTAGTCTTTCAGCCTGGAAGGGGGGGCCTCGGGATTTGTTGGACTACAACTCCCATAATCCCCCACCTCGGTGATAATAGCTCTGGGATTGTGGGAGTTGTAGTCTTTCAGCCTGGAAGGGGGGCCTCGGGATTTGTTGGACTACCACTCCCATAATCCCCCACCTCAGGGATAATGGCTCTGGGATTGTGGGAGTTGTAGTCTTTCAGCCTGGAAGGTGGCCTCGGGGATTTGTTGGACTACAACTCCCATAATCCCCCACCTCAGGGATAATTGCTCTGGGATTGTGGGCGTTGTAGTCTTTCAGCCTGGAAGGTGGCCTCGGGGATTTGTTGGACTACAACTCCCATAATCCCCCACCTCAGGGATAACGGCCCTGGGATTGTGGGCGTTGTAGTCTTTCAGCCTGGAAGGTGGCCTCGGGGATTTGTTGGACTACAACTCCCATAATCCCCCACCTCAGGGATAATGGCTCTGGGATTGTGGGAGTTGTAGTCTTTCCGCCTGGAAGGGCACTACTGCATTCCAAGAGCTCTCTCTCCTGGTCAGTTTGTCCTTTTAAAGAGACTGGATTTAAAAAACCATTTTGGAGAGAGGTGGAAAATGTTTGAGAAATGAAACCTTCGGGTCTCTTCTATCCATCATCCACACCTGGTTATCTGGAGGTCCCAAACCCTCAACAGAAAACACCCTCTGGTACATATTCCATGCAAAATGTCTGTTGGCTGAGGAGGAAAAAAAAAAATCCAACTTTTTTTCTGGAAAGCTGCCCTAATTTAACACCAGTCATGCATCATTGCATTGGAATGATGCAATAGGCCAGTGGTTCTCAACCTTCCTAATGCCGCGACCCTTCAATGCAGTTCCTCATGTTGTGGTGACCCCCAACCATAAAATTATTTATTTATTATTTACAATGCCTCCCCCCGCCCCCCGGCAAAGGCCGCCTTGCCGGCCAGGAACGGGGGTGGGTGGGCAGAGAGGGAAAGAGGAGCCGTGCGTCTCCCCCGGGAAAAAACTCCAAGAACCGCCCCGGTCTCTGCTTCTGCTTTCCTCTCGTCTCCGCTGGGGGAGGCAGTGTGGGAAAAGTTTCCAGAGTGTCAACCCTGGCCGGGGGGGGGAGGAATCCCAGCGCCTTTGTCTTTTGCACCGGGTGCAGCTCGGCCCCCCCCCGGAAAAGCGCTGCCTTGCAGCCACCCGGCCCTTCCACAGCTCCCCCCTCCATGGTGAGTGGGGCAGGGGCCATGGCAAGGAGGGGGCCTGCCCCCCGTGCTGCCACCGTCCCCCCAAGCTGGCTCATCAGACGGGAGGTTCTCCCGGTAGCGGAGAAGGGGAGCAATTTGCTCGCCGCCTCGATCCATATGGAGAGGCGGGATATATATATATATATATATATATATATAAAAATAAATAAATAAATAAATAAATTAAAATAAAATAAAATAAAATAAAAAATAAAAAAATTTTAGTCCCTTCTGAACAGGGGGCAGGAGGACGCGAGCTCGTGGCTCGCACATGTGCACCACCACCAAGGAGGGAATGGAGCCTAAGACCATTGGAAATACGTATTTTCGATGGTCTTAGGCGACCCCTGTGAAAGGGTTATTCGACCCCCAAAAGGGTCGCGACCCATAGGTTGAGAACCGCTGCAATAGGCCAAAAAACAAAACCCCCAGCCATTCTGATCCCCATTCTGGGGGAGAAGGGATAGAAATCAAATTTGTTTTGTGTTCTTTGGGAACAAAGATTTCTCACTTCAGCCAGAAGAGCTACTGGAACGTGGCTTCCTTGAAGGCTTTGTGGCTTTTTTCATCCCTCCTGTCAACTTGCAAATGAATGTGGAATTCAGTGGGTCTGACTATGCTGAAAGTTGTAGTTCTGGAGCTGTTTTCTAGAATATATATGTTCTCACCAGAACAGATACTGAAATGTGGTAACCAGTTAGGGTTTTTTCCCCCGTGAGTTTTATTACTGCCATCTGTTCCCGTGAATGATGCATTTGGGATGGCTTTCAAGTTGGCTTTCAAGATTTTCTGGAATACAGATGAATTCCAGAAATGAGGAATGATGAATATAGATGAACAGGTACTAAGTAGTAAATTTTGCTGAGGGTTTTTTTTTGGGGGGGGGGCTTGTGATCTCACTTCCCTCTGGTCGTGTGTAACTTGAGGGTAGGTGGCTGTCCTGCTCTGAAATTGCTTTTTCCTCTTCTTCTGGATGGTTTCTGGGCATTAAAGAGTTTGTAAAATAATATATAAAATGGTTCAGTTCTGAAATATTCTTCTCAAGTGTGCCTAACAGGTCTCAGTGCTTCTGGTATCAATTTCAAAAATTGCCTGTTTCCATCCCTGCCATGTTTTCTTACTTAGTCCCTCCCTTAAAGCCTGTATCTGAATCCATTGCTCTTATTCTCCCCACCCGGCCAATGCACACACAAATATCTTACATTTCATTCATGACTTGGCACTCTTTCCTCAGATCTTGCCTTTACAGATAATGTGACAGATAATAGCCAACTATAAAAATATATTTGGTCATTTTGTACTAAGACATATGCCTGGTCCATGAACACATGCCAGGTCTTGGGTAGGCAAAGTGTGACTCTCCAAATTCTGAAGAGCAGGTTCCAGCATTCCTCATTATTCTATCTGCTGATGAGCTGATGGGAGTTGCCTTCCACCACAGTCCTAGATATTTCTCTCTGCCTCTTTTTTCTCTTTATAAATGTACCTATAAGGTTACAAAATCAAATAAATTAAATATATATACAGCTTTGTATTGCGTTGCCACTGTTAAAACCAACAGCTCTGCTCATGTGTAACTTTACCTGAGAGATTCAAATGAGACACAACTTCTTTGTGCCAGTAATCAAGACAGTAATAATCCTTAGCAATTATATAGAGTTTGTGTGGGCGGGTACAGGATTGCTGCCTTGAGGCTTGTTTATCCAGTCAAGAGCATTTATCAGTGAAGCTGAAGTTTTCAGATTTCTGGTTGTAAGAGAATTGTATTGATTTGAATAATTGCCTATAACCAGAAATGTTCCTGATGCCTAATCTTTGTAGCATGCTCTTTATTTTTATTTAAAATATAATGTACCTTTCCTCCATCCAAAAAGGAACTCAAAGCATCTAGAGTTTAAATCTGCAGAGGTTAAGGGTTTGTTTTGTTTTCAGGGCTGCTAATAAATTAACGTTTAAGTATTTCAGCTTTATACAGCACACCTTTTTCACTGATCCACCTGCAGGATCTCTATGTATTGCAAGAGGTGGGTGCAGGGTAGACCAGGCCATTCTCTAGAATGATATTAAGCCATTTGGTGTCTTTTTTTATCTGTTTGCAGATAACTGACTACAGAAGCCAGATGCCTTGAATATTATTCCAGATATTTTTTTACTGTTGCCTTGGTTGATGACTGAAACACTACTGAAATGCATCAGAAACTTCTGAAGAGTGCTCATTACATTGAGCTGGGAAGTTATCAGTACTGGCCTGTCCTGGTGCCTCGAGGAATCCGCCTGTACACTTACGAACAGATCCCAGTATTTCTTAAGGACAATCCTTACATCACAGATGGCTACAGAGCCTACTTGCCTTCCAGGCTGTGCATAAAAAGGTTTGGAACTGATCTAAGTAGTTTAGAATTAAATTTACCAACTAGTCTATACTGAAGCCGTTTTAAAGTTCTTTTGTCTCTTCATATTTATATCTCATAATTGTAGCTATAATACTTAATAAAATTATTTCTATATATTATAATTGATATAACTATCACATCTGTATAAATCATTGTAAGATAACAGGGTGCATTTAAATTTGATTCAGTTCACTGTATGAAATAGTACTTCATTTTGTCTGAACTTAACTGCTGGTACAATGGGTAGAGTCAGAGAAGCCTTGTCACTTCAGCTAAAGAGAAGATAGGATCAATCCAGCTCCCATGCACAGGTACAGCATGTCCATACCTTGACCGAGACAAAGAGTGGAGGTGTAGTATCAGGTAGCTTAACTGGGATTCTGTGTATGATTGGGATCCTATTGTATTCATTTATTGTATTATTTATATCGTGTGTATGCCACCCTTTAGCCAAAAGGCTTCCAGAGCATTGTATAAGATAAGTGGTATAACTTGGTATGTGGTTCAGAATGATGGGCTGTTTCCTGCCTGAAACAACTCAAGGTTAATCTCCAAAAATGCAAGTGTTAACTGGGAACACAAGACTTAGCTGCTGGCCACAGCCCCAGAAATCAGAAAACAAACACTGCCTTTCTTCCTCTCATACCTCCACATAAATGGTAGGGAGCCAAAAAAACAACCACGACACAACACTCCCATGTAAAGCAACCCTCAGTGTTGCCCAAGTGGAAGTTTCCTCCCTTGCTTGAATTCCTGTGCTGAGGCATAGGAATAGTGTCTCTAAATACAGAACAAGACACTTCTCAACAGCTTTGTGTGTTCAGCATCCTCACTGAGTATGAGCAAGTAGTGTAAGCCAGGGCTAACATAAAGCAGAGGTGGAGAGTTTCTTCAGGGCTGTGGGGGCAGAGAGGGGCAAATCTCAGTTTCCCTCCAAACCTATCAGAAGTTGCATCAGCCACCAGTGAAACTGCCATAGCATCAAAAGCAAACTTCTTGTTTGCTGTAAAAGTAGCCTGTACATATGCCAGACCTCAAAGAAGCTTAAAACATTCCTGGAAGCCTTGCAGTAGTGCTGTTTTCACCAGAAGCAATGTCTGCACTTTGTTTACAAGACTTGTAGCACTCTGAAACACACTTTGACTTTCCAAAAGATATGTGAAACATGCAGGACTGATTTTGGGGGGAAAGTTGATTTGTTTTTGTCACCATAATGGCTCTTTCATGGCTCAGGGATGCATATGGCCAGTAGTTTGGCTGCCATGATGGAAATGGAGCATTGCACATGAGCAGGTGGGTTGGAGGACAGGATATTTAACTTTTCTTAATAGCAGGAATGTAGTGATGGCCATATCTAACACAGAACTGGGAAGCCAGTTACAAAATTTGTTTGACTGTGAGCAAGTCGATTATGATGTTTTCCTCCTTTATTTTTCAGCCTGTTCATTTTATCCAATGAGACAGTCAACATCTGGAGTCACTTACTTGGTTTCTTCCTCTTTTTCACTTTGGGCATATATGACATGACTTCTGTATTGCCTTTGGCCAGTGCCTCTAGAGAAGATTTTGTCATTTGTTCTATTTGTCTCTTCTGCTTTCAGGTAAGTTCCTTCATAAATTTCAGCCTAACTGTGGTTGGTTGTGTGTGTCTGCTTAGTCTGTATTCTGTGTCAAAGTGAGGCTCGTGGAATCCTTCTGCTAACTACAGCTGACTTACCAGGGATTGGCATCAGTTGTTGGACTCATCTGTACTTCTTCACCAGTGGAGGAATTGCTTTCCAGGCTCCTCAGTTTGTGCTTCTCGATATTCTGTATCTCAGTTTTCTTTTTTAAAAACACTTTAAAGGAATGCATACAAGACTGTACTGCAGTAAAGCAGCAGAGCAATATGCTACAGGCTTTGCACTGCTCTTGAATCACAGGGACTGATGGAAATCATTACCCTTGAATTTTGTTTGGTTCCCTCCCTTGCTTGTTTGCTTGCTACCTGGTCAAAACATTCTTACTACAGGAAGGGACTTGGCTTGTCAAACTATTAACTTTTATGGAACTTCTCCTCTCCAAGCTAGAGAGAAAAGTGGTGAGCCCCAGATGTTCTCTCTTGTTCTGCCATGGTAGGCTGCAACTGGCCATTTCTGTGGAAGGCAAGGAACAACTTGGAGCATCTCATACATGATAGTAAGGTCTACTGGACACAGTGTGACTTCTTTTTGATCAATAGAATTCCAAAAGAAGAGTCCGTAGTCACTGTGAACTTTAACTTGCTTATAAAGTCAGAATTTACCTTGGCCTATTTTATTTCACTTGCCAGATGAAAATTTCTTTCAAATGATGTTTTTTTGTTCATATTCTTTACACTTGTTGATCAAAAACTTTTGGAAATTCAGAGGCCATCTGTTTATAGATTGCAAAATCAGAGGAACAGGGAAAGAGGAAAAGATGTTCCTCTGCAGACACACACTCACATATCTCAGCTTTGTTTTTATTAGATGGAGGAACAACTAAACAAATGGGAAGTTAGTCAATCAAAAAGTGAATTTCCAGACAAAATGATTGATCATCAAAGTGGAACATTGTCTATAATTTATGAAAAATGCTACTCTGCTGAGGCCAGCACAGCCAGTGGAGGGGTTTATAGCAAGGTAGAAGAAATTTTGGTTATCTAAACCATAGAAGTATATCTCTGTTATCTGAAGCTGAAGTGTCTTTTGCAGGCCTCTACACTTCCAAAACTTCTTAAAATCAGGTGTGAGCTATGATTTTTATTATTAGTATTATTGTTATTCAAAACAAAAGAAGAAACTCAAATCAAATTAAAAAGAATAGCCACAAACCTATGTGACTATCTTTACATTACAAAATATAAGATCATTTTTAATACACTTCCCACTCTCTTTGTCTGATTTATTTTTGAGACTTAATCATTCTTCTATTTTCTTACCAGTTTTTCTATTTGATATCATTACATTTGATAATCTCTTTGTTTATCTCTATAGGGATGACACCTATGATTAATGGAATCTTTATTGATTGAGCCTGAGGTGTAGCTTATTAATTATTTGCATTTTAATTAATGTTAAATTTACTCAAATGCAGATTTAATCAATTTGTAAATTTAATCAATTTGCATTTGGTAAAAAACATAGTTCCAAAGGGAAAAGTATGCTTCCTTTGTTGAATGTGTAGCAGTTATCTGTGTAGCAATTATCTAAGAGCAGACATGACTGCATTGTGTGAAACAACAGAGATGCACATCTTAAAGTAGGGCTTATTACCTGTAACTTTTTAAAGTGTACATAAGCCCATGCTGCCTGATCATGTATGTATGCCTTTTTAATCAATGAGTTTCATTAAATAACTTATTTATTTAAACAGTTAAATGAAGTAGTCCTGCTCAACATATTCCAGTCAAGTGACAGTATATTACCTTAATTTTGGTACCAAAAAAGTGCGAAATACTTTACTAATGTAAGGCCAGTGCACCTTCTAAAGGATATCTTATTATTTGAGTCGCATGAAATTAGACTTGGAGGAAATTAATGTGGATTTGTTTGAATGTTTTTATAGGTCTGTATGCTTTGCTCAGTAGGGTATCACCTCTTCTGTTGCCATCGCTCAGAGAAGACGAGTCGACGATGGATGGCCCTGGATTATGCAGGAATTTCCATTGGTATCCTGGGCTGTTATGTGTCTGGAGTCTTTTATGCATTTTATTGCAATAATGTAAGTTGGCATTCATGTTAACAAGTCTAGCCTTGCATTTCCTGATGTTGCTTTTTCACTCTCTCTTCTGGGTAGTCCAGCTTGTATTATAGTTGCACAACTTGACTGGCATGAATAATTATTTAAGATGGCATGTAGGAAGCCCTCATAACTTCAAGTAAAAGTAATTTCCCATGAAGAAAAGGAAAGAGGGAGAAGTACAGGAGTTTTGATCCAGGATGAATATAGATCTATCTTCTCCAAAATGAATACATCTAGCTGTTTAGTTCAGAATCTCAGTTCCTTTAAAACAAAGTCATTTAAAATGTCTAATTTTCTTCCTCTTAAAAAAAATACAGTGCAAGAGTCACTCTGGTTTCCCAAGTGAAATGCAAAATTGTGTCCTGAACAAGTGTACCATATTTCACTCTAGTGTCTCACAAGCAAATAGAATTGGATCCAAGCAAATAGAACACCAAAACAACCTAATTGAATCAAAGCCTTTGCTCTGCTTGGCCAGTTTGAAAGAAACAGCTGAGGATAGGAAAGCTGAGCCAGAATTGTCAGTGGATCTTCTTAAACTTGGCTCTTCCACAGCATTAGTCCTATTTCAGACAGTTGATGTGGATTTATATTGGCTTAAAAGAAGAGGGTATGCCTTCATGTTCCACCTCCATGATTGATGTTCACACATGCATCACTGAGGTCTGAAAAAGGAGTCTATATGCAAATATAGCTGGTCATGCTGAAATGGAAACCTGCAGAGAGATGTCTAAGTACATGCAGCTAAATGTGCTTCAAATGTCCTTTCAGACCTTTGTGTTTAACATGGAGAGATCAGAAGTTGAGGGGGTGGAGCTTACCAGCAAAGAAAATATTAGAATGACCTGGTAGTGGGGGCTTTATGTAGTTTTTATTCAGTGGTAATTCTTGCAGGGATTACTTCTGTAAGAATTCTCAGGCAGGTCCTATGAAACACAGTGGCGGCTACCAGTCATGACAGTTATGTATTACCTCCAGGATCAGAGGTAGCATGCCTTTGAAAATCTTCTATTAGACATGTCCTATTTGTGGACTTCCCATAGGCTTCCAGTTGGTCACTGTGTGAATTTGATGCTGCTATATGTGGACTTTTGATTTGATCCAGCTATTCTGATATTTTTACTTCAGCTGCCTCCGAATCAGTCAAGAAACTAAAAGGCAGTTAATTTCTTTGCATTCTTACTGTATGCAATCATTTGTGGCAATTGCTCATACCAACATAAATCTTCTAAACCTGCCTGTAGAAGTGATCTTAGGTGCCATTAAATTCTGTTGTGAGTTATTTTCTGACTATAAAGATGTATATAAACCTGGTTCAGGAATTATTCAATATGAATGCAATTCAGGCTGTCTATATAATAAGAGCTTACTCTTTATAATAAATTGAAAATTTTTGTTAGACTGATCTCACATTCATAAACCAATTCAAGAATGAAAATCGGTTCTTTCGTTGTTGGGGCAAATAATCATATTTAGGGTAAGCTGGCTTAATCAGGGATTTCATATATGTAACATCAAATCAAACAGCATATAACTGAATGTCACAAGTAGAATATATGTTTTTAAACACAATTCTGTTGTTTAGATTTTAAAATAGTCTTTATACTTAGCTTGGAACCTCAAGTGTGCATTCTAGAATTCATGACAAATTCACTTTCCTGTGACTAGTTGTCACATCTTGACCCAATTTTTTTAAATTCCTTTTCCAGTATTGGCGTCAAATATACTTGATCACTGTCCTTGCCATGATCTTGGCAGTATTCTTTGCTCAGATTCACCCAAGTTACCTCACACAGCAGTGGCACAGGCTACGCTCAGTCATCTTCTGCTCTGTGTCAGGCTATGGGATCATTCCTACCATCCACTGGGTTTGGCTCAATGGAGGTGTCACAGCATCTATTGTACAGGTAAGCTGAGAAGTTACTGGGCTTGCATCCCAAGTTTGCCCATGTTTGTTCCAAGGGAAGTTCCTTTGACTTTTTTTTTTAAGACTTATTTCCAGATAAAGTGGATTATGAGTCTATCCTTTATCTTCACCTGAGTTAAAAAAGGAAAGTTTTCTTTAAATTAACACTGCTTCAAATGTGAAGCAAAGCAAAACAAAACAAAACCCTGCACAAATAATGAAAATGGAGTCATCTTGTCTTTTCTTAGATTGTGTCAAAAAGATTTGTTTCTGGAGAATAAAAACTGGCCCTGAGCACTAGTTTTGATCTGGAGCATGAAAATAACAGTGTTATTCACAATGGGCTACCAGGGGTAGGGAGTAACATGGATGTAACAGTGTTAATCCTTCTTTCCAAATAATGTAATAGGTGATAATGTTGGAAGGAGTAATATTTCTTCCATAATTGAATTGAGGGGAGTCATCTTGAGGCATTTTGGGCATTTTTCTTTTTTTTAATTTTTTTTAAAAAACTTTCTACTAAAGTAGTAATGTATTACTCATAAAATGCCATTGCTGCTAACATGTTAACCCCCCTCATTTTCATATAAAAAGTAACATTAATACAGTAGTTCCCAAACTTTGGTTTGAACTTCAACTCCCAGAAGCCCCAGCAAGCTTGGCCAGTGCTCAGGAATTCTGGGTGCTGAAATTCGAAACATCTGGAAGACCAAAGTTTGGAAAAGACTGCAGTAATGTGTTGGCTTTTAAAAATAACATTTCATCCTCTGCTGTGATTCAACCCTATTAGCTTGATAACTCTACAAGAGTCAAGAAGAACATTGGAATCAATTTCGTAGTACCCTACTGCAGTGGCTTTTTTTTTAAAGAACAACCTGATGATTTTTTATTGTGCAGATGAATTTATCTGGAGAAGATGACTTAGTAACTGTTAATGATGAATACATTCTATTCCATTTTATGTGTGCCTGTTTCAAACATATGTATAACAAAAGATACTCAAAAAGATCTAGATTACATTGTGGTTTCATGAACCTGCTTAACACTTATGCTTCATTGAAAAAGATTACTCTTTTTCATGTTAAAGGTTTTTTAAAAATCTAAATCTTGCTGACTTCCACAACTTACCTCTGCTTCTTTCTCATTCAGGAATTTGCCCCTCGTGTGATTGTGATGTACTTGATAGCTGCCATCGCATTTCTCTTCTACATTTCCAAAGTCCCAGAAAGATATTTTCCAGGTAGAGGTATTCCTCAGCTAAATTGCTAAAGGCACACTACTTGGCAGTTCTGAAACCTTAATAATATTGATAGGAAAATAGGAATCAGAATGTTTGTACACTGAAAGTTGTAGCTTCTCAAAGCAGATCTGCTTTGTTACCTGCAGGAATTTTGGTATTATTGGGACAAAGTGCTGCCTTTGTGTAGGCACCAGGAATTCTGTGTGGCATATAGCAAAGTTCATTCCATGCTGCCTGAACTCATACGATCCTGTATGTGTATGATACTGTACTGTGTATGCTAAAAGACACATGATGTGTGTCTCCATGCATAACTTTTGAAATATTTCCCTACAAACTGGATCATACTGGAAGTTCCTTATAACTTATATCCTTCCCACTGTGGTCAGCCAGATGCCTCTGGGAACTGACAAGCAAGACATGAAGAGAGGTGTGTGGTCGAGGGATATTTCCTAGGAAGGGGCAGCGTTCGCTGGCTTTCCAGAAGTGCATCAGGCATTTTTCACACATGGGGGGGGCAGTCTCACTTCAAAATCACTTAGAAATAAATCTAAATGGGTGAAGATACATACAAAGCAGTATCCAGATGAATAAAATGTGTATGATTTGTTTTTCCTTTTTTTTTTTTTACTAATTGTGTCTTTTTCCTTTCCCAAAGGGCAGTTAAACTACCTCGGTTCCAGCCATCAAGTATGGCACATCCTTGCAGTGGTGATGTTATACTGGTGGCATCAATCTACTGTGTACATAATGCAGTACAGACATAGCAAGCCTTGCCCTGACCATACTACGCACTAGCGCACAAAGGTAGGGCAGTTATGATACAGGAGGAGATGAAGATGGATTGCTTTAGGAAGAGGATTCCCCCCTTTTTTTTCCTCCCAATGAAAACAGCCCTTCCAGGGTCCTTTAACCAGATGTCCAAAAAGAAGGGTCCCTAGCTGGCTGCTCATTGTCCATGGAAAGATGTCTTATTGATGACCTGAAAATTTTTTTCACATACAATGCTCACATCACCAGTACCCAGTATGCACCCCATTGCCTGATGACTTTTTACCCTTGGATGCTTGTCTTACATCAGAATTGTCTTTACTGGTTGGCAGCAGCTTCTTAGGTTTTTAGCCATGATTTTTTTTCAAGCCTGCCTGGCATTAAATGTGGGACTATGTACAAAGCATATTTGCCATGCCACTGAATGATGGCATTTCATTGCCTTTCTGAAATATGCTAGAAGTGTTGGGTGAGACTAGGGCTACAAACATTTGTTGTTATGTGCCTTCAAATTGGCTTCTACGTACAGTGAACCTATCATACAAATTTCTCAGCAAAATTTATTACGAAGTTTTGCATTGCCTTCCTCTGTACATGTGTGTGGCTTACCCAAGGTCACCCAGTTGGTTTCCATGGCTGAGTGGAAATTCAAACCCTGGTCCCCCAGAGTCCTAGTCCAATGCTCATACTATTATAGTATACTGACTGGCTGTTTTTATCCATCTCTGTTAGACAAAGTATTTAAAATGTCATCTTCATGTCCCTGATGTATAAATCCTAACTGGTGGTTGTTCATCTCTGTGTGTTCTGCAATGGGTGATTGGCTAGAGGCAAAAAAAAATCTTGCATGCTTGCTACCTTGCACTCTGTTGTATTTTGACTCAGCAATCTGTCCCTGTGAAGACTGCTGCTGTCACATGGCGCGTTCTAGCAGCTGAATCCCTCAGTCCCATTCCCTTAATTTTGGCCCCACACTGTGGAATTGTGTGTTGAGGTCTGATTGTCATTACTGAAGGAAGTCTTGTGGACCTTCTGATTTTAAAATGGGAAAGGGAGAATCAGTTTTAAAGCGTACAATAGACACATCCAGCCCCTAGTAGCACCTTTAAAAACTACCTCTCACCTTTTCCCCTGGTATCTAGATGATTCATGCCTCTCTTCACAAGGTAGTCAGATTACAATATCTTGTGAACCATCATGAAGGATTCAAAGTCTGCACACAGGATGAATGCATTTGAAATTTTCACTTTCCATAACTATTGCCATCCAAATAAGGAGAAGTATTTTGTTCATTAAGCATGTTTTTCCTCCTGAAATTGTGTGATGTTGCCAACAACTGTATTTCCATTAGGGATTTGTCATGCCACAAGATAAGATGCCATACCACAATGTATCATAATGCTACTTTGCATCCTCCTAGATATAAGACAAAACCCACCTTTTCTATCTTTTAGTCTCTTCTTTGCAGTCTTTTTGACTTAAATGGCTTCCTTTGCAGAAGTGGATCATATAGAGCACGCCTAGTCTTTTCAGATGGATTTTCTTTATTTTTCAGAGTTTTGTCCATGCACCGAAATTGTGACAATGAATGTGTTGATCACATGAAGCGCAGCCTAGAGTTGCTACTCCTATTAATCTTCTCTACACTAAGGATGGTATGCTAATAGGCATTCCCGAGCCAAGTGAACAGGTCTTCAGCAGCCAAATTTCTGTTCAAATGAGGACAGTGAAATAACGGCAGCAGTCACCCTGTATCGGGGTAGTAGAGCTGGAACTTATAAATATGTAAATGGATCACTTTTATTCAAGCTACTGATGTAAAGAATTTGGCCTGAGGATGGTCTGTTCTAATAAGCTGAGGAAGCATTCTCTAAAATGCATGCACATGAAGTTCCTGTGATAAATTCTTATTCTCACTTTGGAATGTGAAAAATCCCTGTTGTCTGCTGTACCTTTTTAACGTGTTCTGTGTTCCTGCACTGATGTTTGCTGTTGTAAAACTTTGGATTTGATGGATTTTTACTGGATTTTCTCTCTACTTCTCTTAAAAAGTATCTGCTGTGGCTTTCTTCAGGGGTAATTCAACAAGCTAATCATATCTTTGAAAGAGGAGTTGGATTCCACCAGTAACATTAGACAGAAGGTTGCTCTTCAATGGATCTTCTTTTCCATCAATAATCCAGCAGTTTGTAGCTGAAGTGGAAACTCCCAAGTTGTAAGTTAAACTTGCATAGAAGCCCACTTTTAAAAAAGGGATAAGGAACACTTCAAGTACTAACATCCCCACACAGTCCACGTGCTGCTATATGGTTAAGTATTGCTCTGAGTGATTTTTTAATTTTTATTTTGCAGGATGACACTTACCTGCTGCCAAATGTAGGGTACCCTTTTGTGTCTAGGCAGCCATTCCCTGCCTTCTTTCTGAAATGAGGGGGAAACATGGCAGCACCATTGCCTATGGGGAGAGGAGCTCATTTAGTTTGCAACAGTTTGGCTACACAAGCAGCCAAATCCATTTTGAGATTTCAGCTATCACTTATTAGCAAATCAATGGTGAAAGATTGCCCCGGGAAACAGGGGAAGGGTATGTAAACAAGTACCCTTCCCTCAGCTTGAATACTGCAGTGTTAACAAACACTAGTACAGAATGGTGGGATTGGGAGGGCAGGGGGAATTAATATAGAAGAGAAATTAACATGGGCAGAGACTGGCCCTAAAAAGCAGCTGATAAATCCACAAAATGAGGGAGGTGAGCATTTTTTTTAAAATATTGAGAGATGCATTTCCTCAGGGATAATCTCTCAGAGGTCATGTGCTGGTAGGAGGTGAGGCCAGTGCCAAAAGTATGTGACTACTCCCTTCCCTCTAGCAGACCGCTGAAGTGGGGGACAGATTGTTAATGCAGAGGGTTGCACATTTTTTTTTTGCCAAGTTTTTGAAATTAGGTTGAGGTCTGTATCAGATCAAGTTGTCTCCACTTCCCTACGTGCTTTAAATAAAGTGGTCCTCTTTCTGTACACTACTCTTCCATGCATATTTCTTTCCAATATATTTTACCATAGAAAAGCATTGAGGGTTTTAAGAAGCAAGATTACTATAGAACATGGTGTTCTGACCTTAGTATGGCCCAACTTCAGGTGGTGAAATGCTTCCTACCTTCCGACATGTTTTTACGTTATATAGCAGCCTGCTTTTCCTTGTTAAGCAGCTGTTTAATCCTGCATTATTCTGTATTTTTTAAACAGGAAAAAAGGTCCTAGGTTATTTGAGTAGCGGGTTGTCAGCTGGTTGAAAAAAAAAAACCTTGCCTAACTGCAAGTCAGTATGGTACAAGCAGTAGTGTATAGAACCTGCCTAGGAAACCAACAATCTCCCTGTCATGTAGCAGTTGGACATTTTGAACAGCCTCCATTGGCACCGGTTGATTTTTTATTACTATTTTTTAAAAAGGCTTAACTGCATCATGGGGATGATCTTAGGTGGACTGGATCTGTTTTTTGTTTTTTTTAAAGCATAACCTCCCCACATGCCACGACCACTACTTGTTGCATAAACAAGGGTTTTAATAAAACTTTATTACTCTGCGGGGGGGGGGGCTGGATGGATGAGATAAAGATGGGATGGTGTTAGGAGAGTGAGTGTGTGTGTGCCCTGGCAATTTTCACCTGAGGGAAAACATCTCCACCTTCAGAAGATGTAGTTAAATACTGGAGCAAACCAGGCTTCTGTGCTGGCCCTTCATCCTATGCCTTCTGCCTCTAATGTAAGACAGTATTTGCTTAAGTATTTATGCAGGCAACCCTCCATTCACAAAGGCTGTGCACACAGTGTTAAGAAAATCCAGTCTTCAACCCAGCTACCATGCCTATGTATTTTAAACATGTGGAGAAAATTATGGATGTCAGAGTTTTTACATGTGGCCTAAAAACTGGGACTGTTGCTGGGCTGATTCATTATCAAGATTGTTAATTGTTGAGCCAGAAACTTGCAACCTCTTATTTGGTTAAAAGATTGTGAATTAGTCTGAGACAAGATCAGAACCAGGGTTCACTATGAGCTGGTATAACTGAAAGTAAATCTTAATTTTACCACCAGAACTTATGGTCCTTGGCTTGCTCCAGGCATGAACTAGGCATTTTGTCTTTCAAACATAGCTTTGCCTTGGCTTGTAACTACGGTACTAATCCTTCATACAGGTGCAATTCACACTGAAGAGCAATGGATTTATAGCTTCCTTGTAAATCATAGTCACTTCTCTTCTAGTTCTTCTTCCTTAGCCTGTTAGTGGCAGTATTACAAGCAATTCCCCTTTCTAGAATAAAAGTAAAACCCTACAGCTACTTGCCCCAAGAGGTACAACATGTTTAAAAATCTCATAGAAATAGTTGAAGCTTCTAAGTTAATAAATATTGTGAAGAATCCAGATGTGAAGAGTTTGTGTACTGCAAATGTGCTTTATTGAGCAGAGTATTAAGTACAGTGTGCAAGGGCAAAAAACCCAATCCTATCCTTGTACATGTCAATCCTAAACATAATCCCCAGGACAGGTGTGGTTTTTTGTGTAAGAAGCCTACTATTTTATGAGGAGCCAGTATTACTAACTGTTAAAAGACTAGCTGTGGTTTCCCCCAGATCGTCTTAGATGGATAATAGGCCTTGAAATAAATGCCTTTTTTTTTTTAAGAGAGGAGTTTTATATTAATGTTCACTGAACTTAAAATGGAGAATCTTAATTTGTTTATTGGTGCTAAAAGCAAAATCGTCATACTGGGAAGGGGTAGTGAATTCTTTGTTTACAACTTTCAGCCTTACAAGAAAATAAATTCCTTTTAGACAACTCTTCCCATGTCCATTTTTCCCTTGAAATTAACTTCAGTGGAAGGATTTGGTTTCAATGGTAGCTTGTAAATATGTAATGCAGGTGGTCTTGTAAGTGTTAAGACAGACTGAATACCAGTAAAGGCTGTACATCAGAACCTTTTGCAAATGCCCACTTAACACATCTAAATCAGCTCATTTCAAATATTTATTTTAAGATACTACAAATGAATAGGTGAACTGCTCTAACATAAGAGTTCTTCAGAGGCCTAAAGGAAACTGAATGCAAAAACTAATAATTAGATTTCATGTTTCCTATATTTTAAAGCCTTTTACAGCTATGTTAATTTTTATCGGCCAAGCAAACATAATGCCACTATCTGTTGTCGGAGCCTCATTTTGAATTTCTCTAATAGTATCTTGCTGTAGGAATGGGTTTAGATGAGCACTGCTACTCTTATTTCCTTTACTCATCTTCAGTTACATGTACAAAGAAAAGTCACAGTAAAATCTTTGATATATACAATGAAGTGCAATTTAATTAAGTTACACAGTATGTATTATTTAAATATTGCCTCTGTAAATAAACACTTTATGCCAGATGTGGCTTATTGTATTTGTGCAGAAATAAGCAAACTTTTGGGCAGGCAAGGCATTAGAGAAAGAGGGGCTCTTTATCTCTGTAAAGATATACAGAAGGGAGTACCAAGCCCTCTTGTCATTACCTTATTTACAATAAAATTCACATTTGGTTTACTCAAGAGTATTTCAACCAGCTGACCAAGGCGGGAGGCAGGGGCATTTTCTCGTCCCCAAAAACAAGTTCAGGAGACCCTCTAAATCAGGGGTAAAGCAATTGTGGGGGGCTAAAAACATGTACAAGGAGTTTGCATTAGCCCTCTCAACTTTGGGGGCAATGTTGTCCTTTTGGGCTCTCTTTAGGAGAGGCCTTTCTCTAAAACAGGAGATGACTGGAAGGCTTTTTTTTTTTTTTAAGGACTCTCTTGCACCATAAGCATTTCAAAAATGCCCCTGCAGCCCCTAGAAGACATTTAGGGAAAAAAATATTTAAAAAAATTAAAATATTTACCCCTGGGGGAGCTCATAGGCCACACTTTGCCCACCCCTGTTCTAAATGGTGTCCCATGGAGACTATTTTTATGCTGTTCCCCTCCCCAGGATAGACCTGCAGTGCCCAAGTTGTCTACCCTTCGATTAAAGGAACCAGAGGATTAAGTGTGGCTAAAATAGCATCCTGTGTTGATACTCCTGAACATGGTGTCAAGCTGGATGAGGGCATGCTTTACAGAGACCTGGCTGGAAGACGATAGTGCCACAACCTGGGTCCAGGCCTTGCCAGCCGGATATTCTGTCAGTGAGCAGGTAAGGGGAAGTGGGGGGGGGCGGAGTAGCCTTGATTTACAATCTTATGCTGACCAGGATACCTGTCTGGAAAACAGACCACTTCGAGTGTATATACCTGAGCCTGAAGGCAAGGGATAGTCTAGGGATTCTGTTAGTGTACCGACCACCCTGCTGCCTATCAGACTCCCTGACAGAGCTGGTGTCGGAGTTGGTGCTGGAATCGCCCAGACTTCTGGTTCTGGGCAACTTCAATATCCCATTTGAGACAAGTTTAACGGGTGCAACTCGGGAGTTCATGGCATCCATGACAAACATGGGCCTATCCCAGTTAGCCTCTGGGCCAACACATTGTGCAGGTCATACCCTTGACGCGGTCTTTAGTACAGAACAGGCACAGCCATGGGTGGAGATAACAAATACTACCACCTTGTCATGGACGGATCATTTCCTGGTCAGGGTTAGACTAATGGTTGCTATCCGCCCCTGCAGGGGTGGTGGACCTATTAGAATGGTCCGCCCTCAAAGGTTAATGGAACCTATTGGATTCCAGAAAGCCCTCGAGGGTCTTATGGTTGGTATCGCCGGTGATCCTGTCGAAGCCCTGGTTAATACCTGGAACTGTGATCTTACCAGGGCTATCGACATGATTGCTCCCAAGCGTCCTTTCCAGCCTGCTGCAAACCGCAATCCTTGGTATACAGTAGAACTTAGGAATATGAAGCAGGCTGGACAATGACTAGAGCGCAATTGGCGGAAATCTCGACCCTTATCTGACAGGACACAATATAGAGAATTCCTTCATTCCTATAGAGTGGCAATAGATGCAGCGAAGAAGACCTTCTTCTCTGCATGTATTGCGTCTGCGATTTCTCGTCCAGCAGAGCTGTTCAGGGTGGTAAGGGATCTGACTCAGATACCCACTCCCCTGAACTCGTTAGAACCTAACGTAGCTTGCTGTGATGCCTTGAATAATCATTTCGCAGATAAAATCTCTCAGATAAGAGCCGACTTGGATGCCGGTGTTATAGCAGAAGTTACAAATGGAGCGTCCGGCAACCCCGTGAACAAGATTATACTGGATCAGTTTCAGTCAGTGAGTACTGAGGACATAGACAAGCTCCTTGGAAAGGTAAGAAGGACAACTTGCCCTCTTGATCCCTGCCCTTCATGGCTGGTCGTCCAGGGAGGAGTTGCAATTAAGACCCACTTAAGACATATTATTAATGCATCCTTCAGTGAGGGCAATTTTCCAGCTTGTTTAAAAGAAGCGATTGTACGGCCGCTTCTAAAAAACCCCTCCCTAGATCCCCTGGATATGAATAATTACAGACCAGTCTCCCATCTTCCATTTTTAAGCAAGGTGATCGAGAGGGCTGTTGGCCTTCAGCTCCAAGCTGTCTTGGGTGAAACAGATTATCTAGATCCATTTCAAACTGGCTTCAGGGCAGGATATGGAGTCGAGACTGCCATGGTCGCCTTAGTGGATGATCTACGCCTAGGTATCGACAGGGGAAGTGTGACCCTGCTGGTACTCTTGGACCTCTCAGCGGCTTTCGATACTATAGACCATGGTATCCTTCTGGAACGCCTGAGAGGGCTGGAGATCGGAGGCACTGCACTTAAGTGGTTCCGGTCCTATCTCTCAGGTAGATACCAGATGGTGATGCTTGGGGACAGCTGCTCCTCCAAAAAGGAGCTTAAATCTGGCATCCCTCAGGGCGCTGTCCTGTCCCCAATGCTATTTAACATCTACATGAGACCGCTGGGAGAGATCATCAGGAGGCATGGGGCAAGGTGCTGTCAGTATGCTGATGACACCCAGATATATCTCTCCATGCCTGGATAATAGCATCAACTAAGGATGGCATCTCGCCTCTAAATGAATGCCTAGAAGCAGTAATGGACTGGATGAGGAAAAACAGACTGAAGCTGAATCCAGGTAAGACGGAGGTACTTGCTGTTAAGGGTCCTAGCCCAGGTATGGAGGTTTGTCAACCAGTTCTAGACGGGGTCACACTTCCCCTGAAAGACTGTGTCCGCAGCTTGGGGGTGCTCCTGGACTCGCCGCTTCAGATGACAGCTCAAATTGATGGGGCAGCCAGGAGTGCCTGCTATCAGCTTCGGCTCATACGCCAGCTGCGCCCCTTCCTGGACTTGGAACACCTAAAAACAGTGGTACATGCGCTGGTAACTTCACAGCTTGACTTCTGCAATGCGCTCTACATAGGGCTACCCATGCGCTGAGTCCGGACACTTCAATTAATTCAGAATATGGCAGCCAGGTTGGTCAGCGGAAGATCTAAAACTGACCACATAACACCTATTCTGAAGTCTTTACGCTGGCTGCCTATTAGTTTCCGGGCACAGTACAAGGTGTTGGTCATTACCTTTAAAGCCCTTCATGGCTTGGGGCCAGCCTACCTGCGGGATCACCTTCTCCCATATAATCCGCCCCGCACACTAAGGTCCTCTGGGAGGAATTTACTGCAGCCAGTCAGAACTAGGTTGGCTGCAGTTACCCAGAGGACCTTTTCTTCTGTCGCTCCTAAGTTATGGAATGGCCTGCTGGAGGAGACCCGGCACATTACCAGTCTTGACTGCTTTAAAAAGGCAGTCAAGACTGTTCTCTTCCGACAGGCCTTCCCAGACTAGTGTTCCACCGCCTCTCATCAATTGTCTCTTTGTTCTAATTTTGTTTTTAATAATTAATGTTTTAGGGGGATAGAAGGGTTGGTGGGTGGGGAGGATGGGGTACATTTTAATGTTTTAGTGTATTTATATATTTTTGTATTGCCGCCTCGATCCACTGGGAGAGGCGGGATAAAAATAAATATTATTATTATTGTTGTTGTTATTGTTGTTATTATTATTATATGGGCTTAATCCTTATAGGACGGAGGTTCCCATGTTTGAGATTGGGCTCTTTACCTATTCTGAATGGGACAGAATTCTCCAATTCCAAGGAGGCTGTCTCCTTACAGAACCAATGTCTGTTGTCAGTAATAGAGTGAATGAGGGCAAACATACTGAAACTTAATCCAAACAAGACAGGGGTGCTCCTTGCAGGTTGCAAGGCAGATTTGGGAATAGGGACTGAAGCTGTGTGGGATGGAATTGCACTACCCTGGAAATCTCAGGTCTGCAGGGCCATGATGCTCCTGGATTCAACTGTGAGTCTGGAAGCCCAGGTTTCAGTGGTGGCTTGGATTGCATTTGCACAGTTAAATCTGGTATGCCAGCTGCACCCATTCCTTAACATGTCAGATCTGCCTCTGATAATGAATGTCTTGATTACATCCCATTTGGATTACTGTAACGCACTCTACGTGGGGCTGTCTTTGGAAACTGTAGAATTAAAATGCAGGCTTTGACCTTTAAAGCCCTACACAACTTAGGTCCAGCCTATTTGAAAAATGTATCTCCCCACATATGAGTCTGCTGTAAGATCTGCAGGGGAAGGCCTTCTCTCTGCCCCACTACGATCCCGGGCACGTCTAGTAAGGACATGAGTGGGCTTTTTTGGTGGCTGCTCCCAAGTTACGGCACTCCCTCCCCCACAAGGCCCAGTTGATCCCCTCCCTGCTGTCTTTCTGCCATAAGATAAAGACATTTTTAATTAAGGAGGCATTTGGTGGCAGCAGATAGTTTTTAATGGGAAAGAGTTGTAGCATTTTTATTGTTTTCAATGTCTTTTTAATACTAGTTTCTGTTTTAAAACCAAATTTAAACTGTATTAAGTATTGTATTAAGAGGTTTGGGTTTTTTCCCCAAAAAATGTATTGCATTTTTAAGGTGTTGTATGCTACCTTGGGTCCATACTGGGAGAAAGGTGGGATATAAACTAAATTAATAATACAATAGAAATATTAACTCCTTCTGGAGGATCAGGTACACAGTTTGTGGATTGCTCTTAAGAGGATCCATTTTTGTCACATGGTAGCCTGGAGTGCCCAGTACCAGTTCTAACATGGTATCAACTAATGTTCCTGGACAGGAATAACCTTCCCTATAAGGTACATAGACAGGTAACCTCATTATTAGTAATCCACTATGCCCATTTGTGCCAGATTTGGCTCTTGCAGAATGCCACAACTAGGGTGCTCAGCGGAACATCAAGCAATTTGCATATCAAACCTGTGCTGAAAGGACTACTTTGGTAACTAGTAGCTACTTAAGGCCACATTCCATCTCCTCCAGAAATTTAACTGGCATCCCATACCCCAAAATATTGGGTTGTAGTTCTGTGAAGGCACTAAAGTTGTAAACCTTTAGCTGTGCTTGCATTTTGTGTCACCCACAGTTCTTCTGGCACATAGTGTGACTTTAACAGTGGCACACAACTGACAGGCTGTGATGTGGATAAGATACAGACCAAGCTCTTGGAGGAAGTGGAGAGTTCATGACAGAAAGAACCCAGGTGATATAACCACATGCCATACCTGAATCTAATATGGTAAAACACATCTACAGCCCATGTTGCAGCACTTTTCTTCATGGACATTTTAAGCATGCCGATATAAAAGTAAGAAAATTGCTTCTTTAAAATGTTGACTTGTGAGGTTGTTGAACATCTTCAGCATAATTCTTTGGGTCAATTTCATTAACGGCACTTTCATACATATAAGTTCACACCACCATAAAAGTGTTAATCTTTGAAAAGGTGCTACAAAACCTGCTTCATGGAAGGAATTCACAAAACAAGCCAAATGCAAAAATGGAAATTTACATGAGCTATAAATAATGGAGTAAATTGTCATAATATGCAATATATTGTTTGAATGACTCTTGTTAAAATCACACAGTCAGGAGATGGGTCTACAGAATCATGGTATCTTGTATATTTATTTAGTAACAACTGAAAGTTGTCTTCTCAGGTACAATTTCACACAAAAGTTAAAGTTCTGTATTAGTGGTACACACACACACAAGCGCTTTAGAAATTTCAAGTCTAACAAGAAATGGAAGTGTAATTTGAAAAAGTGCACTTAAAGCTGTTTGCCAGCAATTAAAATATAGCATTTTATGGTTTTACTCTTGAGTGATGTCCTAGTCACAGAAACCAAACTTTGCTATAGATACTATTACTATACTTCTTTCCAGAGAAGCACTCTAGAAAAATAACTGGGCTGCCATTGTTTTTGCATTTCCCTGTTACTCTTTTAGCAGCTTTTGGATATAGTTCTTTTTTTCCAATGGCATGTCAATGATTGTGACTGCAATGTTATATTTTAAATCACAAACTCCAAGAGATGTGATGTGTGCGTGTGTATGTTTTATATGTCTCTCTATATAAAAATACACCGTTATATAAAAAAAATCTTCAGATAAACTCTAGTTGCTATTCTCACAGTAGTAGCTGTATCCATTTATTCTCACAGTAGGTTATTTTGGCAGGCGGGGGAACAGTGAGGACTTCTAGTCAGGCCTCCCCCACAACTTAGGCACTGATCATGTCCATCTAAATTACTGGGTGCTTGCCACTGATGCAAGATCAAGCTTATATAGATAGATAGATCCTTCTTCATACAGACTAAATATAAAAGGGAATTAAGATCCCCAAACTAGTATTTGGATTTGTGACTGGTAATGATGGATTTACCAGACTCAACCACTGTACTCTCAGTGGATTGAAATTAATAAATTAGACTGACCATACCATTATCCTGAGGTGATTTTACCAGAAAAAAACACTGACAGCTGGTATTTACCGTGTTGAAAGTTTAACCACAGGATGTTACCTCCAGCCTCTGAAATTAAATATCAGGGTTCCTTGTCAGTACAGTAAAAAGCACCTTAGGAAGACTTATGTCAGAAGCAACAAGTGACTCTTGTTCTATTGACAGCCGATTTTGGAAGTTGTAGGGCTAATACACTTGCTAGATCCAACTCAGGTAGACTCAGGCAATGGGAACTTGGTAACTCACCATTTCTATAATGATTAAATGATTCTACTGTAGGTAGACATAAAACTGGATTCAGCCCTTGCACAGCTCTCTGCTATGTGCTACTAAAAAAAAAAATCTGGAGGAAAAAAAAGCCCTCATCTGGGCAATCATTGGTATGAAACAGTATCTTTCAATCTTCCTACTATTTTACAGAAGACCATGATAGATTTGACTTCATATGCATACAAGTACACACACAATATAAGCAACAATGTCTTTCCCAAAAGTACTTATAACTTTCTTGTATGAAGTCCAAGACTAAAGTGAAATTCAAATTATTAAATATACTTTCCACAGTTCTTGGCAAAAGCAAAGTAGGCAGAAATCAGTTTTGAAGGACCTGCCAGTATACTTCAAACAAAGGGATTTAAAAAAAATACCATTATTATTTACAGTAATCTATGAAAATAAAGTCTTATGCAAAAAGAATCTGTCTCCAGTCAATAATATAGAAAGCAAGAAGAGTATTACAAACCCTACTGGAAAGCAAAGAATGTTGGCAATAACATGAATGGCCTCCTCTGCTTACTTTGGCCTTAAAAATATGCTACAGAATATATGTGTTAGGCCCCAAACCTCCAGAGCTCCATACTTCTTTGCCCTCACATATTCATGCATACTACCTAGCTCCGCACACAATATAAGCAACTGAGCGATACAGATATCCTCCAAGAAACTTTCCACTGAAAAATGTGCCTCATCATCAGAGGTGATGACTTAAAAGGCCTTATTTTTAGCATAACTAATTTTCAAGAGAAACACCTGGGAATCAAGTGAGACTCAAGCAAATGTGCTATTTCTGCCCTCCTCACTATTTATTTATTGCAGAATAAAAATGCATCCCTTTTGATCAAATGCTTTTCATGTGTCCATAGAAATGTGCAGAATATCAGTAACTGGCTATCACATACAAATGTAGTGTCTTCAGGAAAATACTGAAAATAATTTAGGTTATTAAACACAAATTATGCAACGATCTGATTATTCTAAACATAACTTGTGTATTCTTCATGGACCACTTGAGGAGCTTCCAAACTGCTTTTTGAATAAAAGCTCTATGCATCTGTCATGCAAGGAAAAAGGATTTTCAGACCACTTGGAATATAATATCATTAAAGTATCAACTGGACACATTAAGTGTAAATTAAAGTAGCATTAATTTCAATGGGGTTTCAGGAGGACTACTGAAGGTAAGTGGATGGAAGCAGCTATGCCCATTTCTGCAACCTGAAAGCACAGAGACCTGATAGCTGTGATCATCTCTGTTGATGCTGGAATGTCAATTCACTATGGCCACTTCAATCACGACAATTTCCTTCCCAGAAAGTCTTTCACAAGAGACAAACATGTATGAATGCTGTCTTGTTTATTCTATGTTCACTCCTGGGAAAACAGCTTATCACCACCTGGGCAGGAAATTTTGTCATGGTTGAAGCAGTCCTTAGATAGGAAGCTATCTGGTTGCAATTTTAAGATTACAACGCTTTTTAGCAACTTCTCTACTGGGTTATAAGAGGCTTTGGCACAAGAATAAGAGAGCAGGCATTTTGAGGTACATGCAGAGCTAATTATTTTTTCTGAATTCCTTTACAGAAATATTTATTACAAAACAGATGCCCTAGTGGCTTAGAATTTGTGCTTGTCACGACCATGATTGCTTCCTTCCAGGCTAGACACACACACCTAGACAAAGCTTTACATCAAACCTTTAAAAGCGCCCCCCAAAAAAGATCTCACAAAAGCATGTGTTCTTCTAAAAATATAACTTTTCAGACAACTTTTAAGGGATCTTGATCTTTTGCTGCTTTCAAATTTATCCTGTTTGAATGCATTACAAACTACCAAAAGGTTTCTCTTCTGATATCTTGCTTTCATGGGGTGGCTGAGAAGAGAAACTGCCCTCTGGTTACTTTTCAAGGGGAATTTACTGATTCAGGTACCTTTTCTCCCCAACTCGTTACAGGTTCATATTCAAGTCATTTAAGCAATATTCAGATACATCCAGAGACCAATTTGTGTACCTTGTATATAAATGTACCAAAGTGCTTCTGTTCAGATTCATACACATAATAAATGACTGTGCAAGTCCCAGATCTGGAGATGTCAAGTAGGCATGAACTCAGTGAGGTGTTTGGATTCTGCAGACACAATGGTGTACTTCCATATCCCATGCCATCAAAATTTGGACTTTTGTCTCCTTCCCACCTATTACAGCTCTCCATGATGCCAAAAATCTGCTCCAGGGAGTTTCTTAGCCCTCTGAAGCAGGCTTTCAGGGTTTATGGCAGCTCCAAGAAGGAAGAGTGTTGATTTTAGCAGAAGCAGCAAGATCACCCAAAATACAGTTGGGCATACGCTGTTGTATACAATTAGTTCACACTTTATCATAAGCTATTTCTGATTTTGTTGTTGTTGTTATTAAGTCCAACACACAAACACACACACCCTTCCTCTCCGTGCAGCATTCTCTGGATCCTAGCCACACAGTATTGTATAATTTAGACAGAGTTGGCTATCACAATGATCTCTCATTTCAGAAGATTAAGCTGACCCAGACTTCAGTGAGTATGTGGAAGATATTCTACCAAAACTTCCCAAAACTCAGGCTGCTATCTGGAATGGTCACAGCTGATCCAGAATGGGCCACAAACAGACAAGTATATTAAAATACTTTTTGCCAGGCTGAAAATTCAGAGACATATTATATACTCACCTAACTTCTGTACTTTTTAAAACAGTGTCTCAAGAGCACCAAATGGCTCGGAGGTAAGTTATTAACAGGACATGGTGGTCCCAGTTGTAAGGCATTGGTGGTTTCTATGCAGTTTACTGGTAGCACACTCAAATCAGCATTACCTTTTTTTTAAAGCCTCTGGTTTTATACCTCTTTGCTGAAACTGCCTGAATTCAAGTTAAAAGTTTTTTAGAGCTCAGGATATTTTTCATGAACTCTTAGAAATATAACATTGCGAGAGAATGCTTTCAAAAATATTAAGTGAGAACATTTTGGAGAGGGATTATAAAACACTTTTAGGGTATTATCTGTAATACAAAAGCCCAGTTAAATGAACTAGACAGTGGGTAAAAATCACACTTAAAATCTTTACAGGTCTGAACTTGTTATAAGTTTTCTGGCTTCTGTTTGCCCTGTCTTCTCAGATATTACATGAGAATAAATGATGCTCTCTTCTAAAATGGACTGTGTAAATCCAGTCATGTACTGTACTTCCTGTCAACATTCCCAATTTACTCTACCAAGTTCTTGGACTCATAAGAATTAAATTGTCCCTGTTTCAGGTTAATGGCACTTACTGAAAAAAGCAGAGTTCTGGCATACATATACAGAAAAATCTGGGTTTCTTCATACATGTTTCGGAATCAATCTCTAGCCAGCAAACTCTTGCTCCAGAATGTTTAAGAGGGAATAAAACTTCAGAACAAGCAAAGTAAAGCAGTTCCAAATTAACCTGGCTTCTTTTTTAGGCATTTTCTCAAGTCGGTATTGATGGATCCTCTCCAATCAGATCACTTAACAGTACACAAATTAGATCTTCCCATCTATTTGTTAAAGTGTAACTGCACCACAGGAAGGATGTAATAGTTGCAGATGAATAGGCAATAGCCACAAAAACTAGCTTCTAATCTCTTTTGAAAAATCTGTTCTTATTGAAAATTTTCACCCTTCACCACAGCAATATTGTATGCTTAACACGATAGATTTTAAAGTCCGAGACACTAGTCATTACTGAAAATGAATTATGTTGTACTTTTAAAAATATAGTTTCCTCTCAGTTCAACCAGATGGTTATTGTGGTGGTGGTTTGTATAATCCAAATTAAGTAATACAGAGATACCTCTTCAAGAATCTACTGTTTAGAAGGAAATGGAGCAGCTCCAAACGGATCTAACTCTACTGCTTGTTGCTGGCCTTGTTGTGATGCCATACTGGGCACAAGTTCTGTAAAAGGAACTGCCCCAAAATCATCTGTTAGTTTTAGACCATCACCAGACTGAATACTGCCAAGCAGCGAACTCTGTCTAGGTCTACCAGGAACTACCGTGTTGTGATCCCCACGGTTATCACCCAATCCTTGATGCTGAGGGTGACGCACCAATTCTGTGGGGTGGAAAGGCTTGGCTCCAAAAGGATCCAGAAGAGAATCATCTGTTTGCAAAGAGCTGACTCTGTCTTTATTATCTGCCAGAGTGATACTTATGTTTTCCTTGGAATCAGATATAGTCAAAAACTCATTGCTGCTCTGGGAATCCCGACGACCAGCTTTTTTGTGCCTTCGAACTCTTTCAGGTGTACGATAACTAGGCTTCAAAGTCTTCTTAGTGCTAGTTGGAGTGCCATGATGGCGCTTTCCATTGGTCTTTGATCCCTCCTGTTTCATGCGTCTCTGGCGAGAAGAGAGTTTTTGCAGATTCCGTTGCTGCTGCTTCACTTTCTGCTGCTGACTGCCTGCTATCTCCTCAAATGGGATAAGCCCAAAGAGATCCTCTTTGCTCTCATTGTTCTTTGGAATGGAGAGAGGGTGGAATGGGATACATCCAAAAACATCCACGGTTTTGGGAGGTACAAGAGAAGGTTGGTTTCCAGAACTTGTAATCAAATCATCTTGCTGAGATATTTTCCTGCTGAATGGGGCTTTGGTGAAGACATCAAACTCATCTTGATCTTGTTCTAAGCCTGAAAAAGCAGCTTGAGAGAAATCTTTGCCCTCTTTTTGTTTAGGCTCTTGAGTCTGAAGAGGAAAAAATGGAACTGCTCCAAAGACATCAAACTCTTGTTTGGGGCTCACCTTGGTCACTGTACCTGGTAGCTCAGACAACACAGAACACTGTAAAATAGACTCCTTGGTCTCAACATTTCCACCTCCTTCTCTGTACCTACTGCCAGGCACCTCCTCTACAGGCCTAACATGACCAGAATCTGAATCAGAACTTTGCTTGTCATCATCTTCTGCATCTTCCTCAGAATCCATGAGTAGAGGGTGCTGGCCAAAATTCTCTGGTTCAGTGTCATTGTCATCAATGAAATCTCCATGCTCACCCTGCAAAACTTCTTCATCCTCTTGTTCTTCCTCTTCTTCACTGCTCTTAGGAGAAGGAGGGTCTGATTCAAAGTCACTTTCTGATTCATCACCTCCTTTTTTTGTATGTCGCTCTGTCAGCTTCTTTCCAGGTTCACAGTCTTCAGCAACTTGGTCTGACCTCTCATTTTTGGTTGGGCTCCTTGTCTTGTTTTCTGGATTGCAGGCAGAGTTATTAATTTCATTTCTTGGAGAACCTACAAGGATGAAGAATACAATAACTTCAGTTACATCCTACCATTTCATTAAACACATTAAAATTTATCTTTGTTATGCACTGGGTTGGACTATATCTTCTTGAATGACGCTGTGGCTAGACTCAAGAAGAAATTGAAGGCAAATCAGATTAGAGTCCTCCCATGCAATGATTTCTACAACTGTCTGTATTGTGGGATCTACAAATGATGGCGGCTACAATTTCAAAAATCCTAGAATATTTGGCTTGTAAAAAAATGCGTATAAATAAAATACCTGACTAAATCAGACTAAAAGTCCATTGTCTACAACGGGCAGCCAAATTCTTCTGGAAAGCTTACAATCAGGCAGGAAAACAAAACCATCCTGCATTTTTCCAAATGTAGTAAAAGTGACAGAATATGCATGTTTCCTCCTTAAATATTTTAAATATCTTCCTGACAATCCTCCAGAAATCTGTGACTAAAATCTTGTTGATTAGTTCCAACTAATCAAACCCAGAGTTTGGAAATGTTACTTTTTAAAAACCATTTATGGAACTCTTTTAAAGCTCCCAGAAAGTAATTTGTTGTTGCTATTGTTGTCTCTACACTAATGCACCGAGCATGGGAAACAAGCAGGATGAACTTGAACTCCTAGTACAACAAAATAAATACGATTTGATAGGTATCACTGAGACCTTGTGGGATGAGTCTCACGATTGGAATATAGGAATAGAGGGGTATAGCCTATTCTGTAAAAATAGACCAAACAAGAAAGGACGAGGAGTAGCCTTGTATGTCAAGGATATTTTCAACTGTGCAGAGATCCGGGACTTAAACCCAGAAAGCCAGGTCGAGAGCATTTGGGTAAGAATTAAGGCAGCAAGAAACAATAGGGATATTCTGGTGGGGGTTTACTACAGACCTCCAACCCAGGCTGAGGACTTTGATGATGCCTTCCTCAACCAAATGACTGCACATTCAAAACGGAGAGATACAGTAATAATAGGAGATTTCAATTACCCAGATATATGCTGACAGTCAAACTCTGCCAAAACAGCAAGGTCCAGCAAGTTTCTTGCTTGTCTTGAAGACAACTTCATGGTCCAGAAGGTGGAAGAGGCCACAAGGGGATCAAATATTCTAGATCTGATCCTAATCAATAGGGAAGACCTTGTCAATGAGGTAGAAGTGGTGGGATCTTTAAGGGGGAGTGACCATACCCTATTGAAATTTGGCATTCAGTGGGAAGGAGAAGATAAGTGTAGCCTGACACACACCTTAGATTTTAAAAAAGCGGACTTCTGTAAACTTGGGGAGCTGCTGGCTGGAATTCCATGGTCAAGAATAGTGAAAGGGAAAGGAGTTCAGGAGGCATGGGAGTTCCTTAAAAAGGAGATACTGAAGGCACAGTCTAAAACTGTGCCAATAACGAAGAAAAATGGAAGGCATCTGAAGAAACCAGAATGGTTGACTAAAGAACTCTCAGCTGAGCTAAGTGTTAAGAGAAACATGTATAGGAAATGGAAGAAGGGGGAAACCACCAAAGAAGAATTTAAGCAAGTAGCTAGGAGATGTAGGGAGGAGGTCAGAAAGGCTAAAGCACAGAACGAACTTAGGCTAGCCAGAGACATTAAAAACAATAAAAAGGGTTTTTTTAAATATGTCCGCAGCAAAAGGAAAAAGAAGGAGACAGTAGGGTCACTGCGCAGAGAAGATGGCGAGTTACTCACAGGGGGAAGAGAAAAGGCAGAACTACTTAACACCTTCTTTGCCTCCGTTTTTTCCCAGAAGGATACAAGCGCTCAACCTGGCAATTGGGGAGCAAGTGAGGAAGCAGGGGAAATGAGGCACATAATAAGTAGAGAGGTGGTACAGGAATACCTGGCCGCATTGGATGAATTCAAGTCTCCAGGGCCAGATGAATTGCATCCTAGGATATTAAAAGAGCTGGCAGAGGTAATTTCAGAACCGCTTGCTATAATCTTTGAGAAATCTTGGAGGACAGGAGAAGTTCCAGCAGACTGGAAGAGAGCAAATGTTATCTCCATCTTCAAGAAGGGGAAAAAAGAGGACGCAAATAATTATCGCCCAGTCAGTCTGACATCAGTACCCGGAAAGATCCTGGAGCAGATCATTAAGGAGTCAGTTTCTAATCACTTAGAAAGCAACGCGATAATCACGAGAAGTCAACATGGATTTCTCAAAAATAAGTCATGCCAGACTAATCTTATCTCTTTTTATGATACAGTTACTAGCTTGATAGATGAAGGCAATGCTGTGTATGTAGCATATCTCGATTTCAGTAAGGCCTTTGACAAAGTTCCCCATGACATTCTTGCAAAGAAGCTGGTAAAATGTGGGCTGGACAGGGCTACCGTTAGTTGGATTTGTAATTGGTTGACCGACCGAACCCAAAGGGTGATCACGAATGGCTGCTTTTCATCCTGGAGTGAAGTGACTAGCGGGGTGCCACAGGGTTCTGTCCTGGGCCCAGTGCTGTTCAATATTTTTAACAAGAGCTTGGATGAAGGAATAGAGGGCATGCTCATCAAATTTGCAGATGACACCAAATTGGGAGGTGTTGCTAATACGCCAGAGGACAGGATCAAAATTCAAAATGACCTGGATAGACTGGAGAGCTGGGCCAAGGCGAACAAAATGAAATTCAACAGAGAGAAGTGTAAGGTCCTACACTTAGGTAGAAAAAATGGAATACAGAAAAATAGGATGGGGGACACATGGCTGGATAGCAGTACGTGTGAAAGGGATCTAGGAGTCTTCATAGACCACAAGCTGAACATGAGTCAGTAGTGTGATGCGGCAGCCAAGAAAGCCAATGCAATTCTTAGCTGCATCAGTAGGAGTATGGTGTCTAGATCGAGGGAGGTACTGGTACCACTCTACTCTGCTTTGGTTAGACCTCATCTTGAATACCAATTCTGGGCACCCCAATTCAAGAAGGACACAGTCAAGCTGGAGCAAGTCCAGAGGAGGGCGACCAAAATGGTGAGAGGCCTGGAAGCCATGAAGCCCTATGAGGATAGACTTAGAGAGCTGGGTATGTTTAGTCTGCAGAAGAGAAGGTTAAGAGGGGACATGATAGCCATGTTTAAATATTTGAAGGGATGCCATGTAGAGGAAGGAGAGGGCTTGTTTTCTGCTGCTCCAGAGACCAGGACAAGGAGCAATGGATTCAAGCTGCAGGAAAGGAGATTCCACCTGAACCTCAGGAAGAACTTCCTGACAGTCAGGGCTGTCCGGCAGTGGAATGTGCTGCCTCGGAGTGTAGTGGAGGCTCCTTCCTTGGAGGTTTTTAAGGAGAGGCTTGATGGCCATCTGTTGGGATTGCTTTGAGGGTGTTCCTGCATGGCAGGGGGTTGGACTGGATGGCCCGTGTGGTCTCTTCCTCTACATTTCTATGATTCTATGATTCAAAAAACTTCAGCACTGGGTTATGGCACTAGTCATTTTTTAAAAAATAACACATACATCAGCAACGTAAGAGACGGATACAAAAGCTGAAAAACCCTACTCAAAATGCCTGTAAAATGCTCTTAAAATCTATGAACGTAACTTGGGTATTACTTATTACACCCCCTGAGAGGAGTACTGATATCTGAATGCATTGTATTAACGGTACTCAAAGCAGTGGTCCTTGGATAGATGCCAGTCCCTGACAAGTTTCCAGGAAAAAAAAGTAAAGGGAGCCAATGAGCACAAAAACTGTGCCAGTTCCTGACACAATGGAAAAAAAATAGTTGCCAGTCCCCTACATCAGATAGCCTGAGCAGTAATGTGTTATTATCAGCTTTGTACTGTAAATTTGAAATGTAAATTTTAACACACACACATGCCACATGCAAAAAAAAGTGTGGAGTATCTGGTAACTGCATTTGTCAGTTAAGTCACTGAAGTATCTGCAGTCTGCAATTTCCAAGCTCTGGAAAAGAAAAACTGGTATAATCTCGGGCTGCATCAATAAAAATACAATTTCCTGGTCACAGGAAGTGAACAGTTCTTCTCTACTCTGCATTATACCATATAAAGTGCAGCGTATTTTTGTGTGACACATTTCACAACTGGTATTGATATATCTGAGCAGATCTAGAATCAGAAAGGTGGAAGGGAAGTCTTAAGAGGAAGATTAAGAGAAGAAAGATTTAAGAAAAGACATGATAGCAATCTTCAAATATCTGAAAGGCAGTAACAAAGAAGACAGATCTGTAGTTCCAGAAAACAGGAATAGAACAATTAAATGTTACAAAAAAATTAGAGGAAACTTACAAGTGATACCTCTTGGACAATGCTTCAGGAGATACCTTTTGGACAATGCCTCAGGAGATGGTGGAGTCTCCTGTACAGCTGCCTCTCTCAAGAATGCTTTTACTGCATCCTGCACCGCAGAGCCTCCTTTGAGCAGGAGGTTGGACTAGGGTTTCTCTCCAAAATCCCTTCCAATCTGATTGTCTTTGGGGGAGGCCCGTAACAAATTTAGCTGCTATATTTGGATGTGAAAATATCATTTGTTCTGTTGAACCATATCTAGCCATGAGTCAGCATTCACCAGCTTGTGTCTCACTTCGCACAAACCTTCATCACAGCAAACAAGCAATCCCCATGTTTACATCACTCCCTTTTGTTAATACCTAAAGTATGTCTCCTGATTTTAACTTGACACCAATTAATTTGAAATCTCCTGAACAGCTTCAAGTCACTGTTTACTCCTCCATTTGTGTAAACGTGTAAGTCCTAATCTAGGGCCATTTCCAAACTAGACTATTATATTGCTATTATTCCACTTTCAACATCCTACGGAATCCTGAGGTTTGCAATTTAGGGAGGGGCTATAACAGTCTATAACTATAACAGTTTAGTGTGGAAATGGTGTGAGTTTTTAACCAGTATGAATGCATAAAAGGACCTATCAAAGCTTCTTGAAAGTCCAAGTCCACGATCCAGCCTGGCAAACCAAACACAGAGATGTTTAACTCCTTAGTGATTTTGTGGCAATCGTAAGCTACTGGAAAAAGACCATTTCATTTGGCGCTGGCTGCTCTTTCTGCCCCAGCGAATAAGAAATGGCATCTAGGTTAACTTTTTTCCTCCAGCCTCCCAAGTATCTTTCTTTCTTGTCACCTTTTTACCACCATGTGCCTGACAGTAAAAATGATAGTGCGATAATCTATAAAAAAAATTAAAAATACTATTAAAATGTTTATAAATTGTTGAAGTGGAGGACTGCATTACACATTTTTGCTCTGCTGCCCCCAAATTACTTCAAAACATCTGTACCCACATTTTAAGATAAACAGCTGGAATGAATAGAAACATGAGGTGATTCCAGTTTCAGTCTGCTTCAGGTTCACTGGTAGCGTCAGGTTCTTCTCAGTTTAGTGTATTTGGTTTTACAGTCAAATTAAAATGTGGATTTGCTCTCTTGATGTGATGTAGATTTCCCAAAGGAATAACCATAATGCATAACTTTGGGAAGCTATGTCATCTAAATCCTGTCATTTCCAACATTTGCTAGGATGGTGTAATTATTTACATGGATGTGATTATTTTGTAAGATTAAAAGCTTAATCCATCTGCATGAGTAACACAACATTTTTGTTCAAACGTCAGTTTTGAAAGAACAAGTGAGAGTACTCTTTTGTCTATCTGCATATGTTGAAATTGCAAACACATATTTCTATTTTAATGTATTTAAGAAACCACTGATGATATATGGCAAAGCAGTTCTTCCTCATTACATGCAATCCATCTGGATGTTGTTCTTGCTTAAGAGGATTTCAGCTAAGAAGTCATTTAGCAACCTGCAGGTATTTCTGTTTTCCACACACCTTAGGAGTCATTTATTTGCTTTTGGGATCTTTGTAAAACTCCACAGGGACAGCAGTTACTTCTAACTTAATTTCATATGAGCGCCACACTAACCTCTTCCAAAGTGTAGCAGCTCAATATTACTATTGATAGAATGCTATTTTAAAAATGTATTCCCCCACAGGAGGCATTAAAGCTTTCTAAACCCAATTCAGCTTCTCCACCAAATAAATCCATATTTCATTTTAAATGGTTACACTGGAAAAATGCCCAAGAGAGAGAAATCTCAAGTTCACTTGTAAATTAATACCATAATAATGTTGTAAAAAGGCGCTTTAAGATCAACATGGAAAAAGATTTGATTGAAGCAATCTCTAAAGCGCTGCAATGAACATTTCAAATCCGAATTTATGAAGAGCTGAAGAACTTTGTGGTATAACATCTGCTTGCAATGTACTGTGCAGATTACATCACTTCTAATCATGTTTGCCTCTCATATAAGGCTATTGTTCTGCCCTGAAATCCAATGCAGGTAGAACATCTTTAATCATAAGATCTCAATCTTCAAGAAAAAATTCTGTTCTGCTGTTCTTTTGTAGACATCCGATTATAAGAGGATGAATGGCTTGCAACAACTGAAGTAATTACATGCCTTCTGCTAGTTCATCATTTCAGGGGCTGGAAGAAAACAGAAGCATAGCCATTTTAAAGCTCCTTCTGAATTGGTAACATACTGCCATCATCATTTCCCAGCAATTTGCCACATGTCAGCTCCATGGATTGCTGAGAAACATCAACTAAATCTGCACTAGTCTTTGGCAACAGGCAGAGCAGCAGATGTCACACTGTGATGGATTTGGAGGCTGTTTACTGACGTTATTTTGAAACGGACAAAACCTGGGAAGTCTCTTTTTTTATTCCATACCCCTTTACCTTAAACTTGTGACGTTCACACAATGGCAACCTCCTGAGTTCTAAGCTTCCATACCCTGATAATGAACACACCCATCATCAGCTAGGAATACTAAGAGAAAGTCATTTCTCTTTCCAGCAGTAATAGAAAGTGAAATGAAAAACACTATAGAGATGGGAAATATATGAAATGGAAAAACTTTTTCTATTTAATGTAATAGTATTCTTCACACAGAAATAGACATTTAAATTTCCTTTCCATGTGGTTCATTTATGCAAGGTATTCAAATAAAAACCTGTTCAGAAATCCTTCCTCTGAGTTCTTGTTAAATTGCAAACTACCTTGCCTCTGCCTAAGGTGCCACTTTACCCATTACTTTTTTTTTGTTTTGTAGCAGCACTGTAGTAAATCTTAGATCAAAATCCGTAATGTTAGGTATAGACATCCACTTGCAGAAAACTATCTTTTTTTATTATTATTATTATTTATTTATATCCCGCCTCTCCATATGGATCGAGGCAGCGAACAACTTACAAATAGCATGTATTTCTATACATATTTCTATACATGCCCCCAATGATTCAATGACATTTCTATACATGCCCCCAATATAGATTCAATGACATGAATAAAAAAGTTGTCGGGGGCTTTTTACGCTCTGCCCCTTAAGATCACCATGTATACCACTTGGAAGCCTACTGTGAAGAATCTGCACAGCACTTTGCAGAAAAATCACTTGAATCTACTCTGACTTAGATGCCATAGCTCATACATAGAATCATAGAGTTGGAAGAGACCACAGGGGCCATCTAGTCCAACCCCTTGCCATGCAGGAACACACATCAAAGTGTTCCCAACAGATGGCCATCCAGACTCTGCTTAAGAACCTCCAAAGAAGGAGAGACTACCACACTCCAAGGTAGCATATTCCACTTCCGGACAGCTCTGACCGTCAGGAAGTTCTTCCTGAGGCTCAGGTGGAATCTCCTTTCCTGCAGCTTGAATCCATTGCTCCCTGTCCTAGTCTCTGGATCAGCAGAAAACAAGTCCGCTCCCTCCTCAATATGACATCCCTTCAAATATTTAAACATGGGTATCGTGGCCCCTCTTAACCTTCTCTTCTGCAGACTAAACATACCCAGCTCCCTAAACCATTCCTCACAGGGCATGGCTTCCAGACCCTTCACCATTTTGGTTGTCCTCCTCTGGACACGTTCCAGTTTGTCGATGTCCTTCTTGAACTGAGGTGCCCAGAACTGGACACAGTATTCCAAATGAGGCATAACCAATGCAGAATAGAGTGGTACCATTACCTTCCTCGATCTAGACACCATACTCCTATTGATGCAACCAAGAATCGCATTGGCTTTCTTGGCTGCCGCATCACACTGCTGACTCATGTTCAGCTTGTTATCTACCAAGACTCCTAGATCCCTTTCACATGTACTGCTAACCAGCCACGTGTCCCCCATCCTGTATTTGTGCATTTCATTTTTTTCTGCCTAAGCGTAGGACCTTACATTTCTCTCTGTCCAGTAGATATAATCTTGGTTCTTGTTTGTTCTATATTATTGGGTATGTCTCAATTAGCGCAACTTGGGGATGTGAACAGGATCCTTGGAGATGAGAAAGCACCAAATGTGTACTGGATCCATGCCATTCCTGCTTCTTAAAAGCAACTAGAAGGGAACTGACAAGAGTAGGTAACTGGAATAGTGCAAGCCTCACTGCAGCAAGGCATGTTTCCATCCTGCCTAAGAAGAGGCTATGGTGAGGACATTATTGAAAAAATGCTTCCTAATCCTTACCATACTGGAGAATTATTAGCCAGTTCCAATATCCCTTTCTTGGGCAAAGTTCTAGAATGTGGTAGCCTCGCACTTCCTGGGGTTCCTGGATGAAACTGACTCATTTCAACCTGGCTTTAGGCATGCCTCTGGGATGAAGACAGCTTTTATCACCTTACTAGATGACCTATGCTGGGAATTGGACCGAAAGTGTTTCCCTGTTGGTTCTGTTCTGACTTTTCAGCAGCCTGCAATCCTATCAACCATGGCATTCTTCTGAGCCACCTCACTGGCATGGGACTTGGGGACACTGTTTTATAGATGTTCCAGTTCTTCTTGGGGGGTGGGCTGACTCAGAAGGGAGTGCCAGGGGATGCCTGTTTAATACCCTGGCCATTGGCCTGTGGGGTACTTCAGGGTTGAGCTCTGTCTCCCATGCTGTTTACAAGAGACCACCAAAATAGGTCATACAGAGTTTTGGGGTTCAGTGTTCTCAGTATGTTGATGATACTCAACTCTACTTCTCTTTCCCCCCAAACTCGAAGGAAGCTGTTTCAGCACTTCACCAGTGCCTGGTCAGTAACGGACTGGATTACAGTGAACAAAATGAAACTTAATCCAGACAGGACAGAGGAGCTTCCTGTCAGTCATAGCACAGATCAGGGAACAGGGATTCAGCCTGTACTGGATGGGGGGCTAAGCTCCTCCTGAACTCTCAGGTTTGCAGCCTGGGTATACTCCTGATGTAAACCAGGATGCCCAAATTTCAGCAGTGGCCAGGAGTGTTTTATTACAGTTAAACGCAAATGTGTTAGCTGTGTCAGCTCCTGGAGATATCAAATTTGGCTATGATGACACAAGTCTTGATTATATTCTTTTTTGATTACTGTCCTTTGGAAACTGTTTGAAACTTCCAGCAGGTCCAAAACACTGTGACTAGGCTGCTGACTGGGGACGATCACAGGGAAACCATAACCCTGCTGTTGTGAAGCAGCTTCAATAGCTATCAGTCCATTGCCAGGCACAATTCAGAGAGCTGGTTATGAGCTTTACCGTCCTAAAAGGCTTGGGTCCAGACTATCTAAAAGACTTTCTCCCAATACAACCCAGCCTGTATTTTAAGATCTTCACAGGATGCCTTTTTCTTAGTCCACCACCACTGCAGGCACATCTGGTGAAGACAAAGGACAGAACTTTCTCAATGTGTGCACCTAGGCTGTGGAACTCCTTTCCATAGGATGTCTGAGTGCCTCCCACCTCTGTTCTCATTCTGCTGGCAGGCAAAGGCCTTTTTATCTAGGTTGGCCTTTGGTGCTTTAATTATGAGTTAGAAGAGTGTTCTGAATGTGGCGCACTGTGTTTTTATCTTTTATTTATGTTTTAAACTTTTTAAAAACTTTTAACTATGTGCTTTTTAAATAGAATTGTTTGTTTTATTGTTTTTTGACTTTTGTAAAATAAACATTCTAGCTGGATTTTGGTTTACATTTTTGTAAACTGTTTTAACTCCCACATTTGGAGAAGAGCAGATTATAAAATATTATGGTGCAGCTCTACTTTTTTTTAATAGCATTTCATATTAGCATAATATTCAGAACAGAGTTAGAAATTCATGGATGCGGGCCATTTACTATTACATCCAGTTCAAATGTTACATGTAATGGCTAGAAACATATCAGTTAGTCCCAGCTAAAGTAGATTCACTGAATCAGTGGTTAAATGCTAAGTCAACACACAGGTATATCTAGCAGAAACAATGCGACTACTCTATACAGAACTAACAACAAGAATCAGGCCATTGCTTTAACTTCAGGAAAACCCAGAAGAGTTTTCTGTTCAGTACCCTTTGGCAGAATATGTACAAATACTGGGAAGTCACTCATTAAGAGGATAGGCAAAGACAGAAGGATAAGGGGAAAGTTACTCCATGGCATTCAACCAGGGTTCCCCTCCACCACCAACCAGCTCTGTTAAGCTTCTTTTTCAGATAGCAGCAAACATTCCAGAAGACTCCAGCAGCAAAATAAATGTAAAGCACGGACATTGTACCAACTCTGCTGAAAGATCAGCCCAATTTTGCTCCTCTCCCAAATTACTTCCATTCCAGCTATTCATTGTAACTCTTTAGAACAGATGCCTGAGTTTGCTTGTTTTCCTTCCCTTTTGTCATCCCTTTTTCATTTTGTGCTATCTCTTTTACCTTGTAAGCCTACTGCTGTCTTGTTTTTATTGATCACAGGTTACTGATCATTGGTAAGAAATATTGCGAACATTTTCAGATGAAAAGCAAGAAAATGCATTAAATAAAGAATCAAACATGTGGAAACAGTTGCACAGTGTACATCATACTACTGAGGTTCATTTCTTCAGATGTCCTCCTTAGAGAATTTAAATCGGAAAGCACATATCATTCAAAAGGAACAAGCAGATTATGTACATTTTCATAATTAAAAAAAGAAAAAGGAAGGAAGGAAGGAAGGAAGGGTTTCAGAGATCATGAAAAGAGTACTGTTTCACAAGAGCTATTTTACAAAAAAAAGAAACTGCAATTGCTGCACTGTTTGGTCCCTGGAAGTGATCTGAAAGGTTGCTGCGATGACACATGTCCTACCTCCAGAGAGGTGATCACAGCAAGGAGGAACACTAGAATGGACCAACATATTGGCCAGTAAATGAGCAACTACAGAGTTTGCTTTCAAATGTCAGTTGTCCTTGGAGTCCAGAAGTGAGCCCACCACTCTTTGGGGACAGAAAAAAGAACTAAATCTGTTGCAGCATCTCTGTCCACGGAAGTCCACCTGCAGATGACAATCAGCCCTGCTCTAAACAAATATAAATATCAACTCAAAACACACTTTGTTTTGACACTGAATTAACAATATCTCTCTGTTATTTTTCTTAAATTTAGCCTTTCCTGAGGGAAGGGTCTGACACTTCTTTATTTATTTTAATAATGTGCCACTTTTAAATCTTTTATTTTGTCTTTAAAAAAGAATATATAAACCTTTTCCCACAGAAGACACCTCCCCCAGCACATATTTGTCCGCTCCATTCCCACAAGATTAAGCTACATAGGAATATTAAGATTTCGCAAAAACTCTTCAGAGAGCTAAACAGAGGTTTACATAGATCACCAAAGATGTGAAAAATATTAGGTACTAAAATCAAAATTGTCCAAGCAGTCAAAATTAATAAGCTGTATTATTACATGCATGTCACAAACCAGTGACAAAGAAGATGATAAAATAAGGTCAAATTACAGTGTAAATTAACAGCACAGCAGAATAAAATCAACTACTGAAAAGGAATAGCTTAAAACATTGAGACTTCAGTATGATCAGGACTGTGTGGCAGTCTTTTCACAGTTTATAAGAGAATATGAAAGAAAGTACCAATATAGTAGCGAGCTTAGAAATCCAGTAAAAAAACCAATATGAAATAGGAACAGGAAGGTTACTATAGAAGTCTAGAGGAGAAAATGGCATGGGAAATAATGACGTTCAGCCAGTTAACAGATAGTGCTATCTAATGTAATATGCAATATGATCCTGGCAATGAACAATGAAAAGAAAGATTCATGCTAAATAGAATGATTGGTATAGCTAAAGATTTTCTGAAAAATGAATCCATGAACAAAAATGTGAACATATGGATTATTTCAAATACACTGAACCTTTGCAATTAAGGTTCATTCGCTGAAACCACTACAGTGGCCCCTCCACTTTCGCTAGCGTTTGGGGTACAGAACCCTCGCAAAAAAAGAAAAACCACGAAGACTTCCCCCCGCTCCCTCTTTCCTTCCCATTGCCTTCGGGGCTCCCCCTTTCCCATTCCCATGCAAAACAGAAAGAAATTGAGAGTAGGGGTGGGAGAAGCTCATGAAAGCCTTTCTTTCCCCCTTCAGAGTTCCCCTTCCCATGCAAAATGGAAGGGGTTCATGTGAACCTTCCTTTCCCTCTCCAGAGCCCCCTTGCCACTCCTATACATTTTGCCCCAGTGCTGAGAACTCACATGAGCCTTTCCCCCTGCCCCGTTCCCCTTTGTTTTGCCTAAGCATGAGTTCTCTGTGGCAGGGCAAAATGCATGGGAACAGGGTCAGGAGAATGGGGGCGGAAGCTCATGTCCTCATGAATAATCAAATTCACAAAGGTCAAATCTGTGAATGTGAAGGAAGGACTGCATTTCAAGAGTCTGATCAAACAAGAAATAAGGGTAAGATTCTAGCAAGTTTCAACCCTTAAAAGTATTAACTTGTAGGATCTTTCCCATTCCCTCTAAGAAATACTTCAACTACATTTATAAGTTAAGTAAGGAAAGAAACCAGCACAATTTATTCCCAGTTTGTGTAACTAGCAAAATTTGTTCTCAGTTTGTCCAACTGACCCTGCTCAGTATAGGGTCTGTAGAGGAAGCATCAAAATATATACATTTTAAATACCAATTTAACACAATTAACTTTCCAGTAAACTTACCAGAGGAGGAAAGCCTTTTAAAATGCACTGATCAGATATTAAATGTTAGTTATCAGGCATAAAGAAGTAAGATTTTAGGTTGGGTTAGATATGCAGTGGGAATTATAATACTGAAGAAAGGAACCAATATGGTTCTCAGCAATATCTGACTTCAGGAAAGAACTTACGTATTTAACCAGACCCACTTTTCTTTCAAGATATATTTACATGTAAATAATTGATGTTACACAATGTAACTTGCCTGGATGAGAAATGAAAGGTACAGAACCAAAGGGATCTTCTGGAGGATGGTTCTGTGGAGCAGAATGTGTCTCCACATTCTTATCTGAGGATGTTCTCCTCTCCACGAGCCTGTCTGCAAAAAATAAAAATGAAACAAAACAAAAAAAGTAAAATAAAAATGGCACTTTTTCAAGCCAATTAAAATGTATTTAAAAGTCTCTTCTAATATCTGCTCTTTAAAAGTTCAGAGTTATACCAGAACCCTACCTACAAGTCTCAGTAAATTAAATGGAGGTTGCAGACATAGATAAACAAGGCTTTTTTAGCATAAACTTCCCCTAATCCAGCAACTCAATTAGGCCAGACACCAAGAACCAAAACCAATTCCAGAAACTGCTCAGGTTTCAGTAAGCCAGGGGGCTGGATACATATAAAGTACCCACAAAGACAATACCTTTACAATGAAGATGTAAAGCTCAAGGATATCCAAATAATCAGTTTGCTTTCCAAGCTTCCACAATTAGTTTTAACTGAGCAAAGTAATGTGATTCAGTCAACAATCCCAATAACTATGTAGCATCTCCAAGGAAAAGCTTGCAGACATTCAAAGCCTGCTCAGAGTTCTATAAAGTTTTCAGACTAACTAAACATCTTTTCGTGAACCAACTGGCTTTTCCAACTTTGCTACAACTCTTCTCTTGGCTCTAGTATTGCACAAGAGCCTGCTGTTCAAATTCAAATACAAAGCAAATCCAAGAATCTGTGCATGCTCAGAGAAGCTTTGAGAATCCAGGACCAGTTTTTTTCACACTTTCCTTTCAGGAAACTAAGTAATAATGAGTAGCTTTTTAAAGCGTTTTAGCAGGGACACAATCAAGGGCTCTTCTATCCTGATCAAGATCATACGATCTTCCAGGAGCAGAAGGGTTTTTCCACAACAGCAATTTCCCTCTCCTCCCCACTGCAACTCCCAGCAGTCCCTCTTGAGATTCCCAAGCTTCCACATGCACATGGCACCATGCAACAGTTCCTACCAGCCCATAGGAATAGTTCTTTAGAGTGCACTAGATAGGAGACTGCCTTCCAGTTGAACAGGTCCAGATCAACCACTGGGTTAAATCTAAAGTGTTCATTATGTCAAAGAGTTCCTTTTATTCATGAAAGACACTGAAATCCAGCAGCACCTTCTGTTGTGGGGCAGGAATAACCATTTTCACCAATTCCTCTCACTCTCCAGTACACATACCACTTCTCATACTGTTACAGAGTCCCCCAATCCTCCAGAGCAAAATTTTAAGGGCAAAAAGTAAAGGAAGAACCCACAAAAATCACCTCCCTTGCACTTCCTGCAGCAGAATTGTTATCCCATGTTATCTGAAAAATGTCAGGATCCAAATTTACACTAAGTGTATGTTTTCTTTTTGTAGTTGCCACAACTGATCACAGAAAGCTAGTTTGCATAAGAATCTACAGGAATCATTTGGTACTTGAAATACAAATGCTGAATGTGCAACGGAAACTGCATCCAGGGATAAATGAAGACAGCAGAATAGAACTATTTTAATCAGCATATACACTGTAAGTGACAATGCAATTTAATTTTAAGTTTTAACCTTTTTTTAAACATAGTGCAAGAAAAATGTTCCTTATGAAATTTTTTAAACAAGTAAACAACTCAGCTATATTTTAGAAAAGCAAGACCACGCTTAAATTTCTTTAGCTGTATCTTCTCTCTTCTAAAAGAAAGAAAGGAGGAAAAAAATAATCAACTAGTATGCAATACAGCAGAGTTCCTGTTATACATTCAAAAGAAAAGTGCTTTTGAAAAGCATGATGCATATAGCTGTCATTCTAAGAGTTAACAGCACAACTTACAAACAGGAGTATATACTCAATCAACGTGCTCACTATGCTGTATTAAATTAATACACCATTAAACAGTTTAAAAGTAAATTTGCTTTTGTTAACAACCAAGACTTTTGTAAAGGTTCATATTTTATACATCCAAACACTACAAAATTCACAGTACAAAATTCTGTTTTATCTTAGTAGGTCTGAGTTAAATGTCTCCACCAAAAAAGGTTAAGGAAGACAGACTAAACAGTGGAAGTTTGCATAATGAAGAAATTTTTATGCAGCTAGAATGATGGATGACTTCTTCAGACTCAAGCTGTCCTCAGTACAAGGTGAAAGGAAGAGTATTTCTTCTAGAAGTACATCAGTCAACATATCCATCAAACTTCAATAAAGCATGCAGATATTTTTCTTCTGTTTCTTAGACTGTTAAACTTAAGGGACAAAACAGAAGTCGGCAAGAAGAAAGTGAAGTTTTTCCCAGCTGATGGCCATGGTTCATGACTCTGTTATCTCAACTGGTCCCATGTCACAAGTTAGTGTCAGTTAGTTTAAATGCCATTCTCTTTACAGATTTGCAGTCTAATACAATTATTAGCAGCACCGCACACAAAAATAACATGATGGCTGAAATGCATTTTTGAGGGATAATTTCATGTTAACACAAACTACAGCTCACTATGTCAAGCAGTTTGGTAGAAACAAAAAAATTACACCTCTATCTACCAGATATACATTCCTCTTTCTCCTTTGCTCCATAGGTCTTCCTGATATAGTAGGTGCTATGCTGTTCACAAATGCTGGGATTTTACAACATCCTGTTCATCTAGAACCTCCATGGTACAGAACAAGCAGACATGCAAGATACAAAGGTTTCTTATTTTCATCAGAAGAAAATTTTTAGCATGACATGAGAAAGATATCTGGGCTTATGTAAAGCATTCTGTGACTGTGTCCGAAATGTACAGGCTGGGGGAACTTCACAGAAACCATTTTTAAAATTACATAGTAAACACATTCAAGAGCAGCTATAAAACCAGTACAAAAGTCCTACAAGTGCAAAGTCCTGCTTTACCACTCCAAACTTACTTAGGTTTTTAATAAGTGACCAGACCTACTGACCTTTTTTTCCCGCCTCTTTGTTTTTTTATAGAACATTAGCTTCCCCTTAGATCAATTCAGCATTAACCACAAAAAATCAGTTAACCATGGAGTTTAAAAACAAATAGTTTCAAGTGCCTGACACAAGCCCTATACAAAATTCCTTACACTACACTACCAAGGATATTTTCTGGAATCTTTTATCATATCACAAAAAAAAGGAGCATAAAAAGCTATTGCTTGAATTTCTGAATACAGCTTCTCAGAAAACGAAGGTCATAATTTGTTCATCTAGCTCAGGGGTGGAAATCATGCTGCCTTCCAGATGTCGTAGGACAGCAATTGCAGGAACGCCAGCCAGCCTAGTGGCAAGGAATGTAGAGAGTTCCAGTTCAACAACATTGGAGAAGGGCGCAAAGTTACTAGATCAAAGATAGCTAAATATTCTTCTAAGACTGAGATCTACCAACCACCTCTTTCAAATAATTAACATTGATAAAGAATAACGTATGTTGCACATTATCAGACGGTGAAACACAGCACAATAAAGTTGTCAGCAGTAAAATGACACAACTTTTCAAACTTGTGTAACATTTAAAGTATCAACAATATATTAAGTTCATTTCAGTTCAAATCTGAAGACCCCCAATCAAGTCAAAAAGGCACCTACCATAACTAACAATCTTACACTCAAGAACTGTGATTGACAGAATATTTGTTCTGAGGAGTAAAAGCTTCATTTTCCCAGAAAAATACCTTCACAAAAGTGTTGGGTATAGTCCCCTATATGTAGAACATATAGCAAAACTCCAGGAAGGTGAAAATGTGAACAATTATTTTGGCCACAAGGTCCACAATAAAGATTTTAGCTCATCACAAATGATGGATTATTATATCCAAGCTGGCCCACTGAGTCTTTCAAAATAACATTACTTTCAAATTAAGACAGAAATGCATCATGAGTTTCATCAACTGTAAGTGTCCTTTATTAGCATGAGCTTTGCTTTTTGCCAAATTCAATACCTACATCCTGTTCCACATCTAATCCTTTCATTCAGAATTCTTTTTTAATGAAAACTATGTATTTAAAAAATACAAGCAGAAGAGCAAGGGATCTGAAGTAAACACACTGGCATTTTGACTTGAAGAGAGTTTATTCAACTATGTTGTATCAGAACAATAAAGCAGCCTTTAACATTAAGCCACTGAAAGACATTACATAACATTAACATAATGTACTAGATTATTCCCCCTCTTTCAGGCATTTTCAAAAGGCATTCTAGACCCACAGAATCTCCTGTTCTGGTGTGCAAGAGGATAAAACTGTGAAGTGAAGCAATGAAAACAGCTGGGTGATTTTTTCTACTATTAAATATCCTGTTATTTTTCTTCTTTTTTGCACTGGATGCTCAAGAAAACTAAGTATTCAAGAGATAACCCTGGTTTTACAAATATTAAACAATTAAGTTTCCACTGCACACAGTTTTGTGACAGAAGGACAAGATATAGAGCTGGCCTACTTCTGCCCTCAAATGCTCAGAAAGAGTTCTTTCTACAATAGATGGTGTGGCCCTTGAACAGAACAGTCTTTGGCACTGCCAGTTGTACCTAAAGAGCTCTTATTTACTGTGAAGCAAAATAAGCCTTCAGGTGTCCCTTACTTGATCTCAGGAGGTCAAACTCCCTGTCCAACAGCTCCTCCTCTGTTAGCTTGGAGAAATTGTCTTCTCCAAATGGATTCCAGCCAGACATATCAGGAGGGTTACTGATGTTCTGTTTATGGTAACTGGAAACAGACTCTGCATCAGAGGAAGATGACCTGTAAAAATCAAGAAACTTAATGTGATATTAATGCAATTTCAAACACATTAAACAAATAATACTGTCTATGACACAGAAAAATCAACTTAATTGTGAAGAAGCATTAGAAGTGGACATATTTAAATACAGCAAGTACTGACAATAAATGCAGCAGAATTAAATTTACTGTCACTATCAATATTTCATGTACTTAATTTCCCTATGATCTCATTGTCTGTAATCTCACTCCCTACCAGTTTACTTCATATATAGCGTGTAGTGTATGTTTATTCTATGCTTCTCTGTGTTCAGTCTACAACAAATGTTCTAGCTTTTAAGGTATTAACAAGGAGTCATTGCTGTTTCTACTACAATTACCACCTGGAATTTGCCACAAAAATCAGACTGACATTAAGAGCCAAATAGGTGAAGCACAATTATAAAACACATCTTTGCAGTTGTTACTAACATCAATTGAAGATGCTTGCCTATTTGTAGAATAATGGGTATCCAGTGCTGCGCCAACATGAGCGGGAAAGGACTTAGAATGAGACATTAAGGCTGGTGAAAACTCCTGAGGAGAGGCAAGAAATTCAGGAGAATGTTTAGGTGGTGGCAACTGCTTTGCAAGGACCTGTTGCTGTAGAAGGGCTTGTTGGTACTGCTGCATCTTAAAGAAGAAAAGAGGGGAAATCGTCATCCTTGTAAAGTTGTCCCTCATATAACTCTTCAATAATTTTTAATTTTTGGAAACTGATCCTCTTAACTACTTCATCAAAATTATGCCTCACATAATAAGAATAAAGAACAAAATTTTGGAAATCAAACCTCTTAACAGCAGAACTCAGTCAAAGCAACAACACAGATCCATGCACATCACTACTAAACAACAAGAGAATAGTCACTCAGTAATTTGAGTTGGCTGGGAGAGAAATAATTAAGAAGTGTGGTATATTTAATAAACATAGAGATTACTCAGTTAATTACATGTTATACTAAACATGAAATTTTCTAGAAACTACTTTTAGTAACTATAACAGTTACACACTGAAAAGTTATTAATTCACCAGCAATCCCAAATTAAAATTAAGAGCAGCAGTTTGCACAACTTAGAAATGTAAGAACCACCATGCTAGGTCAAATGAAAGGCCCGTGTAGCTCACATTCCATACTTCCAGGAGCCAACAAAGTGCCAATGGAAAGCCTATACATGCAAGATATAAACACAACAGAACCCACCCAATTGATGTTCTCCATCTCAGATGCTTGAGGTAATATAAAGTCAAAATAACCTGAGGCACTGACAGACTTCTCCATCAGGTATGTTATTTTCTTAAAATCTGAGTACTGTTTGTTTTGCTCAAGACCTTTAAACATTTTGCTTTATTTATTTTTCAGGATTACAAAACTGCTGTTGTCATATGCCTTCAAGTCATTTCTGGCTTATGGCAACCCTAAGGTGAACTGAACCTATCAGAGGGTTTTCTTGGCAGGATTTATTCAGGGAGGGTTTGCCTTTGCTGTCCTCTGAGGCTGAGAGAATATGATTTGTCCAAGGTCATCCTTTGGTTTTCCTTGGCCAACCAGGATTCGAAACCTGTCCTCCCAGTTTCCTAGTCCAGCACTCAAATCACTGCACCACACTGGGCCCCTATTACTGAATTATGCCTCTATAATTAAATAATACATAAGGCAGAAGCTTACTACTGGTAGTCACTCATTATTTCATAAGCAAAAACAAAAACCAGAACAGTAAGACATTAGCATAAAGTATAACATGTCTCTTTCTTTTAAGATGACACTCCAGTTAACACGTTTACCCATTTTATTCCATTTTATTTACATGATATTAGTTGTGCCACCTCCTTCAATTCTTTGCAAGCACCAACAGTTCTATATAAACATAATAATTCAAATCAAATTAATAAAATATATCACCAACACAATCAAGCTGTTTAACAAAGTCAATTTTGTAAATGTCCAATGATTACTCTTTATCTGTGTAGTCATCTTTATCAGTTAAACACACTTAGGCAGAAAAATTCTGTGATCAAAGTTCACTTACCATGGCAGGATATGGGGATGAGGGAGGCTGCTGCTGGTACACAGAGCGCATCAAAAGCTGCTGCTGAATCATGTTCTGCTGCATTGTGTGTTGATACTGTATTTAAAAAGGGAAAGATTCTGATAAATCATGAATATCACCTAATCAACTGAAATTCCAACAAAAAAACTGCCCTTCTAAGCTCTTTAAAGTTAGATTCAAAATATTTTGAGGCAATTGCTTAACCTTATACAAAGTGGAAGGGAGTAAACACAATCCAGTTGTCTTCCAAAACAGGAGTTCTTGATTAGGTTCTTCCTACCCAGTACCCCAGATCATTCAGATATGTCACAAAGAACAATGGTAGTTTCACACCAAGCTTCCAGCACTATTAAAATGTATTATGCAATCACTTTGTCCTTCTCTCTTTAATAAATCTTTCATGATAAGAAAGAGATGGAAGAAGAGGTGGATGTACAGACAGAGGTTACATACAGAAGACTGAGGCAACTGGACCCCTCACAAAAATCTGTGCATGAGGTCTTTTTTGGAAGTACACAAACCATACTATAAAAAGGTGACTTTTTTGTAAAACAAGCAAAACCCATCAACTGAATATTAGGAAGACATGCTTGGAGGTTTTGCAAGTAATAGAACAGGTAAAAAAAACCCTGCCTCACAATACAGTCGGCCCTCCACATTTACGAGTTTATTCGCAAGGTGCATGCATGCTTTCCTTCCCCAACAGGCAAACACAGGGAAGGCAGAGAAGAGCACAGAGATGGAAAGCACATGTGCACACTCTCACCCTTCTCAGGCAAAGATAGGTGAAAGGCAGAGAAGGCTAGGGGGGAGACCATGGGGAGGAAAGGTCACGGACTGCATTCCCTTGCTCACTCACTCAGGTAGGGGGTGGGGGATATTTGCATTTTTTTCACTTTTGCAAGTGTCCTGTACGCCCCCCAACCCATGCAAAAGTAGGTCCACTCTATAGCCAAAATGCACTGGTACCTGCTGCACATATGCATCCTGAAACAATTGCTGTTGCTGCTGGTGATGTAAGTGATGCAACTGCTGTAATCTCCAGTCCCCTTGCTGTAGTTGTTGTAGTACTCTGTTCTGCTGTGGGGTTGGATTAGTTCCCTGGGACAACATGGTCTCTTGACTATTTCCAGGTTTTGAGGCTCCTATGATATTTTCAAAGCACATTTGCTGCTCAATGCTTTTCTACAGTCCAAATACAGAAGTCTTCCTGTACATTTCACAATTAACTTTTCCAACCCAAGATGCAACTAGCATATAAATGGTGAACACTTAGTTTCTGTCATACTTCTCTATCACATTTCTCTACATATTTTGCCCATTCTCTTTGGTTAAACCATGACAGTCACTCTAATTCAAGGGATACAAAAGAAACCTCATAAGTTTCAAGCAGGCATATATTTCCCTATATATACTTGTCCAAAGGATGAAGTCTGTTAGAGGGTCCTCCTTTGTGTCCCATGAACAAGAGCAATACACTGTCTGAAGTTGGAGGAAAGGGCTTTCTCTCCTGTGGCACTGTGGAATGTCTTCCCCTTGAAGATTCAATTGGTGTTGACAGTGGCTTCATTCTAGCACTAAGTTAAAATATGGCTTTTTATCAAACTATTTGGGCCTACTTTCTTGAAAAACTGTTCATCTACATGGTTTTAAACTATTTTAACCATTTTCACTTCTTATAACTTCACAAATTAGTTAGTCTATGTGGACTGCTCCTCCTGACTATATCCAGAGACTATATTTTTCTGTGGAGACAATATTTCCCACCCATTGTGTTGAAACTCAGGCAATAAAGTATAGAAAGATTTACATCTGAAACAGCCACATCCTTCATTAAAAGGTGGTATCTAACTGTTAACGGTTTAAGATGACAGAATATTTGTTTTTCATTCATTACTTAACAGATTTTCCCCCCTCAATTCACTCAATTAATGTGAGAGATTACCTTTTTGCCCATTGTTAAGATCTCCAGGAACTGGCACTTTGACTGGTGTTGCTGAGCTCTGGATTGCTAATACACTAGAAGTGGCGGTGCTTGTATTGGCCTTTGGTCTTTGTCGTGGTGCTATTGAGGTTTCTGTTGGTCCAATGGAGTCTGTTATTCTAGAATGAGAACAATATGAATCACATCTGCACTTCAGAAAGAAATAGTAAAGAATACTCTCATTGTTTACTACTTAACTTGCTGCCATACATTCCTAAGACTTTAATCCAGGAAAAGCAGGCTGTCAAAAGACAGATAGAAGGATCAGTCCCTTTGCCAGCAGCCAGCTCCGTTTTTATGCTAGAAGTAGACAGAGCATTCAACCCCTTCTCAGCAGCCAAATGCTTTTCTATAGCAGATATGGAGAAGAATCCTACCCCTTCTCATTTAGGGTAGAAACCAAGCAGACAGATAATGAAGTCACCGAGTACTTCATCCATCCTTCAGCTTTCCAGCATTTCACAAAGATAAACTGTAATCTTTTTGCTTTTTAGATAATATTCCCCCAATTAATCTAATTATAACAATATGCCATACATTATTAAATCAAATCACATATAAATAGCATATTCCTCTAAGTTGATTCGTCTGCTTTTTATTCATAAGGCTTCTGGCAAAGAAGGGACAAAGTGCTCACTTACTCTTAAGAGAAGCTGGGTAAGTGTTACAAACAACTCTGTAATTTTTAAAATTAATGTAATAATTGGTAACATCAGTACTTATTTAGTATAAGGAGAAATGCTTACTGCTTACTTCAAAAATATATCTTGGAGAGGTCATTTTGGAAAATTTTTGGGGGGTTGTATTTTCAAAGTACAAGTATTTGATATTACAAATTACAAGTATTTGTAATATCAAAAGCATTAAAAATCCTAAAACTTTAATAATGTTAATGACATGTCATTATCAACAAATGCCAAGTCACATTTCTTTAAAAATGACAAGCAATACCAATGCATTATTTTCTTTAAAAAATAACATTCCAGGGTTGGGAGGAAAAGTAGGAGACTAGATGTTTTTGGAGCCCAGTAACTTTGTGGTGCCAATTTAAATTAAGCAGTATAATTTCCTTTCAACAGCCCCATTTTATAATTCTTGTCTCATTTACACAAGCATTCAATTTAGTATTCAATTTTACCTCATATATTTTCTCATAACACACAAGAACCACAAGAGGGGGCTTGTGCAGCATTGGCAATTTCCACACTAAACTGTTAACAGTGCTATTATGCTTTTCAGGCCCCTCCCTAAACTGCAAGCCCCAGGATTCCATAGAACGTTGAAAGTGGAATAACAGCACTACAACAGGCTAGTGTGGAAATGGCCCTTGTCTCCAAAAGCATCAGAATGGTTAAATTTTTTATGTGCCATTCAAAACGTCACCTTTATCATATTAAATTTACTGAATACATAAATATATGCTCATGTGAAAATAAATCATATCATGCTTTCATGAAGGCAAGAAGGTGTAGAAGGAATAAATGAATAGGAGGCTGTTTTAATTAACAATTCAATAGCATATGCTTGATTTCATAAAGCTATTGAATTAACTGTTTCAAACATACGTCAATACCAGCTTTGGCCAACAATATCTACTGAAGATGTGCAAACCAATTCAGATTGAGTTTCCAGTCTATTTTCAGAACTGGAAACTAGGGTTATCTAGCTGTAATTGGTTTTGCCATTCAAAAATGACACATTTTGTCTTTATTTTCCCCCAACTGGGAATTTTGACCCTCTTCTCCAGAACCATGTATAACAATTCCACTACATGCTATTCACTCTTCCCATTTTTATACTTTTGATTTAAAATCAAGGATTATGACATTATCACATCTTTAACGTGAATGCAAAGCAATTAAAGAGTCACCATTTTAACCCAAAAAGTTAAGTTCTAGTGCTTGATATTCCAAGAAAACGAAAACTGCATAAAATTTCAAAAAATAATTCCACTCACCTCGCTTTTGTTTGGCTTTTCTTAGCAGCAGCCTCACTAGCTGTCAAGGGTTCAGGAAGTGTTGAAGGGAGAGGAGAGTTCTTGGGGAAAGAAGTTATTGTGTGTTATCAAATATATTTTTGAAAGTAAAATAAAACACTAACAATAAAGGCTAAACCTATAGACTAATTCAATTCAGAATACAATGTCACAATATGGCCAAAACAACACCATTCACAAACAAAAAAGAAGCATCAGCAGATTGAGAACTTTTAAGATTTGCACAAGTACAAGCTTCAGGCTTTTTATACAAAAACACCTACTGGTAAGAGGCACGCAAAACATCTCAATTAATAGTCTTCACTTTCAGTGACTACACAACACTGACTGCTGTCAAAGAGAACTACCATAACAGAAATCAAGGGAAGACAGAGGATGCAACTGAGTATCTAAGAAGATGTCATGGCTGGCTAGCACCTTGAATGGGAGGACACCATACTGAAATACTTTTTCAGCTGAACATCAAAGTAGTAATGGTTTTCCTGCACTGGTAGGGGTTAGACTAGATGGCCCTTGGCACCTCAATTCTACCGTGCTATGAGGAGACACACCTACACATAAGATAGGAGTTTCAAAGGTTAGCTGTTGTTGTATGTCTTCAAATTACATCCAACTTATGATGACCTAAGGCAAATCTATCACAGGGTTTTCTGGCCAAGATTTATTCAGAGAAGGATTGATACTTTTCTTTGAGGCTGAGAGAACATGATCTGCCCAAGGACTACTGACCTTTGGGTCTTTGTTTCTTTGGTAGTGTTTAGTAGAAAAAGCAATATAAATCAATATGTACAACTAGATCTGTGAAGAGTCCCCTCACCTTAACTCAGAAAAGATACTACAGAACACTCTAGAAGTGCTTTTTGTTTAATGAACTGACTAGTAAAAGAACACAGTATAAGCAGATCAGGAGCTCCTTCCAGATCTAAATGGGACAGCCTTGATGATCTAAAGGTAGAACGTTTATACCTAGTACAATTTCTTAAGTATGAAGGCAACTGCATTTTAATGTCTACATGACCCAGAACAAAAGGCATGTACTTGTATACAAAGGAAGACACAGAGCTGGATCCAGATGTAGCAGAAAATCGAGTAGGACCAAAGTATAACTAATGGTTGGACAGCTTCTCTTTGGTCAAAAGATGCACAGGCTGTTGTGTGGGCAACCAATTTTATAGGAAAATATGAGGGTGTCGCTAAAGCCTTGCACCCATCTCTACAGGAATGCTGCTCTACATCCCCGGTGAACAGGAAATTTCAGCCTCCTTCACATCCCAGTAGATCATAGCTTCATTCACATGTTTGCATATATTTATTTATTTATTTATTTATTTTATTTAATTTACACACACACCTGACATGCATAATGTCCTTGCACAGAACTCAAAGCAGGCAGACACCAAGAAGGACTACGGATACAGAGGAGGAAACAGTGAGGTAAGTAGTCGTGCTTTCAACTGAGAGTGACTGATGCATTTGGCACTTCTGCTCACAGGGGGTGACAGGGATGGCAGTTTAAAAGCCCACCTATGGCTTCTGAAATGTTCCTTTGTTTGAACACCGGGTTTTTTGTGTGTTACATCGGAGAACGGTTCAAGTTCATTGCCCTGCTGAGCATATCTAATTAGTTTGTGGCTTTAGCAGTATTTATCTGGTCAATTATGTGCACTCTGCATACCTTCTTTTGAGGGGAAGTTAACTTGTTGAATAATCATTCAGTGATTAAATGATTTCAAAATATCTTGAAAAAAAGCACAATAGATGAAGTGTCCAGGCCCAGATTACAGTAATTGTGCAGTGTAATATGATCAACAAAAATATTCAAATATTACCATATTTCACAGCTGACATGAAGACAATTTTCTGTTATTTCAGCAACACCACCACGAGAAACATTTGCGTATGTTCAGAAAGAGTAATTTTTAAAGGTCAAATATGAACTGCCACTCCTTTGACTAAGCTGATAAGTATTTATTAAAATGATTTAAAAGCATTGTGACTTACATTAATGTTTGATAATGTACAGTCCTTTTTGGCAAGTTTAAAGGCAAAATAAGATACTTGAAAGATATCAGGTCTCCGTTCTTGATCTGGTTCAAGCATGTATCCTGTGGATTACAGCAAATTAAGTTACTAACAGGCAGCTGAAAATCGAAACTTAGAATTAACAAACACAATTAAAACAAATTATTCAAAATGTTACTGTGTGCAGAATTCATTGTTTCTATGTTTGATAAGCAGCCAGGTTGTGGCGTGGGGAGGTACTGGCTATGGATGATTGTTTAATTTTTGCTGCTACTGGACTAATTTCAAGACAGTCCTCCCTTCATATTCACAGTTTGACCTTTGCAAATTTGATTATTTGTGAAGTGCGTGTGTCCCTTCCCCCCCATTCTCCCCATCCCATTCCTTTGCCTTTTGCCCAGGTATGTGTGCTTTCCTTCTCCATGCTCAAGCAAAAGGCAAAGGAATGGGAGCGGGGAGCCCCAAAACAGAGAAAGTGCACATGACCAGGCAAAAGGCAAGGGAATGGGAGATGGAGGATGGGGAGGGAACGCAAACATGCACATTCTCTGCGTGCAGCCCCCCACTCCATTTGCTTGTCTTTTGCCCAGGCATGGAGAAGGAAGGCACACATGTCCAGGCAAAAGGCAAGGGAATCGAGGGGGAGCCCAAGGAGGAAAGCACATGCATGCGTTCCCTCACTTGCTCACTCAGGTGGAGGGGAGTTGTTCATGGTTGTTCAACTTTCATGACGGTTCTGAACCCCAAACCCTCACAAAAGTGGAGGGGCCGCTGTAGATCCCTGAGCAATGGCAGTAGTTGGAAAGCTCTGTATCAATTTCATTGCCAGAAAACCGCACACCTATCAACTTTCATTCATGCCTTGGTAATTTCAAGACTAGATCTTCCTTATGGTTGAACCAACAAAATACAGCTTAAGTTGAATGACTTTGAAAAAGGTATAGTGATACAGTACTGAACTCAGTTTCCACTGTCTTTCAGACCCAGTTCAAAATACCTAGCTTTGTTCCAGACTGACAGCCAGTGAAGATTCTTTAACACAGACATAATATGTATCCTGTACAGCAGTGCCACTCAAAGTGATGCCCCTGGATCAGTGCCAGCCCACAAGCCACCAGTATACAGAGAATTTCCAGGAAAGGGGGAAAAAAGGTGCTAAAGGGCACCTCAGTTAGTAACTTAGCTAGCTAGAAGCAATGGCTTCCAAAAAACCATTACAGGACAGCCTCACACAGAATGCATTACAATAGCAGAGTTTTAAGGTTTCTTAAACATGGCTCATAATGGTCAAGCTATTCATGTCCATAACGGGCCTAACTGGCATATCTGCCTAAGCTGGGAGACACATATATTCACACAGTGTTGTTAGGCCTACAATGACAGGGACAGATCAAACAAGAGCCATAAGCTGTAAACTTGTTTCTTCAAGGGAAAGGCAAAACTAGCCCAGAACTGGTACTCCCCCAATTCTCACAACCAGAAACCACTTACCCACAGTTCCTCCCATTTATCAGGACTGCCCCTCACGTAACCCACCAGTATAAACCCAATCTAGTTCATACATAATCTCACTGACCCAGATGTAATGAAGAAACAGAGCTGAGTATCATTAGCATACTTATAGGACCTCACTCCAAGTGCCTGAATGATAAGAGCCAAACACTTCATATAGATATTACACGGTACTGGAGATAAGATTGCACACTGAGATATCCCACAATAGAAATGGCAACAATTCTATTCTTTGGCATCCGCACTGCATATGAGTGGAATGTAAGATCTAAGACAGAGCTGACCATCATTTTGCCCCCTAGATGTTTTCAATTTCAGCTCCCAAAAACCACAACTACTATGGCCAGTGACAATGCTCGTGAAAACCATACTCCAAAACACCTGAAGAGAAAAAGGTTCCATATACCAACCTATACACCAACCTTTGAGAAAGTTTCATTTCAAATCTGATTCAAATACTTACTTATCAAACAATGTATACCATAGGAGTAACGTGAATTGTCTGGGATGGTAAAGCTTCCATCGCAAATGGCAACCTGACTCTCACCAAAGGGAAGTGTGAAGAAGCAAAGCTTATATAGCAAGCAGCCAAGGGCCTACGAAGTAAAATATATTGCCAGCAAGAAAAATATTAATATCAGTATTAAATCAGTATTTGGTTATACAAACAACTGGTAAATTTTTTAGAAACCAAAACTTAATATTTCAGTAATTATCATAGGTTTCAAGCTAATTAATCAAACTGTTAAAGTATGTTTAAGGATCTTTGTTATTCTGATAACCTCATTTAATACCTGATGACTGTTTAATTTCAATCAGTTATCTGGTTTATGCAATTTATAAGAAAGATTCTCATCAACTTTCATGGCATTCCTTACTCATTACAACAGAGTTTCCTAAAAGCAATCTTTTGCTACTTTCTGGCGCATGGAAGCATTATAGAGACAATTTCCTTACTTGTTTTGCACTGTGAATATGTAACCGAATCACTATCTTTATCATGCTGCAAAATATTGGACTGTACCCAAACATATACTTCTGTAAAATGAGTTACTAGAACAAGACTAAATGGCTGAACAAGTGAGCACTGTTCTTTATTAAATGAAATAATTTATTTTACACTGTGTTTAACTGAATGAAGTCATCACCTATGTCAGCTATTATATTTTTATCTACAGAACTTGAATCCAGATTGTTATATTTAAATAAATCCCATGAAGTCAATGTGACTTAAGCTCCATAAAAGAGATCTACTCTATGTGTCACTAAACAGAGATCCAATCAAATGTTTTTCACTACTCCAATACATTTATTTCACTATATCTTTTCTTACTATTATCTAGAGGAAAATTGTCCCATTTTCCTTACCCAGATATCTGCCTTGGTAGTAATTGGCTTTCCTCCATAAAGGTTAATCATTTCAGGAGCTCTGTACGATAAAGTAGTATACCTAGAGTAAATAAATGGAACACATTAAATGTAAACACAAAAAAGACTAACTTATTTTAAGTAACCAGAATCTATGTGTACCAAAATAATATTGGAGTATTATGAAGAACGACTACAGGAAAAAAAAACTAAAGGTATGTCAAAGACGTATTGCTCATTTGCCTATTGACAGTGTATCAAAAGTACTTAGATGGGAGACCACTTACAAAGATCAAATGCCATAGGCTATATATTTCAGAGGAAGGAACTGGCAAAATCACCTCTGAGTATTCTTTGCCTAAGAGAACCCCATTAAATTCACGGGGACACCATAAATATACATATAAGTACAGGGTGTGAGGCACTTTAATTCTTTCATTATTCTCAAAATGTAAGAAAAATGATGAACTTACAAAGACCCTAAGTATTTCCCTAATTACTATCTACTGCCAGGCCAAGCATCACTGAACATCCCTGCAATGTTTTCCTCTATCACAGCAGTTCTTAATTTTTATTTACCATGGACTCCACTTTAAATACCTTTTCTTGCCACAAACTATCAAGACCTAACTCAAGATTTAAAACTCTGAAGTGCATCAAATATTTAAAGTTGCTGAGTTCTTCAAATTTGGAGCCACTCAGCATCATTCACTTGCATGTTGTCATCATGCACCGAAGCAGCAACTGCTGAGTACCTTTTTTTGTTTTTGTTTTTGTTTTTTGCTTTCAAACAGTTATTTTCATAATTTTTGAATTGTTTGGGATACCGTAATGAAATTTTTAGGCCTATCAGTGGCAAAGAACTCCTGCTCTTTGAGATCAATTTATGAGCATCCATCTTTCTTTCTTTCTTTCTTTCTTTCTTTTCTTTCTTTCTTTTTCTATCTGTCTGTCTGTCTTTCCTCCTTCCTTCCTTCCTTACTATAAAAGCTTATAACATCTTTTCAAGTCTTCTCAAACTCTTTATGAGGACATCGCAGCCTCCAGGAGGTCCATGGACAACAAGGTTAAGAACTGCTGCTCTAACACATTAATTATCCATTCAGTCATCATTCATTAAATAATGATCTTCCATATTCCTTTTTATTTTTCTTTATTTTTGTGACACTCTAACATTATACAATAAGGAGACAACAGATTTCAATACAAGCTAATTAAATATCTAAATATAAGTCCATTTGTAAATTGTACTGTACTGATATATCACTCTTTCAAATATTGCAAGCATTATCAAATCTCACAGGTGGAAGCATGCTGTTTTCTGAATACTAGAGTATCAGTCTTTTAGCAGTCTTGAAGGCTCCTTTTTAAGTTGGAGTACAGTCTGGAATGCACTTAAAAACTATGGGCTATATAGAGCCAGTGGTTAGACAATAAAGCAAAGAGAATTCAAGAGAATTTAAGTTTGGTGAGAAAAATCAGGCTGCAAATACATGCTGGTTAATAGCTTCTGGTTCCTTTGGGAGTGGCTATACTTAGCTCTGTGTTTTGTTTACTACAATGTGCAAACCTGGCAGGAGATGTCAGAGAATTAACTATAGATTATTTCTTTCTATAGGAAATTTTTGAATCAGACTCCTTTCCAGCATCCTCGTATGAAGCTTTTATGTGCTGTTTCTAAATTAGGTAAAAATCATATTATGTAAACTTAGGCCAATGTTGAGATATTAAAACAGTAACTATAGCGCTGGCTAATAGGCTTTAAAATGTAGTAACATTAATTTGTCTGACCCGGGGGGGGTTTATTTGTAAGAAGTACCAAGCCAATAATTTAAGACTAGTTACAAATCTGATTGTCGGAAAAGCCTTTGACAAAATTAACTGGCAGTTTATTTTTATTGCTTCAAGGAATCTGGTTTATCACTGGCATTTCTGAAACATATCTGGCATTTTATATCTCTGCTAAGTCAAAAATGATTACAATAATTACATTTTGTTCATTTAAAGAGGTGTAACTGACAGGAACATCTTTCCTCTTCTCCATTATATGACCTATATTTGGTACCTTTGGCATGCACAGTTAGGCAAAAGCCAGCAGTTTCTGAGTTCACTTTAGTAAAGAATGAATACAAGGCAGCTTTGTATGCTGATGATCTTCTGTTGCATATTGGTAGACTGGCGTCTCTCTCACTAGGCTGACAAAATAATTAACAGCTTAAAAGGTCTTTCTTGTTACTACTTTAACTGGTATAAATCTGTTGAGCCTAATGCTCCCTTTGGGTTGTTTGCCAACTGGCAATTCCACTAACGTCCAGAAGGTACTGGATATTTAGGCATATTGGTTTCTCTCAAATATCACTCAAATGATTAATCTGAATTTGTTCTTATTGCTTGCTGAAATCTCTCCTGATTTGGACATGCAGGCATCATAACTGCCTACTTGATAAGGTTCACATACTTAAGATGAGTTTTTTAGCACAGTGTCATATTTAAAGTATCTTTTCATATATTTCTCAGGTTTATTTTCAGGAATAAATTTAGAAAATTTATGCGGGGGTCCTTCACCACCCTGTTTTTCACATAAAAAGATACAACTGTTATTTATGAAAATCAGAGTTAATTTTCCAGAATTGAGTTGATATCACAAGGTATATCTCCCAGTTTGTATGAATAAGTAGCAAGTACAGCTTGAGCCAGATTATGGTCTTGGGATATCTTGGAATCAACGTACTTGGCACTACTTTTTGAATTGACTTTCTCAGGTTTTATCCTTTTGAGGGAAAAAGATTTGATACCACTGCCAATTTCTGCTGTCACAGAACCTAACACACAATATTTGGTCAATTGGTCAATTACAATTTGATATATACCCTCAAGCTACAGTAATTCAACAGGATAAACCTAACTTGAAAATGAAAAGTTAATCCTTTTTATGAAAGAAATGAGCTGAGTGTGGGATTTACACTTTGGATTCAAATCAAAAACTCTTGCCATTCTCAATATCGCATATTAACATATTAGTTACCAATGGATTTGCGATGGCAATACTTACAATTGTAATACTTGGTATCTATATAAAGACTATCAACTCTGAGAGTCTTAATTCACACTTGTTGTGTTGGAAGCATTAATTATATCCTCAGAAAAAATGAAACCAGCAAGTCTAGTTTATAAATGTTTATTGGAAAGGACTGAATTTGAAATTAAGAACTCAGTGGAATAAAAAGATAGTCATGTGCCATCAACCAATGGAAAACTGTCCTATCATCAGTAACTAAAATTTCTTTAGATTTCAACAGTATTTGGTTCAGTACAAACGTTTCACACTGAACACTATGACATCTTTTCAAAAGAAACTGCCACCTTCAATTAAATGTTGGCAAAGTAATACAGACAATGTTTCAATCTGGCATATGGATGTGGGCACACTCAGTGATAACTCCTTTTTGGTTGGAGGCATTACAGCATATTTATTTTGTATTAGAAAAATCACTGACATATGTAGACAAAGACACATATTTAAATCATATTCTTATGACTTAGAATTTAACTGATGATCAGTATAGTTTGGTCCTGTTCGCTTTTACTGTTAAAAGACTTATACTCTAAGGATGAAAAGATGAAAATTCACCATGCTTCATTCAACGGTCAGAATATATCACTGCTTTGGCTATTCATGTACGTTCTTTTTAGCTGGCACCAAATTAAAAAAAAACACACATTTTTGGACATATGGTCAGCTTATTATATGTTGACATACATGCCTAGACCATGCTCACATCAATAGAATCCCCTCCTTTTTTTTTTTACTTTTTTCTTTCCTTTCTCTCCCCCTTTTTCCTTTTTTTTGTATATTTAAAAAAATATTTTAAAAAATCCAAGAAAAATACATTTATAAATATATTTTGCCTCATCTTTCCACTAAAATTCAACCTCATCTGACAATCATTCAAAAGCAAATTAAAACAAAAGAAATTAAGAAGCAAATTAAGTAATAAAACCATCAAAATAATGACCATGACTAAAATCTGTGAGATCAACATAAATATTGAAATATAGCATTTATTTTTAGCTTACTTCTGGATTGTCAGGAGAGAGAAAAACCAGAAAGTCACAACTATATTGGATTTGCAGATCATGAAAAAGAAGTCACAGACTGAAGTCCTATGGTTTTTTTAGCACCTGTCCACCCCAACTGCAAGTGGAAGCAAGAGCGTAGGATGTACCAGCACACTGCTTCTCCTTGGTAAACCAGGATACCTTATTACTTGTGGATGACTATCTTATCATAGTGTGTGAATCAGGCCTTAATTTATCATGGCCGGAATAATACTAGTCAGTTCCATGGAAACTTATATATTCTGTTACATATCGTTTCTTGCTCTGTTATTGCTTTTCTTGCTCTCTGTTATTGAGACTTTTATTGAGACTGTTATTGAGTCTCTGTTATTGAATCCAGATAACCTTGCTTAAGAATTGATTCTCTTTGTCCATCTGGTCAGTTTCATCCAACTTGGATTGTTATGGTATCCTGACCAGAGCAGTGTGCCGGAGGGGCATTCAACAGCCCTGCAAGATGGTGAGTAGGCATCTGAACCAATGCTGTCTTGGCCTGTACAGAGCTATGAGAACAGCATCTGCTTTGTCTGCAGTGATCTTGGCCACCACTAGGCCCAGGAGTGGAAACGGGGGGGGGGTGTAAAGGAGTCCCTTGTTCCATGGCAACTGGAACGCGTCTCTGAGAGAGAGGTGTCCTACGCCAGCTCTGGAGCAATAGTGAGGACACTTCTTGTTCTGCTGAGCAGCAAAGAGATCGACGGCTGGGGTTCCCCACCTGGACACTATCCAGTGAAAGGCCATGTCGGAGAGGGACCACTCGTGATGGCAGACTATGTCCCTACTCAATGTGTCCACAGTAGTATTGTCTCATCCCGCCAGGTGAACTGTGATTGGGTGGATCCGTAGTGGGACACACCAGTCCCATATCTCCAACATGAGGTGAAGGAGAAACGAGTGGATGCCTCCCTGGCGGCTGATGTAGCAGACAGCTGTCATGTTATGGGACAACACCTGTACCATCCGTCCGAAGAGGAGTTTCTGAAAGGCCCAGAGGGCTTTGAAGATCGCTAGAAGCTCCAAGGTGTTGATATGTAGGTGCTTCTCCAGTCTGGGCCAGTGGTCCTGGGTGGAGAGATGATTGCAGTGAGCTCCCCAACCAAGGAGGGAAATGTCGGTGGTAATGGCGATGGACAGACGGGGTTCAGTAAAGGGCATCCCAGACAGGAGATGTTGAGGCGACAACCACCAGTGGAGAGAGTCTCTAACAGGGTGCGGGGTCTGGAACCTCTGATGCTGGTGTCAAGAAGGGGATCAAAATGTTTGAGAAACCAGTGTCGGGGAGGGAGGGCACGGAGGCGAGAGAGGTAAGTGACAGAAGCTGTGGCCACCATGTAACCAAGAAGCTGCTGGATCTGACAAGCGGAGGTGGATTGGAGCAGGACCCGCACGCATTTCACCGGGAAAAATGCCCTTGCGGAAGCGGAGTCTAAGGTAGCCCTGATGAAATTGAGGGCACGCGTAGGTTCCAAGTGAGATTTTCTGGGACTGACCCTGAGACTGAGACCAGAGAGCAAAGAAAGAGTGAGATGAATGTCCTCATATAGTTTCTGCCTGCAGGATGCCACCAATAATCAATCATCGAAGTAAGGGTACACCATCACGTGCTCCATATAGAAGAAAGACACCATGGGGGCAAGACACTTAGTGAAAACCCTGGGAGCGGTAGGCAGGCCAAAGGGAAGAACCCTGTACTTGTAGCATATGTTCTTCGACTGCAAATCAGAGCTACTTCCTGTGTTGAGGGCAAATGACGATATGGAAGTAGGCACCCTGTAGTTCTATGGATGCGAACTAGTCCCATCGCTTGAGGAGGGGAAGAATGGAGGACAGTGTGACCATCTTGAACTTCCAGGGCAAGATGAAAGAGTTGACTGCCCAGAGGTCCAGAACGGGTCGAAGAGTGCCATCCGTCTTTGACACGGTAAAGTACCAGGAAAAGAAACAGGTGTATTTGGCAGAGGGGGGCAGCTTCTCTATGGCCCCTTTATGAAGAAGTGTCTCTATCTCCTCGAGAAGAGCGGGGCTGGAAGGTGTAGAATAAAAGACATCAAGAGGAGGAGTATTTAGAAATTCGATGGCATAACCGAGATGGACAATAGTTAACATCTAGGAGTCCGAAGTGATGCCATGCCAGGTGTTGAAGTGGCGAGCCAGTCCTGGGGGCCTTGGACAGATGGTTCGGAAGATGAAAGGTTGGCAGAGATGGCGACTGCGAGGGCAATCAAAATCGAGACTTCGGAGCAGATAAAGACTTATTAGAGGACTGTTGGCAGTGTCTGAAAGAACAGCAAGATGAGGAGGCCAGGGCAGAAGACTGCTACGAGGACTGCCATGGAAACTGTGATTGGTAAGAGTAGGATGTGCATCTCCATGAGGGGGAGAATGACTGGAGCCTCTTGGATTGAGTAGACGAAGTCCTATCTTCTTCGCCGTGAGGCAGGTTTTCTTAAGAGGGTCCATGGCATCATCTGTGGTGGCATGAAAGAGACCCTGACCATCGAAGGGGAGATCTTCGATCTTCTTTCGATTGTCATCAGTCAAGCTGGCGGAGCAAAGCCAAGCAAAGCAATGGAGAGCAACTGCACCCACCATGACCCGCACTGCACCTCCATGGCATGTCAAGAAGACCGGATCTGCTGATTTGTAAGAACTACCGATTTGTTATAGAATTGGAGCGCTGTGGCCTGCTAATCATCAAGGAGCTGAGAAATCAAGGAAAGAAGTCTGTCCTAGATGTTCCTTTAGTAGGCCGCTAAACAGGCTTGAGTTTTAGAAACTCTGGCAATTAGAGAAGATGCAGAGTAGAAACGTCAGCCAAAGATGTCAAGACAATGACCCTCATGATCAGGGGGTGTCTTGTGGGATTTTTTACTTCCCTTAGTTTGAGACGACTCAACGATGATGGAATTGGGAGTGGGATGATTGAAAAGAAATTCCACAACCTTGTGCTGGGTCCAAAAGAAGTGCTCCAGGTGATGAGGGATTGGATGGAAAGAAGCTGGTTGAGACCATGGATGTTATAATGACTTCCTGTAAGGCTGGTAGAAACAGTAGAGACAGGAGTCAATGTAATGAAATATCAGGTCTTGAACAGTTGGAGGGGATCCAGAGATATCAAGACCCAGGGCATTAGCCATCCTGACGAGGACATCAGAAAATTGTTTGACGTCCTCGGGTGCTGAATCCGGGGTTGGTTCTCCAAAGGCAAGTGGAGGAGAACTGTGTGGCAGCGGAGTCAAGTCAGAGAAATCATTGTCGGAATCATAAGAAGCAGACGACGGAGAAGACTGAGGCGGATGGGGATTTTGAGTGGCTGGATGCACCGATGACAGGGCTGGTATCGATGTAGGTACCAAAGTCAGTACAGAAGCCGGGCCCGACAAAATCGGGAGCATGGTTAAGATAGGAGACACCAGAGACTGCGTTGGGATCGTGGTCGTCGAAGTAGGTGGAGTCGGAAAGGCTGGGTGCTCCTCCAGCGGAGGTTGAGAGACCGTAGCAGTCACCTGTGGTGGTGGAGAGATGGCGCGATACTGAGAGGCACAGCCCCGGGATCTATGATGAAAGCATGGAGATGGAGAGCATCGGTAATCAGTAAATTGGGACCGGGAACAGGACCAAGAAGGACGGTACTGAGACAGATGTTGGTAATGAGACTGAGAAGGAGAGCGATGATGGAATTGGGACCGATGGGGACCTATAGGGAGACCAGTGACGAACGCTGGGATGGTATCGATCACAGTATGCAGGCGAGTAAAAATAAGAGGAGCTGGGCTGTTCTCTCCATAAATGCTCATGACCGTATTGAGCTATGTAGAACGCTGAAGAGAACAGTGAGTCATCTCTTGCCAGACTAAAGTCATAGGGTCTACGGTGGCCCTGATCATGGCGGTGAGGGGACCTACCACGATCGGTGTGACTCAGAGAGTGGGCCACACTGAGGTGGAGCCAGTCTCGGAAAGGAACCTGAGGAACATCTGAACCCAGTGGACAATCAGGATGACGAAAGGGTCCAGTCGCAGGAAGGGGATTGTGTGAGTATCCTTGGCCAGGCTGGAGGACAGGCAGTTGGAAGAAGAAATACTGCTTAGCAGAGGAAACCTTCTGAGCTGCTAACTGGTCGGCAGACGAAAAGAAACTGAGGATAGACCGTTGGCTTGGCGGGACTGAGCACGCTCAGTACTGAGTGGGGGGAGGGGTTCCCGCCAAGCTGCTCAGCCCTGGAACTTTCCGAAAGAAACTGCACATGCACAAAGATCCCAACCTTCTCATTGTGTGAAGCACAGAGAGAACGAAGAAGAAGTTATGGTTCCCTCAACCTTTTTCACTATGTACAGTGTAGAGGGGTGTCCAGAACAAGTTGAGGCTGTAATAAACACTTTAGGGACGCGAACAGCCCACAGGCTATATTTTGCTCATTTCTATCAACCAGAGAATTCCAAGACTGTCAGAATATTTATGCTAAATAAGAAATGCAACTTACTTTTTAATTTCTTCTTCGACTACATTGACTCCATCTTTCTGAGGATTAAGGAATTTATTAGTGGCACTTCCAAAGTCACAGAGGACATAGTTTCCACTATCACTCAACAAAAGATTCTCAACCTAAAAAAGAAAAATAAAAGCACACATACATTCCTTGGCAATATGTCCAATTTTCAAGTAAAGTTATTGCTTAGTATTTCACTAATCCACAATTTGACGGATGTGGTGCTTTAAGTATTCACGCTTCAAAAATACTGAGGTCCAAACTTAGTTACAATTCTCAAAAGACATCCATTTTAAAGGAATGTGAATATGCACCTAAACTTTACAGTCCATGATTAAAATCTCTACTATTGTTGTTTGCTTTCAAATCGTTTCCAACTTATGGCAGCCCTAAGGCGAACCTATCATGAGGTTTTCTGGGGCTGAGACCTTGTGATATGCCAAAGGCATCCAGTGGGTTTCCATGACCGAGTAGAGAATCAAACTCTGGTCTCCAAGGTCACAGTCCAATGCCCAAACCACTTCATCACAGTTGCTTTCTAAAAGCTCCATACTTGATCAAATGAAGAAGATGCTATGCTAACATATTCTGTAAACAGTGATGCCACTATTTTTAAGTAAATCTTTCCTCATTACAGGTAGTAACGATGCAACAAGCAATTCAAAATCCTCTGAACCAAAGTTGGGGAACCAGAGACTTTAGGCCAAGAGTGGGTAATGTTTGAGGATCCAATGGGGTAGACAAATTCAGGCGGACAAAGACAAGCTGTCTCAGCTGAAAGAGGAAGAGAAATGAGGACATTCTTCTGGATTGAAACAGCCCTAAGTTCTCTTCCCATTACAACTGAGACTGCCCCTTTTGAATCATCCCCCCTCCAACGTAGGACCAGTAATACTTGCAGCAACAGAGGTCCCTGAGCCTGAAGGCTGTGGGGGAAGGAGGTGGGTACAAAGCAGTGTGTTCATAGCATTATGCTCCACAAGCATGAGGTAGGTGTCCATAAAATTGTTTTAGAGGTAGACAATATCTGTGTAAGCTATTCAGAATCCAGGCAGATGAATTCTGAACCAGTGGGAGCTTCCACTCATTCTGAAGGACAACCTCACGCATACATGGTGGAGTCTCCTTCTTTGGCAGTTTTTAAGCAGAGGTCAGATGGCCATCTGTTGGGGGTGCTTTGATGTGGGTTCCTGTATCGCAGGGGGTTGGACTGGATGGCCCCTGTGGTCTCTTCCAACTCTATGATTCTGTGATCCTACCTAACCTAACCCACTATCTAACCTAGAGGTTTCCAGGCCATCAGGTCACTGCAGACAGGCTAGTCCTATGCAGCAAAGGCCACAGCTGGCAAACCAACCAGTCTGCTAGGCACTGATATGCTACAAGTCACTAGTAAAAGGTAAAAAGTGCTCTGCGTAACTGAGACCATTTGGTTTCTAGTAACAATGCTAGATCAAGAACTCAAAACTGCACTACTGCTCTTTTAGAGAAAGTGCAAGCTCCAAAAAAGCAAGGCAAAACCTAAAGAACAGTTCCACAGATCAGAGAATGGACTTCACCTTCTCATTACGAAGTTCAGACAATTCAAACTCCCCATAGCCTCATATGATTCAAATGAAACTGAGGAACTTTGCTATGCTCCACACTACACTTTAATATCCACTCCAGAAGGAATCTTTAAAGACCTCACAGCTAAAATGCTGTTGGGTCAAGCACAAGCTGCAATACATTACTTTCTGAAACCTACAGGTAAAAGTTGGGATCACTATACAACTGTTGGTCCTCACAGAGCTCATCTAGCAAGACACCATAATCAATGGTATCAATGCTACTAAGAGATTACAAAACAGGCTTGCACTTCTCTTTTTCCTTCTCATAAAATAGCTGGTACCCTACAGTCTGGCAAACAGCCAAGGATTACCAGAGCTGTAATCCAAGATAGCAAGGGATTATGGGAACTATAACATCTAAAGAGTCACCCCTAAACTAGACCCCAGGAGCCAAATGTGACAGCCCTGTCACCACTTTAAAAAAATTAACTCTGTTGGATGACTATCTGAGGATACAATAAAGGTGGAGAAATGGAAGCCCTTCACTGCCATACAGTGGGTATAATGTGCTCTTACTTATGTCCAGTCATTGTCCTCGTTTACATTCTAATTAAAGCCTCAAACCAACAGGGCTGACAAGATACAGGAAAGAATGCTTAGAAGTGAATCTCTCAACAAGCAATCCCTATCATCACAGAAATGTCATTCTAAATTATTTAATTTAATGAATCATTTTCTCTAAAGCTGACTGAAAGCTGGCATTCTTATACTTAAGAAGAAAACAGAAATCAAATAAAATAATGTTAATTTATAGCTAAAAACAGCATGGATTCCATTCAAAAGATTTTTCTCTCACCTTCAAATCTCTATGAACAATGGGAGTTTTGCACTGATGCAGCCTAGCAACAGCTTCACAGGCATCACAAAATATCTTTAGCACTTCTGACTCCGAAAAGCCTGTCTGCAATCTCTTGTTCATCTGATTCACTACCTGTCCCGCTACAAACGGAATGTAGAAAATACAATAATGCTTTAAAGTAGTCTTAACAAAGTGGACATGACAGGTCTGTATGTCCAGAAACACCAATTACTCGAAATCTAAAATGTTTTTAATAATTATGACAAATTACCAGCACTATTTTTTAAAGAAACAGTTCAAGCAGTCTGTGCTCAAGACAGCACATGTAATAAAAGAAGACTACAATTATAAAAATAATCAAAGAACACAGGAGCAAGCAAGCATGAGTACTGTGGCTTATAAACTGTGTAACAAAAAAAAAACTGAATCAAAGCATTCTGCAGTATAAAACTGTCCATTTCCTCTGCAGTCAAATTGCACCTATAAACTTAATTCACAAAGGGTGATCCACATTCATCTACACAGAAACAGAGGACTAAAATACCTTAAAGACAATCAAATCCAAATCCTGGGGAGTGGGAGTGGGAAGAACAGAAGGGTTACAGCAGTATTATATTTATTGGGAAAATTAATTTGTTGGTTGTGGGTGGAGCACTAATCATTTTGTATTAATCACTGGAATATATTTTTTCTGCTTATATCAGTGTTAATCTGTAACAAACACTCCAAAATAACGAAAAAGGGGAACAAATTGAAAAGACAATCAAATTCATTATAGCATAGATTTTCATGGTCTATATCCTACTTCATGCATCTAATGAAGTGGATTATAGTCCACAAAAACTCATGCTATAGACTATGCTGTTTTTGCTATTAATATTAAGAAGCTATTGCCAACAAATGATGGAAAACTGGTTGCTCAACAACAAATGTTGCCAATTCAGTGAAAAGGGAAATCAAGAGACTTAGTGAAATTCAACCAAAGCTACATCACACAGATTTCAATGAAGAAATCTAAGGGCATGCTGAACCAGAATAACTGAAGTGAAGCACGACTCAAAACACTCATTACTGGTTTGACCTAAACCTGAGCACTGAAACTGACTGAAATTTCATGCATTTTTTTCCTCACAGAATATTTTTCACTACCAAGTCACAAATTTCTCAATGCATCTAGAAAAAACAATGAAAATAGTATCCTTTTCTAAGCAGATCATATAACAAGTTAAGGGAGGCTCTAAATATTTTATTATTCAATAGCATTTCAAAAACTGGCAGAGGCCACACTGAGCTACATGCACTCGAAAATATAATACAGGGGAAACAGGAGAGAGAAGGAGTGGAGGAAGCAGAAACAGAGAGAAAAACGTCTGTTTCAACTGTACAGACATAGACTCACTTGTAGGTGAACTGCTGAACACATTAAAATGCATGCATTAAAATTATTCAGGGTCTAAGTTCAGATGTTATGTTTAATTATAAAATAAAGGTACAGGAAGATACATTCCAAATCTAAAGTTATATTCCAGGTTGCATTCAACTGAACTTTTCGCCTAGCATTAAATGGCAAGTATTGGAAGCATCTATGGGTTGCACAACAATAATTATGGTGCTTGTGTTGAATTACTAATTAACAGAATTGTATAATGTCTACTTTAGAAGCATAATGCAAATTTAAAAGATTTAATTCTCTATCGTACACTAAGTCATAGGTGGCCCACTTTTCAATATCTTCAACACTGGATCTTCCACCCACTTCTATACAACAAGTTAAAGAAAGATGAGCTCTCATCCTGTGAAACTGATTTAATTATCTCTTTCTTTTAAACAAATATGCTATTTCCTCACATTGAAAATGTGTAAGCTTTCTGATAAACAAAGGAAGCTTGTCAAGCAGGAACAGTAACAGAAACACTTTTTTTACTGGTTAGTGACTGGTGGCTCTTTTTACATCTTCTTATTTTTCAGTCTTTAAATAATATTCTTGTTAGACAACTCTTTGAAATGAAAAGAGGTTTACCTACCACGACAATATTCCATTAATATGAGCACCTCCCACACGTTATCATTAACAGAATTGACAGCACAATCCAAATACCCTACAATGTTCTTGTGCCCAGACAGTTCTTTCTGAAAAAGGAAGAAGGAATTTAAGTGTAAAGGAATTTTAATAAACCTTGCATTTTAAAAAGGTTTGAAAAAATTGTGAAATATACTCATAAAATGAAATAAAAGTATACTTATTCTGAGTTGTTTCCTTCAAGATATCATTCAAAATTAAACTTATCTGGCTTAAAAGCTGTAGATTTAAAACTTTAAGTCTCCTTCATAGGCTCACAGGAATTTTTAAAGAGTTAAAACTGTAAGCTTAAATTTGTGGGACAGTAGGTAATTATTAGCAATGAAGTAAAACTATACAAAGCGTATGAACATCAATCATATTGTCAGCATGTTTCTATACCACCTTGAATCCTATGAATGTATCAGTTGAACAGCACATGGAAAACTGAATAAGCAAGTTTCAGAAAGATTCAACATTACACTAGAAGACTTTTACTTCCTTTCCTTTCTTGCTGCAGTTCTCTGCACTACTTGGTCAGTTTGGGTGTATTCAAGAATTGAAAAGGGGAGAGAGATCTTTCTTTACATTTCCACAGGATTCCACTGTTCTAGCAGCAGAATTCCAGCATGGGATACTATTCTTTACAGTTAGAGACAAGAGTTATTTTTGACTACTAAGATCATTAGTCAACATAAGTTGAATTGTTACAAGATATCTTATCAAAAGATTAATGTTTTAATAAAGATAAAAGCAGATATATATTTTTACTTTACTAATACTCATTGGTATAAAATTAAATTTGAATATAACCTAAAACAATTTTTCATTTACTGTTTGAAGTCTATATATAAGCTACCATATATATATTTTAACAGTAGCTAAGAGCTTCATAAAGAGCACTGACAGAGTCTGGCAATATGAAATGCTGGAATGAGTTTACTGTCAGTATCTGTGAGGAAAATGTTTTAAATGTATATATCCAAACACCCAAAGTCCTAAACATTTCCTTCTTGTTATCATCTTGACTAAAGAATTTATGGTATAGTCAATCAAGTGAGAAATTAAATGGACTAACAGTCTGATCAATCCAAGTGAGTTAATAGCTTAGTGTCTCTTGAATTAATTTGCCAAACTAATTCTGAGATGGTAAGAAGCAAACTGAAGATTGTACAAAGATGCTTCAGTATAAAAACATAACCAAGTCTGTACCAGTTCTACTGTCATACCCCTGCCCCATCCTGGGAATTAAGAGTGTGATGCATGGAGCAAAACTTTTGAGAGATTGCTACCTCAACATAAGAAGTATATAGTCCCTAGAGTTTCTAAGCAGAAGGCATGACTGTTGTTTTTTTTCAGCATGTCTGAAATTCAGGTATGTGTTGAAGAAAAAGGAAAAAAAAACTGAATGATGAACATAACGATTTTAAAAAATTAAACATGACGCCACATTGAAAATTCATTTTACAGAAAGATCCAAGATACAAAAATGTGGAAGACATCCCAATGAAACTACCATGCAGAGTAATTTATATTGTGTGTTGCTTTTAACTATTAATGACATCCACTCCAGTAACGTTTTACACTATCGTAACTTGGAAACTTTTAGGCAGCACTCACAGTATCTGAAAACAAGTTTGATTGTTTTTTAATTAGAAAAGTGAATTGCAAAACTTGGAACATTATCTTCCAATGCACATTGTAAAACACTGATCCTCTCCCAAACTGTTTTAAACAATTCTAAAATAAAAAGCCAGCACATGCTTTGAATACAAATATAATTACAAAAGGAAAACAGTTCACTTACCATTATTGTTATTTCTCTTTTGCAGACATTGAGGTCAGGCACATTATTAACATACATTCGTTTCAATGCGCACCGGATTCCACCATGTGTGCGCACAAGCAGCACTGTCGAAAAGCCACCTGAAATAACAGAGCAAATTATATTCAATAAATAAGTCCATCTACTTAAAATTTAAGCCAAGTATGAGCAGCTGCCTTGGAGGCTGGTTTTCATGCACACAGACCTCACAATCCTAGCAGGCTACACCATCACACTGAAGCAAAACTGGAACTGATGTGGCATCAGCTGATTTCCTGCCAACTATCTTCAGTTTTGGGTGCTTTGGTGTTTGGCACACAAAGTGGTAAGCAACATAGCCATATTTTATGGTGAATATTTTTAGTTTATTTGAGGAAAAAAATGAGTCCAGGGTCTTGAACCAGGGTCAGAGACCAGGAAAAAAAGGAGATGATTTTAAACAATTCAAGTATCATTATTTAAAAATATTTTTTCAATTATCCTTAATTTTCCTGTTGAATAATATAAGTCAACAGTGAGAACACACAAGGAATTATGGGGTAAAGTACCAACAATTATTATTTGCCCCTTCTTTCCAGGCAGGATTCAATCTCTAAATGAAGGAGAAGAGCATGGTGAAGATGTCTAACAAGCCTAAATTCAGCCTCTCTTCGATTTTAGATGACTAGTTGAAAGGGGGAATTCAGTACATAACAAACATCATTGGATAAATAATCAATCAACTTTTGGAAAAGCCTAACAGAAAATGAAGTAAGACACAATCCCTCCCCATAGAATAGACAATTTAGGGGAGGGGGATCCAGAGGCTAATTAGTAAACCAAGCTAATCCTCATACATCCTGATAAAACTCAAAGCCTGAAATAAATGTAAGCACAAATATTTGAAATGGCAAAGCTGTGTGATAGTGCCAAATATATTGCACAAAAAAGCCAGAAATTCTTTAGAATAGAAACATTATTACCAACAAATAGCACAATCTGGGAAAAGCAAATTCAAACCCAATATGAAAACCCTGCTTCTTCACACCCAAACACCACACGTTTCAAATTCTCAAACCAACATATGGATCTAAACATAAAACTATTGATTTGGAATACCTGCATCATCCATTTCAGTACTGCTTTGTGTCTCTTTGGACTGTAGGCAATCACTAAATCCTTTCAGTGTACTTCTATCAATATGGAATCATTAATAGTGTCTGTGATGCACCATATCAGCTATCAAAGCAATCTGCAATTCAAAAAGTAAAGTAATGCAAGCACACTAACCAAGCTTAGCTCACGTCAACATTTGAGCTATCACTCTAACAAGATCACAGAACTACAGAGTGAGAAGGATCTTAAGGATCCAGCTTCCAGACAATAGAAGAATTCCAAAGGTAAAGCATCCCTCACAGATAGACACTCAGCACCTTTTGAAAAGCCTCCAACGAAGGTGAGAGAGCCCTGGTGGCGCAGTGCTTAAATGCTAGTACTGCAACCACAAGGTTGTGAGTTCAATCCTGCCGGGCTCCAAGGTTGACTCAGTCTTCCATCCTTCCGCAGGTCGGTAAAATGAGTACCCAGCTTGTTGGGGGCAATTAGCTAAAATACATTGTAAACCGCTTAGATAACACTCAGTTGATAAGCGGTATAGAAATAAATGCTATAATATATAATATAATATAATATAATAAGAGCATCTGGCTCTCAACTTGTTGTGGCAAAAGGAGTTTTTAACGGGGTATGCTGTGCTTTTGTCTTTTTAATAGAATTTAACTGTGTTTCAAACTTTTTAAACTTTAGATTTTTAATAGAATTGATGGTTGTTGTTTTTTACTTTTGTACTAATAATATGTTTAACTTTGTTTTGTTTTAATTTGTTGTAAACCACTTGAGTCCTCTAGTGGGAAGAATGTGGAATATATACTGCATACATATATAAAATGAACAAAATGAAAATAAGTCCACCACTTTCAAAGGCAATCAGTTCCAGTTCCAAAAAACTCTTAACCATTAAGACATTCTTACTAATGTTTCATCAACCTATCCTTTCTTCTAATTTGAATTCCAATAATTTCAGACCTACCCTCTAGAACAGCAGAAGACAGGCTTATTCTGTCTTCTCCACTGCTATTGTGACACTTCAAGTTGTTTCCAACTTATGATGACACTAAGGCAAATCTATCACAAGGTTGTCTAGATATGAGAGTGTATGACATGTCCAAGGTCACCCATTAGGTTTCCATGGCCAAGTAGGGAATCGAACACTGGTCTCTAGGGTCATAGTCTAACTCTCAAATCACTACATCACATTGGCTCTCATCTTCTCCATTACACACTTTTAAATACTTGAAGATAGCTATCATACAATCTCTCAATCATCTCTTTTCCAGACCAAATATATTTAATTCCTTAAGTATTCCTTATAGGGCTTGGTTTCTAGATCCTTTACCATCGTAGTTGCACTCGGCTGAATACACTGTAGTTTGTAGATACCCTTCTTAAACTGTGATGCCCAGAACTGGACACAATACTCCAGGTGAGGTCTGATCAAAACAGAACATAGTGGTACAATTACTTTTCTTTATATGAATATTATAGGCAAGATTTTACGTTTCTAGCATATTATGTTAGAAACGTAAAATGAAAGTATGCAACTCTTAACATGGCTTAAAGCAAGTTGTGCTATGGGCTGCAATGTGCCCCAGAGCCCAATGTACAGGACTAGGGGGGCAAAGGTCCCCAACCCCTCCCCCCCAGGGGGAGCTGAAGTAATTTCAGAAAATAAGTTTTGCACCAAAATGCCCCCAATACCAGGGAGGGGGGCAATTTCGCTACATTCTGCCATCTTGCATTCTTTCAGGCCCAGAAAATACCCTTTTTTCCCACAGAAGCAACCTGGTCCATTGCCAGATAACTTCCAGTTGGAGAAAAGTCATGTCCTGGGCCTAAATGGCACAAAGGGAGCCCAAAGCACAGCAAGATTGACACTTCTCACCCTAAGGGTACTGGAGAACATTTTCTGCCAAAAAAATTTTGGTGCTGCAGGGGATGGGTGTCACAAAACCAGCTTTGGGGGCTGCATGTGGCTTCTAGGCTGCTCTTTCCCCAGTCACTAACATAAATACCAGCATGATTACACTGGATGCTACAGCTACACAACCAACCATGAAGTGGGCTCTCTCACCACAGTTTGTAACAGAATGATAAATTAAGTCCCCTAACCATGGAATCTAAATGAAAAAGAGGATTGTATATGTGACTAGTTTCACTAGGGTCCACAACTTTGCAACCTGTGAGCCAGTGCAACTGCATGAACAAATTTTTAATGCTTGCATAATGCCATAACAAGATTTCAGACTGCAGTTCTGTTTATGTAGTCTAGAATATTATTAGCTTCTCTTTCTATTACAACTCACTACTGTTATCTACTAAGACCCTTATATCCTTTTCACACATCCCACTGTCACTCCAGTTGCCATGTATCCTATATCTGTACCTCATTTCTTCTCTTCCCCAATGTAGAACTTAATATTTATCCTTCTTGACATTCAGTTTGTTTGATCTGGCACAATTCTACAAGGTTGCCTTGAATCTATCTTCTGAGATCTCAGCTATTACTCCAGGTTGGTACCATCTACAAATCTGATAAAGCATCCCTCCTTCTCCTTTATCTACAAAGACAGTAACCAACCTTAGGAATATGACAAGCCCCTGTGACACACCACATGTCACTCCTCTCCATGACAATAAACCATGGATAATCACTATCTGGGTATAGTCCATCACTCAGTTACAAATCTAGGCAACAGCAGCATAGACAATCATAGCTAACTACTCACAATATAACTGTCCACCTTCCCTGGCCTTCCCTCCACAGGTTTTCTTCCAGTCACCACATACTAAAAGAGTAGTAAGCCCTAATATACAAAAGAGCCATTTATATTTAAGCAAGAATGGGCCTTCTCCCTTGGTCATTTAAATTAACCTGATCAAAATACCCAGCAACTGCTAACTGTTCAAGAAAACCAAAATGGTTCTCATAAATACTGTTTGATACCTAAATCACCTATAAAAACACAACTTATCTGAGAGAAGTTATTCATATTTTCTCCTTTAGGGAAAAAAACTTTTCAGGTTAATTCTTCTGCCAAATACATACTTTACCTGTGTCAACTAATAACGTAAGAACACACCACAGTTAAAACCAGATTGTTATTACCGTTGTGTGCCTTCAAGTCATTTCTAGTTCATGGAAATTCTATTGTGAACCTATTGTGGAGTCTTCTTGGAAAGATTCATTTAGATTGCCTGCCTTCCTCTGAGGCTAAGAGGCTGTCACCTGCCTAAGATCACTCAGTGTGTCTAATGCTTGAGCAGGGATCTGAACCCTGATCTCCAGAGTTGCAGTCCAGCATTCAAACCAGTGCACCATACTGGCTCTGCACAAACAGACTGGATTATCACAATGTGCTCTACATGAGACTACTCTTGAAAAGTTTCCACTGGCCCAGAATATGGCACAGGCTCTTACTGAGAAACCAGTGTGATTGATTCCATACCAAAAAAGCCACTCTAAGTAATGTCTCTTTTTGCCATTAGGTGGCAACATTCTCCAATTTTACATCCACTATAATCCCATATATTAAATTAAATACACCACTTTAGAAAAGGTATATTTATTGTTTTGTTTTTGGTTAGCAAAAAATGTTGCATAAAGTTGCTCAGATGCTGTGAACAGAATCCATATAGGCTTTATGTAAAAGAAACAATGTTGATCAACTCAACACTGTAACACTCAAAGGTACAGAGAATTTACTAACAAAGCTTTTAATCAGAGAACCATTGACACTTCAACATTCTTAATTCCTTCTTTAATATACAACACGAACAACCTCAATAAAGTTTTTCTCTGCTTCAGGCATATATCTGAAAATGACACATCCATTTCCCACACTGAATGCTACTCATAGCAATGCACTGTCCACAGATGTTGAGATCCCAGTTACATCCACTCTGATATACCATACATTAGTGTGATAAGTTCCTAAGTACTTAAGAATACTGTCTCAATTTTAAAAAGTAATGCATAAAGGAGCTTTCTTTTGAGTCTGACTTGTGGTGACCATAAGGCAACCCTATCACAAGGCTTCTCGGCAGAATTTGTTCAGAAGGGGTTTGCCCTTGCCTTTCTCTGAGGCTGAGAGAGCGAAACTTGCCCAAGCTAACCTAGTGGCCAAGCAAGGATTCAGACCCTGTTCTCCAGAGTCTCAGTCCAACACTCAAACCGTTATACTATGGTGGCTCAACAAAGCAACTTCCTTATAAGCTTATACAATGCTAATTTTAAATTCCAAGAATAAATAAAATTGCTGTCCTACATTTACAAGTTGAGTATTAGAAGTGGGACTAAATACCCTAAAGGCACCAGATCTTGTCTGATCTTGAAAGCTAAGCTGTGTCAGTCCTGTTTAGTAATTGGATGGAAGATTGCCAATGAATACCAGGTGCTATAGGCTATATTTCAGAGGAAACAACTGGCAAAACCACCTCTGAGCTTCCCTTGCTTAAGAAAACCCTAAGAAATGCATTGAGGCTGCTGTAAATCAAAAGACAACTGGCACATGCACATACACGCATTAGAGAATACCATTGTTGTTTTCAGTACTCTCCTAGTTTGCATCTGAAAAAATGAATTCTGGATGAAATTTAGGTTCAATGAAGAAACAATATGATTATGCTATCATTGCTCTATAACATCAAAAAGTCCTTTTATTTTAAGGGTGTTTTGTGGTGTCAGACAAAAGCTAGAAAGCTAATAGTTCTACTGCCTTTCTATCGTCAAAGTGATAGTCAGAACGTATCTACCCATAGTTGCTGTTTTTAGAGTTGTCTTAGCAAACAAGAAGACAACACACTCCAGGAAGCACAAGAAGTGTTTATTATAGACTATTAAAGCCACAAAGTTAGCACAAGATTCATCACATTTCCTATGTTTTATCAGAGGATTATGCACGCATATGGTATGAGAGTAGATAAAAGTCAGTTTTTCTTGGTCTCTAAACTGAAAGAACTATGACGATTTCATAGAATTGGAAAGGATTCCCATAGGCCATTAAGTCCAGCTCACCACCCAATGCAAGAAATTCAGCAAGAAGCAGCTGTTTAGTCTATTTTTGAAGACATTCAAAGAAAGAAATCCCACCACTTCTCTAGGTAATTGGTTTCACTATCAAATCACTCTTGCCATGAAGAGGTTTCTTCTAACGTTCAATGAAATCTACCCTTCTGTAACTTAAAACCATTAGACCTGGCCCCACTCCCTGGGGCAGCAGAGAACAAATCTGTCCCCTCCTCTCCATGACAGCCCTTTCAATATTTAAATAGTAAAATCATGTCACCCCCTCAGTATTCTGTTCACCAGCCTGAACATGCCCAATACTCTGAATCTTTGCTCATACGTTTTGTTCTCCATACCTCTTATCATCCTTGGTGCCCAGAACTGAATGCCGTGTCCAGATGAGACCTGACTATTGCAGAATACAGTGGGACCATTACTTCTCTTATCTTGGAAAGAATAGTTCTATTAGTGCAGGCTAAAATTTTATTTGGCTCACATACTCCAGCATCACACTGCTGGGTCACTGACAACCTATCAATAATAATCCCAAGGTCCTCTTCACATATACTGCTGCTAAGCCAAGTATTCCCCCATCCTGTAAGTGTGCATTTGGTTTGTATAGCTTAGATTTAGAATTTTCAGCACAATTTTCTACATTATCAATGCGTTTTTGAATTCTGCTCCTATCTTCCAACGTGACAGCTTACTCCTCTGAATTTTGTATCATTCACAAACTTGATAAGGATTTCCTCTATCCTATTATCAAAGTCACTGATAAAGATACAGAAGTATACTGACCCTAAGACAGAACCCTACTTGAGACTTCCCTTCAAACGAAGCACAACCATTGAATGCCTCTTTAAACACAGTTTTCCAAACAGTTATGGACAGTGTTCCCATCTACTACATATTTAATCAGTTTGCTAATCAAAATACTGGGGGACTTTATCAAATGCTTTGCTTTCACAAGCTGAGTTTAATAATCCAGTGCTTCTCCATTTTGTTCTCTTTTCAACACTTTAAGAGTCACATCTGTAATTCATCACTTTAAAGAAGTCATTGTTTTGGCCTATAGCACATTAAAAGACTAGCAACTTTATTATGTCTAAATTTCTGTTGAATAGTGTCCGTTTCAAATACACCAGTCCCCAAAATTTTACATCCTCAAAATGACCTGATCTTCAGGCTAGTAGAGAAATTTCTTCATTTCTGTGCATAACTTTAGTCCTGTACCTCCCATTTCTGACTCTTTTCACCTAGAAATAGTAGTACTAAAGTAGTAAATCCATTTCAGTCTGGGCTCTGACCTGGTTATGGGAGGGAGACAGCTTTGGTCACCTTGGTGAACGACCAAACTGGACAGGGGGAAGTGTGTCCCTGTTGGTTGTGCTGGACCTCTCAGCAGCTTTCAGTACCTTCAACCTCAGTATCCTTCTGAGTCAACTCTCTGGGATGGGACATGGGAACACTGTTATGCAGTGTTTCCAATCTTTCTTGGAGGGGAAAACTCAGTACGTGGCGCTGGGAAACTTCTATCAGATGCTCTGGCCACTGGCCTGTGGGATCCCTTGGGATTCCATTTTGTTCCCCTTCATGTTTAACATCTACATGAAATTCCTGAGGCAAGTAAACTGCAATTCTGGGGTTAAGTGTCACCAATATGCTCCTGATATCCAACCCAACGCTCTTCCCCATCTAACAAATGTCTGTTGTCAGTAATGGACTGGTTGAGGGCAGGAAAAAAATGAAATTTAATCCAGATAAGATAGAGGTGTGCCTGGTCAGTCAAAAGGCAGATCAGGAAATAGAGACTCTGCACTGAATAGCTACACTCCCTCTGAAATCCCAGGCTCACAGCTTGGGCATTCTCCCGGACATTGATGCCTAGGTTTCAGTAGTGGCCAGAAGTGTATTTGCACAACTAAAACTCATGCACCAGTTGCACCCATTCCTTGAGGTATCAGATCTGGTTATGGTAGTACATGCCTTGACTACATCCCATTCAGGATACTATAATGCACTCTACAAGGAGCTGCCTTTGGAAACTGTTGGGAAACTATAAGTGGTAACCATACTTGGAGAAAGCCAATATTTTTCATTATCTCGTAATGCACTTCTTCAGCACTCTACTAAAGTGCAGCCCATCAGACTCAAAGGACAGATCAGAGTTTTAAGCAAAGTTTGAATCACTGCCCAACAATCCCACCAGAACTCAAATGAATTACACTGGCCCCTCCTTACCTGCAACCTCCTCATCTGCAACTCTGATTTAATGCACAATGTCACATCTTATACTTTAAATGGCAGTGACATGCAGGCAAATGTGCTGAAGTGTCTGCAAACATGCAGTTGAATATAATGGGGTGTAAGTGTTCCCGTTTTTCAGCACTCACGGCGGGGGGCCTGGTTCTGGAATGGATCCCCCACAAATATAGAGGATCGAGGAAATCAAATTTCTAATGTATGTTAAAAATTCACTCACAGACACACATTTTAGACTATCAACAGTGAAATCACATGTAAACATTTTGGCCAGGATGCTACTGGTATGCTATGCTAGAATGGCTTTGTCAGCATGATCAGTGGCAAGACAAAGGAAAATATTATAGGTACAATGACCATGAAGTAAATAAGGTACTAGAGAAATAGACAACATTATTTATCTGCCTTTCCTCAACATTGCTACACAATCCTGAAAAAGTATAACTTGTACTGCAAAACACCAACATGATTCTAGACACTGTTTTCAAACATCAATTATAAGACATAGTTCTTAAAAATGGAAGTTGGTCTCAAGCAGAGTGCCATAGTGTTCTGTCCTGGAGTAAATGCTCTTCAGTATTTTGATTTAGATGATGGAATGGAAGGAATCCTTATTAAGTCTGCAGATGACACGAAACTGGGAGAGGTAGCTAACACCTTGGAAGACAGGACAAACGTTCAAAGGGTCCTTGGTAAACTAGAAAACTGGGCTGAAATTAATAAAACCAAATTCAACAGAGACAAATAAACAATTCTACATCTAGGCAACAAAAAACAAATGCACAGACACAGGATGAGGAATGCGGCTCACCAGAATTACATGTGAAAAGGACCTTGGGATTATTGTTGATCATAAACTGAACATAAGCCACCCATGTGATACTGCAGCAAATAAGGCAAAAGCTATCTTAGCCGGCATTAATAGAAGCATACCTCCCAAGTCACAGGAAGTAACAGACCCTCCCCTATATTCTGTTTTGGTCAGGCCTTACCTGGAGTACTGTGTTCAGTTCTGGCTGCCTCATTTTAAGAAGGCTATGGACAAATTGGAGAGTACAGAGAAGAGCTACAAGGATCATAAGAGGTATGAAGAACATGGAGAGGTACGAAGAGGTTGGCAGAATTGGGCATGTTCAGCATGAACAGAAGACTGAGGGGTGATCACATTCTTTAAATACTGCAAAGAGGATGCATGCTTGTTCTCAGCTGCCTCAGAGGGCAAAACTAGATCTAATAGTTTTAAGTTACAGGAGAGCAGATTTGAACTGAACATTAGAAAGAACTTCATGACAGTGAGAACAGTTCAGCAGTGGAACCAATTGCCTAGTGAGATGCTAGGGTCTTCTTCTCTGGATGTCTTAAAAGAGAATGGACAGCTATCTGCTAGGATGCTCTGCACTGAGCAAGAGAGTGGACCTGATGGCCCACAGGACTCCTTGCAACTCTATGGTTCTGTAAGAAGAGGGAGCGAGGTTGTTTTCAGCTGCTTCAGAGATTTAAGACATAAACCAAAAGATTCAAATTGCAGGAAAAGATTCCATCCAAATGTCAGGAGAACTTCCTGATTGTAAGAGATGTTCAACTGTGGAATGGGGTCAAAGTGCCTGTCAATTTACGACAACCCTATGAATTTCATAGAGTTTTCTTCAGCAAGAAATACTCAGAAGTAGTTTTTCAAGTTCCCTTCTCTGAAATATAGTCTAGAGCACCTAGTATTCGTTGGTGGTCTCCCATCCAAGCACCAACCAGGACTGACCCTGCTTAGCTTCCAAGATTAGACAGGATCTGGTGCCTGTTGGGTATTTAGGCCCTATACCACCCAAATACTGGCTCTGGAGTCTTTCTTAGTCATTGAAGCCTTTGGAGGGTAGACAGGGCTAGGACAGGATGAAACAATTATTCCCTGCCAGCTCTGCTACAAGACAAGCAGTTACATTATAGAGGACCCATGCAGTCCCTTCCACCTCTGACACTATGATTCTATCACTCTGTGCACATCAGAATGCTTCTCAGCAGTATAACAGCAGCTTTTATTTAGTATTACAAGGCAAATGAGATGCTGTAGCATAACTATCTCCTGAAAAGCTTTTCACCCTTATGTAAGACAGGGCACAGCTATACTTAAGACAGTTCTGCTAAGGTCAAAGCTAATGTTACTTTTTAATACTCAAGTGCAGGGGTGGAAATCATACAACCCATTAGATACTACTGGACTGCAATTGTAAACTGCGTTAGCCACCATAGCCAATCAGGAGGAATGCTGGGAGTTATTGTTTAACAACATCTGGAAATCTACATGTTCCCCACTCCTGTTCAAGTGCTTCATAAATGTGCTTTCAGCAATTGCAATGACTTGAAAGATAAACTACTATAATTCCCATATGCATAAGACTATATAAGAAGCTGATGACATAACTCTGAATTAAGTATTTCACAGCTCACCGTCTTCAATACCAGATACCAGGTTTCAGTGTAGTTCTACAATCAACTGACATCTAGATTCTGCGTATAGTTGCTCATTCACTACTGAATAATCATTTCATCTCCTTTACAGCAACTCCCTTCCTGAAAAAGTATTGTATACTGTCTACCTCTCAAAGCAAGTATCATCTTTCATGTAGATTTTACTTCTAGTGATTAAAAAAAGTGTTTTTAAGTGCCTTCAAGTTTGATTTATGGAGACTCTATCATAGGGTTTTCTTGAAAAAAATTATTCAGAAGAGGCTTGCCAATGCATTCCTCTTAGTCTGAAAGTGTGACTTGCCCCTGATCACTAAAATGACTTCCAGGGCTGAGAGGGGACTCAAACCCTGTTGTCCCAGAGTCCTAGTCCAACACTAAACTGCTATACCACACTTACTATTTAAAAAAAAGTAGTCACTGCTAAATCCAAGAACTAACTACTTCCACATTTTAACTTGTGTCAGGCATCACATAGTGATGGCAGCAGTGCACATATCACTTCACCGGTAATAGGAGTGAACAATGCTTAGAGATGAGCCACATATCTTCTGCTCTATAAGGTATGATATATAACAGCCACTATTCTACACCCTCATTCTGAAAATTGCTCTGCATTCTGAAATCCTCAGTTAACACCTTATAAGAAGTCATCAAGTTCCACATTTTATCAACTATATAGTATGTGATTCTCACCAATATATCTGGGTCAGAGCTTGCTTTCTTATACATTTGATACCTAACAAATTCCAGACAGATACAGTTGCAAGCCAAAAAGAAATTTTTACCATGTACTCATTGGAGAACCAAATTTGTTGTCACAAGACCTCACGCTCTTAGAAAGAGGGTACTACTCCAATCATATTGTTGTCGTTCATGTGCTATAGCTCAAAAGCAGTACAAGGTTGTGGAAGATCTAATCCTCTTCCAAGCAATAAATCTGCAGGGAAGGGCAAGCTCTTCTTAATGCTGCCCCTGAGCCCCCCAAAAGCTCAGACCTTGAGAAGAAAGGCAGAGGCAAGCTGCAGGACTCCACCTCTCATCTCTAAACTGATGCAGACAGGACAGAGCATATACTGGCTTGTTCTGCCTCTGCCTCTGAGAGGGGGCAAACTCTACAAATGCCTGCTAGACAAGCATACCTACATCTCTTATGAAAAGGGAGACAGGTAAAGAGGCTTGTCAGCTTACCTCTGATTGCAGCTTCTGGATCAAGATCATCCCACAAGACCTGGCAAGAGGATTAGTGAGACTCTCACACCCTCTTTCATACATAAATATATCTACATGTCACAATGTTGCAAGTACCCAAAGGCCCTAAACAGAACTTATTCTGTCTGGAGTTCACCAATCAAACTTGCAACAGAAGCCTTGTGCCATTATTTAAGGCTGAGGTAGAAAGAGAAGGAGATTTTAAGAAGAGAAATGGAATGACACCACGCTCCTCCACGTTTCTGAAACTCTCCCATGATGTGGATTATAACACTAAAATACATCGCTGAAATCTCTGATATGGAATATTTTACACATTTTCTAAATAAATCTCAAGTCTTTATAAATCTCTGTTGTAGTTCAGTGACACTTAAACCTAAACATCTAAAGTGTGAAATGAATACTAAGTGCATTCTAGGAGTGTGTATTTTCAATTTATTTTGTTTTTTAAACAGACTGATTAATTTTAACTAAAATGTTTATGCAGCCTTATAGTACCGCCTTCAGTCAACTTCCTGAACCAGGAAAGCTAAGAATGAAGGCAGGCCTACAACATTTATTTTGTCAGAGTAACTCTGGACAGGTCCACACAGTGCTTCCCCGTTCATGGACACAAGTCTTCAAGCTGTTACAAAACACACAAACCGGGGGGGGGGGTCCTGCTGCCTGGCATGTGGAAAGAGGAGAATGAACAGAAGACAATGTTGACCAAGCACCAGGATGAGAGAAAGGAAATGGGGGTGCATGAAGAGGAAGGAAAAGGAGGTGCACGAAGAGAATGAGCACACTGAAAAAACCTTGGTGTTGGAGGGTGTTCAGAGGCTTCTACCACTTGTGAAGCTGGGATATCTGCTAATAAATGAACACAAAAAGTATTATTAACTATTAATGGTATGGCATGGAAGTTCTAGGCATGCAGCCAGAAACTACTGTCTTAATTTTAAGTGGCCCAATCTGACTTATTATTTATTTAAAAGATTTATCTTTTGGACTATAGGGCTCCCAATACATCTCACAAAACAGATAATTTTATACCAGTTGCCCTCTAGCTTAAATCTAAAATTTAAGATAAAACACAAGTAAAAAGAAAAGTGGAAAAAGAAGGGGGAAATTAATTTCAGCGCTTATAATGCTTTTGAAGACTGTGAATTTTCAGTGTTTATAATTCAATTCCTAAGTTGAACTGGAAGGAATGATAACTTGCTGGAACAGATACTGCTAGTTAGCATTGAGGAAGGAAGGTAGAGGTTATCTTCTACTGCTCTTGCTTCCTCTCTTCATAGCGCAATTATGCCTCAGCAGCAGATGGGAAAATGCATTCCCAACTACAGTGCAAGCAAACAAACAGACTTATGTGTCTCCTCTTATGATAAGTCATGCCACAGAACATTAGCTGGCTCCACTGCGTCACACACTGGTTGCTCAATTCAACTGTGAATGTCAGGAAAAGAGACACTGTGCAGTTGCAGTAGATAACCAAACAGGGTGTCCAGGTTGGTCCAGGCAAGCTGGTGAGGTGCCTGGTGGTACAAATTTCCAAAACAATCAGCATGATACTATTCAAGTTTGGTACTAAAAGGAATAAAATTGTGAGATAAGCCCCAGGCTATCCCAACTCTTCCCAAAATGTTACCTTCTTATCAAGGAACACACCTTCTTCATCACTTGTAAGAATCATGTCCTTCCTTGATTTGCACTCTACTCCCATTTCCATTACAACATCCTTAGCTCTGTTTCAATTAATAACACAGAATTTAGTAGAAGAAAGTATTCTCTCTGCAACTCCCAAGATAACCTTCTACTAGGATGGCAAAAAAGGGTATGAATCTAACGGGCGTCAGGCCATGGCTTTCAGGACCAGGAACCACTGAACAATGTACAGATTCGACACAAGCCTATATATAAAAAAAAGAACTACTCAAAACTTCCCAAATAATCTTGTTGAAAAATTTTGATAAATACTGTAGATAACCTAAACTTAAAACCAAACTTTAGCACACTTAGATGGAACTGCATTGGATAATTATGCTGTCATTACTTCCCATTTCATTTTCATATGCCCTTTTGTGGTTACTACAGAAATGAGGTCTCCAAAGATCACTTCCCCACCCCACTGCATGTAACAACGGTCTGAAGGTTCCAGGACATACTCTCCATAGCCTATCGGCGGCTAGTAAGGGCAGAAGACTTCCAGGCATCATCCACCTGCAGTTTTGCACATGAGAAACAACAAATATCATCAAAGTCTGGGACAGTAATTATTGCTCCTTCTTTCTGGTTGCAAAAGTGCAGCCATATAGTACATGAGAGCCTTCCACCCCGGTGGACTACTGACTAGTCAAGGGGATATCACCAAGTGAATTCAGACAGGTGCTGTGCAGCCAGTAGCAGCAAAGGCCCAATGGAAGTAGGCTGGCGTAAGGCTCCACTCTACCAAAATCATGCAGTATCTTGATTTGTAAGACCAAGAAACATTTTCATGAAATTGTTGACATCACTAGGAATAAAACTGAGGAACTGCAAGCCTCTGAAGACACATTTTAAAATGTAAACTAATGTTCCAAGTATCTGCCAACCTCACTACTGTATTTATAGTGCTTCCATAAAAGAACAAAGTTCTACAATACATTGTACACAGTGAAGGCTGTATTATATTAATGAACAAAACTTCAGTGGGACAGCCCAGGGATTCTGTGTTTTCTATGATATATTTCATATTACACAAGCAAATCCCAGAAAAACACAATGAACATGCTCTAAAATTTGGAAATACATCAAGATTTTAAAATGTAATATAATGGTTCATATATAATATTAAAGTTAAGATTGTCTATGCCATCATGTTTCCAATTTTTATATAGCATTCTGAAAGCTAGACAGCGAAGAAATCTGACAGAAGAAAATCAACTCATTTGAGGCGTGCTGCTGGAGACGTATTTTATGGATACCATGGACTGCTAAAAAAAGGGGGGGGTCTTCGAACAAATCAAATGTGTATTCTTCCTAGAGGCCAAGAAGACTAAACTGAGACTGTTGTACTTTGGGCATGTCATGGGACAACATGACTCATTAGAAGAAACAATCATGCTTTGGAAGGTAAAGAGCAGCAGAAAAGAGGAACACCACATGACAACTGGAGAGACTCAATCAAGGAAGCCACAGCCATGAGTCTGCAAGACCTGAGCAGAGCTGATGATGACAAGGGTGACTTGACGGTCTCACATTCACAGGGGCCATTTCTGCATTAGACTGTTATAGTGCTATTCCACTTTCAACATTCTGTGGAACCTTGGGGTTTGCAGTTTAGGGAGGAGCCTCAAAGACCCTCCCCTAAACTGCAAACCCCAGGATTCCATAGAATGTTGAAAGTGGAATAACAGCACTATAACAGTCTAGTGCAGACATGGCCAGGGTCACCGTAAGGTGAAGTCAACTTGACAATAGTCAACAATAGTGGGCCATCTGGATCTGCGAGAGTTCAGTGCCAGGACCCACCCTACAAACACACAAATGATCATATCTTATAAATGGCAACAATGTGCACACAGACGCGCGATGTCCACATGCATGTTGCTACCACTGTATGCACTGAATGTGATGGTCTGCAGTCAGTAGAGATTGCAGATCCAGAGTTCACAGGTCTGGAAGGTCCACTGTATTAAGTTACATGCTTTCAATACATATCTTAAGCTACTTATTTGATAGTTTTATTACCACAACCAGTTCCATGGCATGGGCAAATAGGGTAAGATTTTTTTTAACAAATAAATAAAATATAATAAAATAACCCACAAATAATCAAATCCATGAACACTCAACCTGAAAAGTGAAGGACACACTGTACTATCCATTTTGTAAGGCAAAAAATATCTGTACTATATAGAGACCTATAACCGTCCTCACACACATCAAGCACCCATTTTTAAGATAATTTAAGTAAGGATATCTGACTGGAGAAAGGTTAAAACCTATTCCACCATCCATTCATCCCTACACAAAAACAAAGCGCCTGTACTCAGAAAAAAGCCCAATGAATCTCCTACAACTTACTCCATTCAGCACCTTACCCTGGTTTTTAGCTCATCAAACATCTTTACACTTCACAGGCCACAAGGCAATGAACTGACCAATTAACTATTACAACAAATTAAAGTAGGGAAAGGTACCTTACAGATAGAATCCTGTTGGTGGTTTATGTTGGCTTAACTTTAAATTACAAAAGCATATGTAGTTTTTGGAGCACTGCAGAAGGATGAATCAAGCCTTGCCCTGGCTCTCCAACAGCAGCAATTGCACAATCCCTTGCACAGCTCCCTTTTCCGGCCACTGACTGACACTGGGGGTACCCTTGAACAACCAAGGAAGAAGGAGTAGCAACTACTTTTTCTTCCGTAGGTGTGTAAGAGCAGCCATAACATACCTGGGAACACCCTGCAACCAATGAGGAGAGAGCAGAGCAGTTATACTGCCCAACAAGAAGTCAAGATGAAGGAACAATCTCTGGCCCAGTGACTGGTATAAATATGCTGGTGGAAATTTATGCTCTGCCACTCTGTTTATTAGATCTTGGCCACAGTCTACTAGATATTTTGGATTTCAATTCCCAGAATTCTTTACAATCAGCCTGCGAAGTGGGTCTGATTATTGCTGTACAGCAAGACATCTAGAGGCCCTGGACCTTGGAGAATCAGAAGTGATTGCTATAAGGGGTTTCTAAATTGTGGGTCATAGATGGGCTTCAGGGGTCTGCAAACTATGTGCAAACAACTGATTCCCACCCACTCCCTTTGATTTCCTTTCTGTTACTTTGAGAACTGCCTAGGAAAAAAATCACCGAATTATGCAGTGTTGCTCCACAATATGAACTTATTTGAGCCAAACATGAGCAGCCTTCTAACTGAACCTGGCTAACAGTCCCAACTACAGTAGACTCATTAAAACAAAACATATCCAAGTGTTGTTTGTACTAAATTATCAATAGAATTTAGTCCATAAGTCTTTGGAAAGAATGCTTTTATATCCTATCTATGTGAAAGAAAACTATTTCCACTGTAATAAAATAAACTGTATGAAAAATTTTGTTCAAAACTAAATAAATAATTAAATAGCATTCATCACATTCTCAAGGGGGTCCACAACCCAAAACAGGTGAACCACCACTACTGTGAGTGACATGCAAATTTACTATACCCTGTCCTGATAACTTCATTACAAAGCAGCATATTAACAAACATATAAAATAGGAGAATACACACCATATTTCAGATGTTGTTTTAGCTACATATTACTGAACTAGAAGCTTTTACACAGCAAATTGACCGGTATGCCCAAATCAAATCAATGAGAAACTCAACTCACACACTAGTTTCTCAAGAATCGTTACTGTCTCAGGGTTGCCTGTTACAATAGCTATAGTGACAGTACAAACTACAATTGGCAGAGTTCCTTCTTATGGAAACAAAAAAAAAAAAAAATAGCAAACTGGGAGGGTTCTGAAGAAGCAAAAAGAAGGAAAATAAACATAAGCACCAGACTTTGTTTTGCTACACCTGTTCTTCAATCCACTGTAGTGTAGGGATCTGAGCTTTATATTAGATTCTGGGAGGCCAAGGTTTTCATCCCCAATCAATCATGGAAACCCTCTGGGTGATATTGGTCAAAGAGTAAGGCAATGGCTAATCTCCCGTGAATAACTCTGGACAACAAAACCCTAGGATAGGGTCCCCATGAGCTAGAATCGACTTGAGGGAATTTAACAACTCACCATTCAGGTTTTCATTTCTCAGTCTACTATTTACCCTGCAGCCTTACTTCAGCAATCATGTATCTAAACTTTGTTTTACTTCCCTTCCAGACGGTATTGCTTTAGTGCCCCCAAAACTATTCCTGCCCTGGGACCAATCACACAGTTTGACCATATAAGCCAGAAGTCTTCATTCCAACAAACCTGTTTTAATGTCTTACTTTAAAACACTTACTTTAACATCTTATATACCTTGGGGAGGTTTCACCTCAAAAGGAATAAATAAATGTAATATAATGGTTTGGACCCAAAGATGCCCTTCGATAAACAAGAGAAAGGTGAGCTAAAATCCTATTTATACGATCCCCTTATTTATTGTGCTTATAGCCCACCATTTCAGAGCACAAACCCTTCTAAGGTAGATTGGATACATAAACAATATAAGAATATTTCATGTGAGATGTTTTAAAAGCATCAAAAATTGAAAACAACATAAGATTCTGCTCAGAGGAGACAGCGGTAGATGGCCATCTGGTAGGAAAGGCAATACCTGTAGTCCAAAAGGGAAAGTCTCTGACATGACACCTTCCTGTCTTTCTTGCACTCTCTCCACAACAGATTGCACAGAATTACTCACAGCTTAGATCCCTAACTTGCACACAAAAAGATCCTACAAGTAAGGTGCATGCAGCTACGGTACATACTGAAAATAAGGCTCATTTGAACTTGGGGTCTGAGGATTTAAAATGGTCACACTGGCACTTTCCAATGGCAAGCTGAATGTGTCCAAAACACTGAGACTAGTTTGTTTTGTTTTTTAAGGGAAACAGCATGTGGTCCATGTATGGACAATTACTTGTAGGCATACTTCAGTATCCTTTTGATATGCTGATATAGAAAAGTTTACGCAACAGCACTAATGAGATTCCTCTGCTCATGCCTGTTTGGATTCAATGAAATACACTATCACAGAATTTATCACATACAAAAAAAAAATGAGTTTACTGCTCTTTAAAGAAACAATACATCAGTTTCTTCACCATCTGAACATAGAAAACTACTTTATACTGGATCAGACCAGAAGTTTATCTAGTTCTCCATAGCTGGGTTAACACAAACTAGTATTCTAACAGAATTTCAGCTTGCGATGGTCAAGTCAACATGCTGGCTTCCCCTTTCTGATCATTCCTTCTTGAAGAAGGAGTGACTAAACAAGCCCATTTGTTTCCCACAACATAATCACAACAGCAATTGGTGCCTGACTTGTTCCACACACACACCCAACAAACTAAGAAAGAATCCAGGGTTTGTTTTAACATTTCATTCTCCAGTTTGTGAGGGGAGAAATAAGGAAGAATGCAAACTACTACTCTATTCAGACATCATGCAAAATAAACCAGGGACCAAAGTTCATGATTTATTTAGCCACTTCCACTGCAAGCAGGAATCACTAGGCAGCCTGAGCCCATACACTGGGCTCATGCACTAGCCTGTCCTGAAGAACACTGCCTTAGGTTGATGCCTGAATCTGACCCAAAAGCATGCATATCTAACTTAATATATATGTATGCCAATAAGGCTGAAGCAAACAGCTTCAAAGAGGACATATAGGCTCAAGATCTGCTGGAAAGACTGTTTCTAATGTCTTAACTATTATGAAGACTCAGCTGATGAACTCAACAGTCAAACCCAAATCTTGGAAATCTTCACCTTGTAATACTTGGTTAGGTTCCCCTCTTGATGTACTCTGCCAGATGATAAACACTTTTTGGGGAAAAAATCTAGCACAACTTTCTTTTACCAAGTAGATTTTCTTATTCCACGTCTTTTGCCTCTGCAGCTATCCAAATGTCATAAAAGCACTGAAGTGGTACAATACAATTTGTATCAAAACAAAACAAATGGACATGAGAAAGATGAACAAAGAGGATTGTGATGAAGCAATATTTGCTGGCAGTTCAGCATATGGAGCAATACAGAGCAACAGATAAGGCAGCAGCCCACATCTTCCTTTCAAATTGGCCTTTTTCGAAAAACTTGTCTCTGGTTTAAGTTATAAGAAATTGCATGACTGGCCAAAACAGTACTACTGAATTCTGATACATCTGTATTGACCAAATGGAATCTAAGCTTCACATTCTGCAAAAGATCATCCTAAAGGAATACAGCACAGATACTCTTCAGTCCTAAACTGGATGTGTAGATTGGCCTCTCATCTGAAACTGAAGGACAAGGAAGCCATGGCATGACAAAAAAAAACACAGAAAGAAAAAAGGTGAGAATAAAAATGACATGGCAAATCTTCAAAATTAAGGCATGCACAGGCCAACAAGTAAGGTTGATTTTTAAAACAATCAATGATTAAAAAAAACTGTAAAAATGGATTTTTAATTTAAAGCATATATTTTTATTACAACCAATTTCAATATTTTTCTAAAAAACAATTAGTTTAAATGGGTGGTGACAGATATTATCATAAATATTATGTGACTCTAATTATATTCCATAAAAATGTTAACAGCAGTTTATGCAGACCAGAGACCACATACAGAATAGGACTGATTGGGAACAGTGTGCGTGCACTCACGCTCTCTCTCGCTCTCTCTCGCTCTCGGGCCTCGTCTCTCTTCTCTGTACAAATATAAAGTCAGCCAATACTGAATTTGAGACAGCAGAGTAGATCTGCAGGAAAAGTCTGGATATAAGTTCAAGAGATTCTATTTCATGTATTGAAAACTGAAAATTTAGAACAATTGCTTAGTGTACACCTACATTCTTATGAAACTGACCTTTCTAAATATTACTAAGGTTATATTAAATAGTATAATTGTACTAAAACAATTAAAAAGAATTTTCCTCACTAGTGATTTATTCTGGGATTCAGAACAGATAAACCTTGCTAACAAATACCAACGTGCCGTCTACGGATCAGACACTCTCCATATTCACAAAAATCAGTAATTTTCTTTTTCGCCATATAGTTTGTTTTGCAATGATGATTCAAATACTACCAGTCATGCAAGGCAAAAAATTACCGAAAGGTACTTTGCATCTCATTCAACCCTGAAACAGCATTAAGTGAATACATTATTTCCAAGTTCTGCCAAAGTTTCGCATGTTTCCAACCTAGTTATGAAATGAGAGCTGAATTTATCCTGCTTTTATTAAAGATGATTCAGTCAATACTTAAGACCTCTATGTTCCAGTGATTTTAATGTGATACACTTAAATATGCTTTGCTTTCAAAGTCACTGAACAACTGCTTCTGGCTGGTTCATAACCACAAATAAACGTGTGTGTGTGTGTGTGTACGCACGCCTTCTAGTCATCTGTTGACTTAGGGTAACCCCATGAATTTCATAGGGTTTTCTTAGGCAACGAATCCTCAGAGGTGGTTTTGCCTGTTCTTTCCTCAAAAATGTACCCTACAGCACCTGGTATTTGTTGGCAGTTTCCCATCCAAGTACCAACCAGGACTGACCGAGTTCAGCTTCCAAGATCAGACAGGGTCTGGCACCTTTAAGGTATTTAGGCCCATATGATTAAAATACAAATTAGCTAGATTCACTTCCAGTTAGCTATTTACAATCCATCTGGAAGACACTGATGAACAATCCACATCTATAGCAATACAGAAAAGTTTAACACATTTAAGTATCTGCAGGTGATAGATTATTTGCTCCTCATTTAGATTAAATGCTCCTCATTTCCTCCATATTTTAAATAAGGTACCCACTTGAACATTATTTAATTAGTTATTTGCCTATTTAATTTAATAAAAACAAATTTCCCAAAAATGAACAGTACACTAGAATCCACCTACAAAATTAAACACTGCATTTAAGTAAGAGTACCACAAGACTTCAAACTCACAATCAAACAGAAGGGGCTGAAAAAATAAAAAGGTGCCATGCATAGGCTCTCCGTTCCTCCTAACATGTTAAATACATCTGGATCATGCGTTCATGGCTGCTACATCCATAGTGCAAGTGCATCATGTCCCTTGTATTTCTGAAATGAAGACTGTTCAGCTGGTTAAAGATAGATCAAAGGAGTATTTCTTTACTTCTTTATTCTCTATCTTAAATAAAACAAATACTTCCATATTTACCACACGATAACATACTGTAGTATTTGCATGAACAGCGAAAGATACATTTGGAGAAAGACACCGATTCATCTACAGAATTAAAGTATCAAAAATAATTATCTAAATTGAGATTTAACTTTTTGCTAATAAGGTTTGTT